>CAHIKZ030001233.1:267500-579848 GCA_903632075.3 Acanthosepion pharaonis
GATTTTGATATTACCATTTGTGATACAACTCAAGAACTAGTAAAACATTTTTCCATATCTCAGCAACCTTTTATGAAACAAGTGCACCTCAGAAAAGGATGTGGAGCTGGACACAGGCATTTGGAAAGCTAATCAAATGCATCTTCAGCAACAAAGATCTGAACTACAAAAATTATGGCCTATAATGCCCTTGCCCCTTACATCTTTGCTATATGGTTGTGACTCTATATCATCCAAAAATTAAAACGATTTCACCAGCAAAAACTTTGATCAATCTTGGACATCAAATGGAATTAATATGTGACTAAAACCAAAGTCCTCAAAAGAGCCAGTGGTCAAAGCATCGAATCACTGATCATTAAAGACTATCTTCGATGGTCAGAACATGTAGCAAGAATAGAAGAGTCAAGGTTTCCACATCAAGGCTTATTCATTAAACTCAATTCAGGGAAAAGACCACGTGTTCAGCCTCTTTGAAGATACAAGGACCAACTCTAACGAACACTGAAAGCAACTAGACTTGAGCTTAAATCATTTGAAACACGAACACAAGACCGCAGTAAATGGTCATGTTCTATCAACATCAGAACCAAAAAATTTGAAATCAGAAGAGAAAAGGAAGAAGTGAAATGACAAGAGAGTAAAGCTCAACAAAATTGACCTCATCGTCCATCAGCATTACTATACAGTCAATGTCATCAGCTCTTCCATGCAAGAATTGGTCTACTTAGTCATCAACGCCATCACAATAAAGGAAGCGATCAGAAAAGAATAAATTAAATTCTTCGATACAAGATAAAGCTGACGACAATAAAAAAAAAAATATAAATACATAAATTATAAAAACACTTTAAAAATTCTTAACATTTTACCCACTTTTTACTTTTTTTTTTGAGCATTTTGTTTTTCGGCAGACCAAATTTGAGAGCAGAGATTGTAGATCTGTGTCATAAAACTTAATTCCAACCCATGACCAATACTTATTTTAATTTAAAACAAATAAAATTTTTCTATTCACAAATCCAAGTATCAGCATTTCATACACAGACAATTTATTTTTGCTCTAAGTTCAACATCTGTATATCAAAAAGATTAAACAAAAATAAAAGGGACACTGAATGACTATTGCATTATGGGTACTTTTCTTTTGACAATGTTCTAAATTTTCTTCTACAGGTTATATATATGAGAGAGAGAGAGAGAGAGAGAGATAACTCCATTAGGTGAGCAATTCATTGCAACCCTTAATGATTCTTACCCTTACTAGCTAAGTAGAAATTCAGTTTCTGTTGTCGCATTAAATTCAACACCTTTATAATTGGATTTTACCTCCGCTTGAATCCCTAATGACACCATGTTGTATTGGGGTTTCTTGATCACTAGTGCTGTACTGATGTTTCTTTTTCACCTAAGTTTTATTGGTACTTCCTTCACCAACGTTGAGTTGTTAATTCTTGCCAACATCTTCATTGCCTGCTTGTTGATATTACTGATTCTTAGGATTTCCTTTCTCCTCTTCCCAACTCATATATATATATATATATATATATATATATGTGCAAAACAAGGGAATTAGCTAGCCAATAAGAACATTCAGAGAAAACCAGATATAATATATTGTATAAAAGGTGAAGGATAAAATGTTGTGAAAAACAGTAAAACAATACAAGGATAATACAAAAAAAACTTATTTAATTGTGACACTCTCTGTAGCCAAGTGATGAAAAGCACACTAGATCAAACATGGAGGACACAGGTTTTACTATTTCCAGTAAGCAAAATAATCTGATGTATTTCAAAGAGAAATTATATATTGATTAGAATGTTTTTCTGTTTTTGTTTTTTTTGTGAGTAAAAAGAGCATATAGAAAATCTTTCCATTGTTTGTAAACAAAAGTTAATTCTTTTTTTTTAAAATTTTGCAAAATACAATATATTTTTCTGAAACATTATTTGGGGAAAATTAGCAAATTTAAAGTCAAATTAATCTGATTTGAAACAAAATTTAAAATGTGTACATTGCTGACACAAATTTTAAACATGGTAGAAAGATTAAAAAATTAGAGGTAACTAAATAATTTATGAAATGTTATTAATTTAAGAAATTTTCATAGTATTTTAAATTTTATTACATTTTCAGAAAGAATCTTCAATTGTAAGGTTAAGTAGCTAAGAGAATTCAATAAAATATTAAATAATTGCATTAAATAATTTGTTAATTTAAAAAAAAATATTTGGTAGTTAAAAAGCACAAACAAACCGTTTTTACTTAAAATTTATAAATTTATGTCAATTCTGGTCTACCATGCTTAACCTGTTGACACCTTCAGCCATCAATATATCAATGTAAGCCTCTAGATTATTAGGTGTGGGACGCAGTTGAGTGAGAAACCAACAGACTCCTTGATACACCAAAGATGAACTTAAGGCAAGGATTATGCTTTTTATATATATATATATATATATATATATATATATAAAAATAAAACATAATCCTTATATATATATATATATATATATATATATATATATATATATAAAATAAAATATAATATATATATATATATATATATATATATATATATATATATATATATATATATGTGTGTGTGTGTGTGTGTGTGAAAATTTCTCAGAGTTAACCTGTACAAAAGACAATATTTATAAATATAAATGACAATAGCAACTACTACAGTTTTCCTATTGTCATTTATATTTAAAATTTATATATAAATAAATTAAAAAAATATAAAACTATAGCATTTGTCTCAAATGTTATAATGGCATCTGCTAGAATGGAGAATTTGGCCAATATGAGGAATTATTATAGGAGGCGGAATTTGAGAAGTAAAACAATATCTGATAGTCCTGCCAAAAACTGATTTAAATATTTTAAGAATGGTAATTTGTCCCCTCAAGTACAACCCTGGTGTTTATTGATTATAATGTTTTAAAATGCCAAGTAGAAGTGGACCTTGTCACTAGCGTTCAAAAGAACTTTTAAGAAGTGTTTGTATCATTGAAATATATTATATGTCAAGAATTACATAAGCTTCAATGAAGCTATGGAGACTCATGAGAAGCTTCCTCCTGGGTTCAAAGAAAAATTTGAAAAATTTAATATTTCATATTTTGGTTTGAATATAAATATATCACCATACCGTTATCGCTATTCTGTTGGGATTAGCAAAAAATACTAATAACAAATCAGTAGTGATGGAATTTTTTAAATCACATTTCACATTTTTTTTCCAATTTCTTATAACCTCTAAAACAAGCAGAGGTTAAAAAAAAAAAAATTTAATATGAATGTGGTGAAAGCATATTAGTACAGGCACTGTCTATATTTCTGAGGTGAGGCATTATGTACACTATTTACATTATTCAGACTATTGTCCTCATCTTTGTTGCCATATTTATCACAACGTTTCAGCTGTTGTACGCTTCAGCCTTCTTCAGGTGGTTGGAATGTCGACCTGAACCCTTTATTTTGCTCACTGGGGTAGACTGTTCTAGTTCCACGTGCCATGTCTAATGGATGCCAGTTATCAGTTATCTCCTGTTAATTCCCCTCTCCAAGTTCTTCACTGGGTATTGAACTCACACTCTTTGGGATCTGGATCTAACTAACGCCTTTATCCACTGTGCCATGTGTCCTTGAGGAATTAACAGGAGATAACTGACAACCATTAGACATGGCATGCGGAACTAGAACAGTCAACCCCAGCGAGTGAAATAAAGGGTTCAGTTTGACATTCCAACTGCCTGAAGAAGGCCAGAGTGTACAACGGCTGAAACGTTGTGATAAATATGGCAACAATGATGAAGACAATAGTTCGAATAATGTAAATAGTGTAGTAGAGACACAAAAGATGCTTCGGATTTTATGTGGACAGTCGGTTCCATGGGCATTCTGTTCCTCAAGTTACTGTGGTTTCCGAAGCAGTGTTATTTTTTGTTACCTCCTGTCTTTTTCCCTTAGTTGTTGGGAGAGCAATCAATTAGGTGTTTCTTCCTAATTTCAACAGACACTTTGCTTACATTACAACAATGAAGTGAGGTAAAAAAAACAAAAAAAAATCTATCATCAGAAATGTTTGCAAATACTTGATAAGTTTTGAATTTGATATTGCTATAAAAAGACAGAAATTGGTGTATCAATTGATTTGTAATTCTTGCATGATTGATGATAAAGAAAAAGTTCTTTTGTGCCAAGGGCAGATTACTCACTGTGAACTTTCAAACAGCCTTGACAACATGGCAGACAAAACAGGCAAATCAGCCATAATGGCAGTTGTTATCACCGCATTGGAAACCTCACTAATTTGTTGCCCAGCTTTTAAACTTCCTCCAGCAGATGGTTTAAGACCCAGAATCCATACCAAATGCTAAAAAAAAATGAAAAAGAAAGCAATTGTTATACATAAAAGCAAGAATGAATGAAAGAGTAATTTTTAACTTAAATTATTTACATTATTCGGACTTATCTTCATTGCCATATTCACATTTCAGCTGTTGTACACTCTGGCCTTCTTCAGGTGATTGGAATTTTGAACCAAACCCTACTGTGGTAGATTGTTCTCGTTCCACGTGCCATGCCTCTCTTCCGGATGTCTCAGTTCCTTCCCTTTAACTCAATTCTCCAAGTTTTTTTGGTTCACCATTGCCATGGCCTGGTAGTGAACACAAAACACACATGGCCCAATGGATAAAGACATTGGTTAGATTCAGTGACTAGTTCAATACCAGACCACAGTAGTGGTGAACCAAAAAACTTGGAAAGTTGAATTAAAGGGAAATACCTAAAACATCTAGAAGAGGCATGGCATATGGAACTAGAACAATCTACCCCAGTAGACAAAATAAAGGGTTCGGTTTGAAATTCCAATCACCTGAAGAAGTCCGGAGCATACAACGGCCAAAACATTGTGAATATGGCCATGAAGATGAGGATAACAGTCCAAATAATGTAAATGATGCAAGTAATCATGATGCCTCATCTCAGAGATATAGACAAATAGTAATTTTTAAGTGATATGAGAGATAGATTAAATCTTTTTTGTAAGAGCAGAAGATTTCATTATTTTTTTAATTTCTTGGAGAGTTTAGTTAAAGAGAGATAACAGAGACATCTGAAAAAGGCATGGCACGTGAAACTAGAACAACATACCCTAGTAGATGAAATAAAGGTTTCAGTTTGAAATTCCAATCACCCAAAAAAGGCTGGAGCATACAACAGCCGAAACATCGTGAATATGGCAACAAAGATGAGGACAACAGTCCAAACCATGTAAATAGTATAAACAAAGAGTTACGAAATATTTTATACTGTATTCATAAATTCTACCAATTTTCCTAATTCAGTTACATTGAACATTCTTTTTTTATTTACCAGACACAAGCATAAAAAATTTAAGTAATCTTTTAAAAATCTTTAGCTTTTAAGAAAAAATATTACGCCACCAAAGCATCAGTTAAAGAATACAAGTACTTTGAAACCTCAATGCTATAATGTGTTGATGCTGGTAAAAAATATGTATTTATAATGAAGTCATGATTATAATAGTTAAAGGTACATCAACATGAAATAGAAGTTACCTGTAGTTTATGCCTTAATTATCAATTATTTATTTCTTTTATACCATGTTTTTATCGATTCTTCATTTTTTTTATTGCCATTCTTATAAAAATTATCTTCAGAATCATGACTTGATTTAAATTAAATTCTTCTTTGATGTGGTAAATATGAGTAAAACAACTTTAGTTTATTCCAATCATTCTTAACTGAGACCCTGTCACATTTGAAACTCAAGTCAGAAACAAAGTCATGAGAAATGCTCTAAGTGCAGTTATACAAGAAGCAACAAGAAACAATGATAAGCTGTTCCCTTCAACATATTTGGTTGACTCAGGATTCAATAGTTTCCTTAAAGAAAATTCAGAAACAAAACTGAAATTACTCAAAAAGGTAACCTCTGTCAGTGTCTATTATGGAACTGTGAAATTTGTTGAAAAGTGCCAAGCCGAAGGATCACATTTGGACTAAATTTTAATTTCATACAGACTTAAAAATTTCGCCCAGCATGTCTTCATGGTGTTCTATCAAATTAATTTTTGTCTATCTGCTCATATTCTATGTTTGAAAGGGTTCCTGGGACATGAGAAGATATCATAAGAGGACTATGGTTAAAGAAAAAAAAAAAAAAATGGAAAAAAAAAAAAAAAAAAAAAATTTTGGAAAAAAAAAAAAAAAAAATGTTGGAAAAAAAAAAAAATGTTGGAAAAAAAAAAAATGTTGGAAAAAAAAAAAAAAAAAAAAAAACATCTTGAGCATGATGAGATTATATATTAAAATGAAAACTCAATTTTTTCTTTAATCCAATCAAATGGCATAATTTAAGACTCCTTGCTTCCTGCTCTAAAAATTATTTCATTAAAAAGAAAAAAGAAAGAAAGAGCAGAGAAAGAGAAAGAAAGAATAATGAAAAAAAAAAGAATAATGAAAAAAAGCCAAAAGAAAAAATAATGAAAAAAAAAGGAAAAAAGAAGAAAAAAGAAAAAAGCAACAAAAACATGAAAGAATTGTATCCACGTCCCCCTGCACCTAGACTATTCACCAAAAATCTTTCCCAAGTAGTTTTGTTATTGCGTTTGACAAAAAAATTCTTCAGTAAGGTACTTTTATTCTCCACTTCGTAACCTCTTTCCCCAGACTCAACATTGCAAGCCTGTCACTACTCTCAATCACTGTTTCCATGACAAATGTTGAGATTAGATAATCCCAACAGTTCAGACCTTAACAGCTATGACACACCCCATGCTCCTTCCATGGAGTTGAAGCACCTTCATTTCCCCCATATTCCAAATGCAAGAAGTTCCACTTTTGTGAACCATATTTCCACATGGATACTTTCCAAAATACTACAATCTTAACCCCTCTAAATCAAACGCCAAGCAGTATCTATCCTCTTAATCTTCATTTCCTACCAACTCATTAATATCACACATCATTTAAACAGTAACTCTACCTTGAGTGGTTCTTATGCTTTGTATTGAGTGAATTTTAATAAAAATTCAGATACACTTTAACCCAGTATTATTTAATTCAAGTAATTTGGAGAGGAAATGGTTACTGCCAGGCAGATTCTAACCCCCATGCCATCCTATTTTACCCTCGAGATAATAATATTAATAAAACATATAAATTACTGTGGGATTAATTTGTGAATGCGAAGAATTCACTTTGAAATTTCTATAGGTTCAACTATTTCCTCTTATTGAAAATTCTTGAACATTTTATTCTGGTCACAGATGACATTACCAAAACAGTTTATTTCTTAGCAATCTTTGAATCATTCACTTAAGATATTTTCTTAGGTACTAATTTTTTTTTTTTTTTTTTTTTTTTTCTTTTTTGAAGGTTAAAGATGAAATATTTGAAATGTTAGAGAACAATGTTATTTCTAGACAAGAGGAATTTCATAATAAAAATGAATTGCCATTAAAGTGGAAATGATTTAAAAACAAAATTGACAATCATTTTTAGAAATACCAAGTTAGATAAACAATATAAAAAAGTAAGTGATTGAAGATCAAATCTTCAATCTCTCTTGTCACAAATAAAAATGTCACTTTAAAGGACACTACTTCGACTGGTCCACTTAAAATAGTAAAACTTTTCTTTTGGAAATAATCGTTGTAGATTAGAAATCTTTAGACCTTTTTTCAGACATGACAATTGTCAGAATTGAAAAAAAATACTACTTAGACTGGTCCACTTATAAAAAAAAAATAGAGAATTTTTTGGAGGGAATAATTTTTGTAGATTAGAATTCTTTAGCCCTTCTTTCAGCCATGACAATTGTCAGAATCAAAAAATATACATTTGCTATCATTTTAGAAGGGAGCTCCTGTTTATGATGTCAAATCGATCCCTGACTTTTACAGAGTTACTCACTTAATTACTCATTGTTATTTACAAATATCAAGTTTAAAAATGTGTTCATATCATTGATATCAGGATATTATTTTGAATTTTTTAACATTTATCTAAATTTTTTAAACACTTTTTAAAAATCCATTTTTTTTTTTGCATGGTACTTTTTTTTTGGAAGCACATGTACAAATATTTGAGGTTCATAATTATTTATGTTAAGAATAAACAGATATAATTTAATTTTGGAAATTTTTTTTATTCTTTACTTAAAATGTATATCTCCATTTGTTTCTTTGCTTTTTTTTTTTGTTTTTTTTTTTAAAGAAATCTTTCTATAACCAAACATCAAGAAAGTCTGTTTTCTTACATAAAACACATAAGCCAAATAAGTCTGTAAAAACCACAGATCTATTTGAGATGAATGTTCATACCTTCAAAGAGGCTCCTTGCCTCAAACACCTACTGGTTCTAAGGCTGACTACCAATATCAAATGGAATACATTGGTGGAAGGATGATCCCTTGTATAGCTTCAGAAAATGCCTAATTCCTTCTACCATGCTCTATCTTTATAATAGTCAGATCAAGAATGGAGTATTGCTGCCATATTTGGGCAGGTGCTGGCCAATCATCACTGTTCAACCATGACAGAGTTCAAAAGTGCTTACATGGCCTTGTGGGTGATGAACTATTCTCTACACTGCAACCCTTAATCCACAGACAAAATATTGCTAGCATCTTGTTACTCTACCATCATTACTCAGACAGATGTTCAAATGAGTTACATTCCTTAGATCCCACTAGTTCAGCCCTTCACAGCTAGGACCTGCCATGTCAAATCATCCCAATTCCATTCATATCCCTTTGATAAGGTGCAAGTATCTACTCAGACAACATCTTCCCCAGAACCTTTGCTTTGTGGAACAGACTCCTGAGTGGATGCTTCCTAGACAATCTACAGTCTTGGTCTCTTCAAGGCCTGAGTCAACCGATCTCTATCCTACACATCGTTATTATATGCATTTTCTAATTCCTCCTTCCCACTTCCTTACAACAATCTCATACTGTAACATACCTTGAGAAGCCCTTGGGCCTTGCATTGGGTAAACTATCAAGAAATAAAAAAAATATAAAAGTACACTTTAATCCCAATAAGGAAAAATAAATAAAATTGTGAATCTACCTGTAAAGTTGTGAGCACAAGATGCCAAGCTGTTCCTAGGATGCCTCCGTGGCAATGAGCTACACTCAGAAGGGCTCTCATACACTGAATATTCTTTGCTGTCAGCTGAAAAAGAAGATTACATCGATTTAATGAAATATAACATATGCGTAGCAAGGACTTCGTATGCTAAGAAGTTTAAATGGTTGTTCCATTAACATTTATTAAAGATAACATCATCAATGCAAATCATGCTCCACAGTAATCTTAAAAGATTATCTTAATATAAAACAAATTACAATGGCCAAATCATTGTGATAATCACAACAAAGATGACTACATTTGTCTGAATGTAAATAACAATAATTTCGAATGCTTAATCAAAAAAGTTAAAAAAAGGAAAAAAAAAATAAACATTTCAAATTACAATTAATTACGTTATTTATTTACATGCAAACTATTGTCTTCATCTTTGTTGTTATTACAACATTTTTTCCGTTATACCCTCCAGCCTGAATCAGGTGCTTGTTGATGCAGGTAACCTTTAGAGAATTTTGAACTGAATCCATTATTTAATCTAAGGGAGTAGATTGTTCTTATTCTGCTGACCATGTTTAAGGACGTTGGTTCCAATCCCCTCGTGAAATGACGACAAAACACTTTCCCCTCCCCAATTTATAGGTAGAAGCACACAAATGCATGCTGGGATTTCTTCCTAGCCAATAAAACAGTCCAGTTCTCAGTTTCATATGACTCAGTCCCAGTCTGTCTTGAAGTCAGAACACTATGTTCACTTATCTGAACTTGCTTTTGTCAGTCAGTACCAATTCTTAGTTTGTGAACTTTTTGACATATTACTTTTTTTTCTATGTTATTACTCTTAATTTGCTTTGCATATATTATTTGCTTGCTTTGTATTAGTTTTTGCCCTATTCTTTTGTCATTGTTTATTGCAAACTTTGTCAATTCTGTTTGTTAGGCAGTTCTGCCATTTACGCACTACAAGGAATACATCATCATCTTTTTATTTAGTACTTCTCAGTTATTGCTTGCCCCATTTCCAAGTATGCACTGCCCAACCTAAGGATTGAACACACAATTACTATGTTACTAAATTCATTATATGTAATATTTAAATATATAACATCACACTTTTCTTTTCAGTATTGACATGTCATTCAAAGAAATATATTGGATTAGCAGAATATATGATGATACAAATTATTTGAATCATATTCCTCTTTTTTGCAGTTTCTAATCAACTGGCTGAAAAATTAGGATAAAAACAATAAAAATAATGATAGTTAAAATAATTTTGCTTTTATTTTCCCTCCTGAAAATAAAAGCAATTTATTTCATTTTGAATTTGAAGTCATGACAACGGAATCAGATGATGATAAGAGAAGTGTAATACGCTAACGTCAGTTAATAACAGATCCAAAGCGAAAATTCTGAACAAAAAACAATTTAATCATTTGTTTTGAACTGTTTACAAAAGTCATTCCTGTCAAGAGTCTTGTAAAACAAAAAGACAAGTTTATTCATTTCCCAAGCTCCACTGGACGATATCGAAGATAGCTATTAAAGAAAAACCTGTATAATTTCTGATCTTGTGGAGAGCAAAAAAAATAGATCCATGACAATGAAATGTCAAACCTTGCTTTTTTTTGTTTGGCTTTACAATTGTGGTAGATATTGCAGCATTATATTCAATTGTAACCAAAGAAAAAAAGAAAAGTTATCACTGCACTAACAATCAGAATCACCTGCCCCCCCCCCTTTTGTTTTAGCTCATTTACAGTTTCTGTTCCTGCAACCTTTTCAATCCCAACAGAGGTTAGTGCTTTACTAGAAAATGTGCAAAATTATCCTGGAAATCATAAATATATTCCCCAATAAAGTTAATATGCTAAATTATTTAAAATGTCATTAATCAAATGATTTTAATCATTTAAGATTTCCCCTACTGAGTTACATCTATACATTAAACAAAACACAAAAAAGAAGAAACACATTTTTATTTGTTTTCTTAAAAACATTTTGCTCCATATGGTTTTTCCATATGTATTTTAAGAAAACTGAGTTTCATTCTGGTGAAACTTACTATCATGAATGAAAATCATTCACAAAAGAGAGAGAGAAAAGATAACAAGCAGAAATGCATTGAAAAGACATTATTACCAATATGGGGTTAGCATTACAATTTAATGTGTGCTCTCTTTGGAAACCTGAATGCATGCATAAATGAATAGAAGCAGGCTGGTGGTAGCTTTAAATTTATCCCACACCAACATTCTATATTGTAAATTTATTTCTATGCCTGCAGATGGATAGTTCTCATCTCCTATTTACCATTCTATCATGCCCCATTCCTTGCAAAATTGCCAGTTATTTGCCGATGCACAACTAAGGGTTCTGGCTTACTCTTCTCTTTTTTCTGTTAACAAAGTCATAGTTTTTCTGTACTTTTCATTGCTCAAGTTTAACTTGTGGTTATAATATCTCCTTTATCACTCTCCTTCACCAACACCAATGTTAAATGTTTCTTCAATCCCACTTTATATTATTTATATTGCTGCTGTGAGATCGAGAAATCCTATTGAAAAAGGCTGGTTGTTATTAATTTCAATGTTTAAGAAAATAAAAAGAAACAGCAATAGCAACTCAAATACATTTATAGTAATAAGAAATAAGAAAGGTGGTTCACTGTGCTGTGCCAGACAATTTTTCTTGGCAGAATCCATCTTGGACATTAATAAATCTACCTTTCATCCATGCATTGAATTTGACTGCCATATCTGGTCTGGTGCTCCTGGTTTATCTCAATATTCTTGATAAAATCCAAAGAACAGTCTGTAATGTAATCGATCCTGACCTGGCATCTCATCTTCAGTCACTTTCTCATCAATGTGACGTGGCTTCCTTCTGTCTTTACTACAAATATTTTCTTGGCAATTGTTCTGATGAGCTTTCCTCTTTGGTGCTTTGACTCCATGAATTTCAGAGTAGTACAAGATTGGCAACTCAGCCTCAGCGTTTTACTGTTGAACTACTAAAGTGCAACTTATTCTATTGTAATAGTTTCTTTTCTCACACTTCTTGCCTGTGGTACTTTATTCCAGTTTCTTGCTTCCCTGCCAAAAACAATCTTAAAAAATTTAAATAGAACTCCAATCGCTATCTTCTGTCTTCCGGAATCTTACTCTTATTGTTTTCTCATTCTCTTTCTTTTCCAGTAACCACTTGAATCTTAGTGACATTATTGCCTGGCTTGGGGTGAAACGAATAAAAAAGTGTTAGCTTAAAAAGCCCATTTAAAAATTAGCAGGTACAAAACTAGATATAGATTTGCAGAAGCCTTATTGAGAGAGATGTATGTTTTCTAAAATATATAATTGAACTTTGGTTTATCAAAATGGTCTCCCGGATCCAAATTCATAAAGGAACACTTCAGTTATATGAGTGGTTTCCTTGATGAATTCCTGTTGGGAGGAACATTGATCTTCAATAGGTTTGGTTTAAGGCATATCAACCTCAATGGGTTATTTAATGCCAACAATTTTTATTGCTGGTAATTTTTTTTTTTTTTTTTTTCAAAATGTATTACTGGTAAAATTTTTTTCTTCAAAAATCTATTTCTGGGAATATTTTTCTTTCAAAAAATGTATAGCTGGTAATATTTTTTTTTTTTTAAAGTATTGCTGATAATAATTCTCCCTTCAAAAAATTATTAAAAAATATTAAAATGTAAAAAAAAAAAATTAAAATGTAAAAAAAGATTATTGCGCACAATAATTTTTTTACAAAGTATTTCTGATATTAAAACCTATTTTTACACTTTCATAGTATTTTGACCTCAGTTTGGGTGTTAACTATTTTCCCATAGCTGGGACCCTAACAGGATCAGGGTGGACCTGGGAATACCAGCAGTTAAGAGATGGTTCCATGCTCCTCAAAACCTTTTGATCAGAAGCCTTGCTGCCAGATGTAGTTTATCGTCTTACAAAGGACACAGATGTAGTTTATCGCCATACCCAGGACGGGATCTTCAGTAGGATTTCTTAATTTAAGCCGATTGTTTTTAATTTCATTTCACTGTTTAAGAAATACAGAGATAGCAACTCAAACAGATGCACCCACTAAAAATACAGTTTATAATCAGAAGAAATAATGTTACATTAAAAAAATGTATTTAAAATATAGATTTTAAGAAAAAAGCTATTTAAAGAAAATATTTTCATTGACTGATCATTCTGTGAACGCGTCTTGTTAATAATGATTAATTTTTTAGAAAAGAAAAAAAAATTGGTTCAAAGATAAAAGAAATTCTTAATCTTCAGTTTTTTTTTTCTTCTTCTTCTCCTCGTCCTATTCCAAAAGTTGATGATAAAATCAACAAAAAAACAAATATTAACCAAGAAAGCAATTATTTATCCAGATGACACACAGAGGGACAAAGAAAATATTGAGGTAATTTTTTTTTTCTGCCTGAATTAAAAACAAAGGTTGGTAAAGAAACTTTTAGAAGTGATGTTTACCATTTTTCTTTTTTTAGAAAACAATAATTAAAATGTGATATAGAAATGAAATTTTGATCTTTCTTAGAAATTTTTTTTCTGTGTTTTAATTCCTAGATCTAAACAATAAAACACTCAAACATCAGTGATGTTATCTGCAAATCACAACACATCCACCATCTTGTGAATAATTTTTTCACTTGGGTAAATAAAAAAAAACAACAATTTTGTCTTATGTACTGACCACCATTCTGATAAAAAGAAAGAATAAACTGTTATATAGGAATAAAGTGTTGCTGCTGACATTTGAGTTTGAACATAAATCGCCAGCGAGCAAACACAGGCAATCCCATTATTGAATTAAGTGGATTACATGACCATGGGGAAAACGCATTAGTAGGAAGTCACATGACATCTAACAGATCACCATTTCTAGTCTATCCTCTATCACTATACAGACCACTATTCACTATTTGAATCAATACAGTGGCTACTTTTTAAGTGAGCATTATCGAGCAAGTTCTATTAGTACGAGTTATATTCAAAGGCATCTGACACCAGTATTGTTCAACGACGTTACTATAGTTGTATTTGCGATTACAAAGTCTCTACTACAATGAGCATTACAAAAGTGAAAGCGAGTATTCGTTGATATTACAAAAGAGGCAACGAGTGATCATTGACATCACAAAATTAACTGAATTCAAATGTAATGCTTCAAGGTGGTTCACCAGAAAAAAAAAAAAAAATTTGTAACTTCTAAGAGAAAAATCATTAAGAAAAAGAAAGAAAGGGAGAGAGCCAAATGAAATGATAGGAAACACTCTCAGAAGACAGGAAAAGTCACCATGGCAACAAGAGGAAATATGGCAACGGTGAAACAGTTTTTTTCCGTTTTAGTTTTTTGTTCATTATTTTTGCGTATATTATATGAAGAGGACATGAAATCCACAAAAGGCAAGATTTGTCAGATGCTAATTTGATAAAAGTAAAAACAGGAACATGAAAAGATAAAATGAAAAAGAAATAAACATGAAACAAAAAATATACACAATTTTAGTTAGAGCTGGTAATAGAGAAGTACACAATTTTTGTTATATATACACACACAAACACACATGTATAACTAGCAGGCTTCACCCGCTCGCTATCGCTTCACAAAGTAAGATATATTCACTACTTGAAATCTTTGAAACAAAAATTTTAAATGAACATTTCATTCATAAATTGGTTTACTATAGCTAAGGAAAGTTTTAAAAATAGATGCCAACTTGTTGAAGGCCAAGTAAAATGCAAATTTCAAACACTTTTCCTCACTATATAAGACGATATTCCGAAACAGACTATTTTTGATATGAAAATCAAAACACTCGTTGAGTAAAAAACAGTAATAAATAACAGTTAATTAATGAAATTAGTTAAACCTGAAGAGTGATATATGGCCTAAAAGTAGATAATATATAATATAGATATTGAGCTTTTGGTGTACAAACCCCTCCTTGGAGGGATTTCGCATTATTTATCATCTCTCAGTTGCGTCTCTGTCCTTGGACAGAGTGCGCTCAGGGGCTTCTCTGTCAAAGGACAGAGGGGCAACTGAGGAAAATTATACTGAAGAGGTGCCCAGCCCTGGGGAACAGCTGCCCGAGGCCATGCCCTCCCATTGCACAAGAGGGAGGGATCGGTGCTTGCACCTAGGCCAGCACAACTGATGGTTGTGGGGGCTGAGGGGAATTTTTGACACTGCCCGGATGTACGCGCTTGGGTCCCCACATTAATACTGACATTGTGTCACATCTCATTCTCATGGGGGAATGCGTAAACATTGTGTAAATTTCTCTCTTGCATTTGGATACTTACCTGGCACAGGGATCTGTCCCTGTGCTGGTGGTATCACATCACGGTTATGACCAGCTCTGACAATCTTGGACCAGCAGCCCGAGTGAAAACACGTTAAAAAATGACCTTGTGTCACATATATGAATTTTTGACATGCATGAGTACATTTATATTCCATAATTCATGAGCTAGTGACAATAAATATTTGCTAGCTCAGTTTTATTGTTATGCCTCCTTTGTTTTGTTGAAAAATATATTTGCCAATTTGAAATTGTTTAGTACCAAATTGAACTGAACCTGCACAATGTCTGTGAATGTAGTTGTTATGTCGTGTATCCCACTAAGTTCTTATTTTACTTCTGTTCTCGTTGGTGTCCATTTATTATATATATGAGCTACCTGCTCATATGCAAATTATACTAATTTGCATATCACTACATCTCCCTATAACGGAGGGGCCTTATGTCATATAGTACTTTTGTACTTCTTCTTGTGCCCTCCTGAACATCTTCCTTTATCTCTCTCCTTTCCCTTGGAGATCTAGATCTATCACTTCTTTCCCTATAATCAAATTGTTCCTCTTGCATACTCTGGTCTTCCTCTTCTAACTCATCTCTCTCTACTTCTTCCTCCACAGTTTCATTCTACATTAACTCTTCTGATACATCAATAATGGGCATCTCTGAAGGCATTTCCTCATCAGATTCTTCTCCTTGGGATCTTATTTGGTCAGCATGAGCTAGAACACTGTTCCCATTTTCTTTATTTAATATTGCAGTATTATGTCCTTTCTGCATAATAAATTCGGCTGACTCTGGTTGCATATTCCTATTTCTTTTGTACCACATCTTTTGATTTGTGGCATATGACATAGTCAAAGGGACCTTAATTGTCTGCCCATTAAGGCAGATGGACTTTCCGCCTGCCTGCATGTGGAATTGTTCTGTAACTTAATAGTAATCTTGGTAGGAAAGCATCGATTTCCTCCTTCTGTTGCAAGCATGCTTTATGCTCCTTCTTTACCGTCTGGACCATCCTTTCCGCTGCCCCATTACTTTGAGGGTGGTAGGGAGGGGTCTTGTAAGGTCTGCATCCTATTTTTCTTAGCCATTCATGCAAAATCAGCATCCACAAATTCTGGTGCGTTATCAGTCACCAATGTTCTCGGTGTCCCATTCTCGAAAAATATTACTCTTAATATTTGTTTCACGGGTGGTACTTTTTTTATCAGGTACTCTCTCACCACTTCAGGCCAACCTGAATATGCGTCTACTAATATTAATAATAGTCCTATCCCATTGACATAGGCATGGTCCATGTGTACTCTGCTCCATGGTTTTACTTCGGGGCCATACATGTATTTTCTTTTGCTTAAAATTCCTGAGTTCTGTGCATTTTTTGCATCTTTTTACGTAGTCTTCTACGTCTCTTGAGTACCCCGCCACCAGGCTTCCAATTTTAATCTTCTTTTGTAGCTGCCACTCCACAATGTACGTCATCGTGTACACTTTTTATAACCTGTCTCCTCTGTGTTTCTGGGGGAACTACCAAGTCTCCATTACATATTATCCCGTTTTCTATAGTCATTCTATGTCTAATTTCTTTTGAATGGTCTTTCAGCCATTGAACAATTTCTCCAGCAATTCTGTTTTATCCTCGATATTATTCTATTTAACACTGGGTCATTTGTAGTTTCAGTAGCCATTTTATCTACAGATATTACATCGGTTTCTACAAGGTGCAAGAATGTGTCTTCAAATTCTCGTCGTTTTTGTCCTCCTCTCTATAAAACCTCAATCTAGATAAGGCATCAACGTGCGGTATCGTATTCCCTTTAACATATTCAATGTCAAAAGTTAACGCCATCAGTCTAATCGCCCAACGTAATATTCTGGACGTTGTAACTTTCGGGTAGCTCTTTTTCTTGGGAAAAATAAATTCCAGTGGTCTATGATCACTTTTCAACAAGAATTTTTTTCCCATCAAAAACTGTCTTGTTTTATGCGTTGTCCACACTATGGCTAGTGCCTCCCTTTCTATATTCGAATAATTGTGTTCAGTTATTGTTAATCTCCTTGATAAATACATTATGGGATGCCCATCTTGTGACAAAAATACCAGATATGGACTGCTCACTAGCGCCAGTAGTTAGAGTTATGTCCTTCTTAGGGTCAAAATTTGTACTATTGGCTTTTTTTTGCCAGAATCTGTTTTAAGTTTTTAAAGGCTTTCTGTTGGTGTTCTAACCAAATGAATTCCACATTTTTTTTTTTCTTAACTTAGCAAATGGCTCTGTCAACTCATTATATTTTGGTACATATTTTCTATAAAATTTACCAATCCTAAGAAGGACTCAATTTTTTTTTATTTTTGGTGTAGCAACTTTTAGAATTTTCTTATTAGTACTTTATCTGGAGAGATCCCTTCCTTTGATATTGAGTAACCCAAAAAATAATATTTCATTACTGTTGGTTACACAATTTTTTGTATTTATTGTCATACCAGTGTCTCTCAGCCGGTTCAGTATATTTTCAGGAGAGTTTTAAATCATCTTCATTTAAATCTCCAACACATATATCGCCTTTGGTATTTTCAACATTTCCTATTACTTTTTTCAATAGCTTTTTTGAAAAATTGCACTTGCCGTTTTTATGCCATACAGCATTCTTTTTTCCACCTTAACAGGCCTATAGGTGTGTTTATAGTCGTCACTTCTTTAAAATTTTCATTTATCGGTATTTGGTGGTAAGCTGATTTTAGGTCTATCTTGAAAATACTTTCATTCCAGCAAGCTTATGTAAAGCTACTTCCACATTTGGAATAGGGCATTTAGTCAGCACAAACTTTATGGTTCACCCCTATTTTATAATCTCCACAAATTCTCAGGTCACCATCTTTTTTTTCAATACCACGATGGGTGATGCCCATTTACTTCCTCCTGGAGGGGCAGGTTCTAATAAGTCTTCCTTTATTAGCTTTTGCGAATTTAGCTATTACCAATGGTAATAAATGCACTGGTATTTTTCTCGATCGTAGTAGGAGGGGGAAACATCTTTTAATTTCAGGCTAGCTTCATAATTTTTTAATTTTCCAGTTTTTTCTATTTCTATCTCATTAATCAACCTGTTGAATTTATTTTTAACATGTCATTTCAGTAGTCCATGCGTTTTTGGGCAATTTGTAACTATAATGGGTACTATTTCATATTTTTCTTTTAATTCTATTGAACCTTCAAAGTAACCCATAATTGCTATAATCGAGCCATCAAACTGACGTAGTTGTACATTGGTTTTTTAAAAACGGTTTTCCCATTTTTTCCCACAAATTTCTGGGTACTATCGTGACGTCACTACCTGTGTCGATTTGCATTTCGACAATACAGTCGTTGATTTTCACTTTTATTTTTGTATCTCCGTTCTTAGATCCAGTATTTTGTATATTATCCTTTTTTACATTAAAAATCTGTCTATTTTAATCCTCTACTCTTTCCACATTTTTCGTTTTACATACTTCTTTGAAGTGATTTTTTTTTTTTAAACACTTTGAACACGTCTTTCCAAAGGCTGGGCATTTTTCTTTTTCATTTCATGAATTTTTCCACAGTACGCACAATTTTTTTCTTTTTGTTTGTTATGTTGTTGTATAAATTCTATACACATATTCAAAAGGCATGTTTGTAAGTTGTAACTGTTCCAATAACTTATATCTATGTGCGAATTATGCATACCTTCAATTAATCTTAGTTGGATTAATTCTTCTTCCGTTGTCTGCTCGCCTGTTCCTAGTTTTTCAATTCACAGTATTTACTCGCACTTCTTAACCGGTGTAAATATTTTACTATCGGTTCATCCACTTCCTGCTTCATTGCCATAAACTTGGTCCTTTCTGCAATCACCAGTCTTTTCTTTGGCCTCATGTTTTCCTTAATAACCTGACTTATTTCTTGAAAAAGTCATTTCTTCTAGTTCTCGAGGGTAAACCATTGTAGCAACCTTCATAATCGCTTCACAACCAGCGGTAGACATGAACAAGTCGGTGATTTCATTTTCCCCTCCTCTGTTTTTTTGTTGTTTTTCAACTTTTTACATCTAGCATTAGCAGCAAAGCAACGAATCCACGTGTCTCACGTACTCTGGGTCTTCAAGGACCAAAGAGTATCCTATCGTTGACGCCATTGTTATGTCGTGTATCCCACTAAGTTCTTATTTTACTTCCGTTCTCGTTGGTGTCCATTTATTATATATATGAGCTACCTGCTCATATGCAAATTATACTAATTTGCATATCACTACAGTAGTCATCAATACCATCATCATAAAGGGAGCAATCAGCTAAGAAGAAATTAAATTCTTGGATATAAGATAAAGCCATATATATGTGTGTGTGTGTGTATGCACACACACTGAAAGAGAGAGAGTTTCACACATGTCTTAAAGACAATCCTTCATCTGATGCTATCATATCACAAAGGAGGAACAAAAACCTCATCATTGAAAATTTCCAACAGCAGTAAATAACTAGAAGGGAAAATAAGGACATAATCAAGATGTTGATTTTCCACACTACTTTAAACAAAAGGTTAGGAAAGAAACTCCCATCAATACTAAAAAGAACAATAACAACAAATTTGATAAATCTGTTTTCCTGAAAAAAAAAACTGTTTGAAGAGAAAGATTTTATATATTTCAAGTGACTCTAAGGCTAACTTTCCTATCAATGGATACCAAATAGTTCCTGTATGGAAATGGCTAATGATACTATATATATATATATATATATATATATATAAATAATGGACTCTCCCATCGGTTTCAATGTATAAGGAACTGATAACTTAACCAATTGATTCAGTTATGAAATTTTGTGCGATAATCTTAAGTGGCACTTAAGACCCACTAGTGATTTACAAAGGAGGCCACATATAGAGCAAGAGTGAAGAATGTGGTATGAGATCACTGTTAGATTGGCTGACCTTTTAGATCTTGCTTTCACTTCTTGAAGACAATTCAGACAAGCAGATTGAAAACTGATGAGTCCACTAAAACATGTTGAATATATATATACACACACACAGAGGTTGAGAAAGTTTTTTTTTAAGTTGCTGACATGACTTGTCACAAATGAAATATTTCAGAAAGCAACATGGCTGCCCATAGCAGGATTACTGTGTTGCAATGTCACAAATAAAATGCTAACTTTTTTTTCAGTTTTCATTCCATTTAATTGTAATCAGAATCCAGGTTTTGTTTTTATGCAAATACTGTGCCTGTATGTATTGTAACATTTTAATCAAAACAGAACAATGTTGATACTAATAGTTTACCAAATTCTCCTCCTCACCCTCTAGTTTCTCACACCCAATGTAAAAGTAGAGTTTGATGTAGCATTTATATATTTTTGTAAGTAGTGATCATGTTTTTTTGGTAAATGTACAGAAAGTACAAAACATTATTTTTATGGGAAATCTCATTTCCCCCCTCCCTGCTTAAAAATCTATGTCAGCATTACATGACTAGTGTCATTACCTCTATCTGTATGCACACAAAATTTATTAAATTTTATATAAAACTGTCTTCAGGGCATACATATAAGCTGTGTTGTGTAGAGGGATATTGTATTTATGCATGGATTTCATTCATAAGCTGCACCATTTTATAGATGCTATATACAAATCAAATATAGCCTGTATCCCCCCCCCTCAAATCTGAAAACCAAAGCACTTCCAGTCCCAAGAATTCTGGATAAAGGATTCTCCACTATATATATATATATATATATATATATATATATATATATATATATCTCAACAACTGGTACGAATTTACATGCAAAACCAAACAGAAACAGTAGACAGATTGCAATGAATAAATTAAGGAAATTCTGATGATCCAAAAGAAAAGTATATTATAAATAACCAATTTAGAAAGAATGTGGCCAATACTAAATTTCAGAAAATCAAATTTGTATCCACAACACGAACCAACCCAGAATAAGTCTCTGTACAGCACCAGCTAATATTTTGAGTTCTGGACAAAGATTAACTCATGAAAGAACTAATTGCAAAAGAGAGAAAGAAAGAGTGGGCGGGGGGGAGAGAGATTTTGCCTGAAAGCAATTGATGCACAAAGCAGAAGCACACTATTTTTTGCTAATTTTCTTCCTTTCTCCCCGCCCCCTTCCACTTTGCCACAACAGAAAAATTCTGGAAACATCTCTTAAACTCAAAGACTACAAGATGTGCAAAAGATAAGCTATTTTCTCTCGAAACATCTGATTAGTTCAGACATTACTGCTGCTTTTTTATTACAACTCTATTCTATTTGCAGTGTCAAACAAATGTAATAAAAACTATCGATTCTGATATAAGTACAATGTAATTACAAAATGAATATCCATTTATACATAAACTGGAAATAAAATAAGACATGTATCATGTGACTTTTGAGGGCCTAATTTTGAAGCTAATTTTAAGGGTGTCACATCATACACAAGATATAAAATTAGTCTATGTACTACTAGTCTTGGCTACACCATTAACCAAACTTATATATCCACTAACTGTAGTCACATTAGCTTCAAAATTAGATCTTCAGAGATCATATGATACGCAAGTATATATGGTAAATGATTTATATTTATTAAGTGCAAAATAACAAAATTCTATTTATATTGTAGTAGGTTGGTATTTAGTTTTTTGTCTGGTATCAGAAGTTGGTAATGTTGTTGGACCACAATAAATAACACAAAAACTTGGTTGGAAAATTAAGGGTCAGTTTTTATTGTGTGTACTATGAGACAAGAGAGTGGTCCACCACAAGTCAACATGATGTTGAGAGAGGGTGACTGAATCTCTTTTCCTTAGGTCCACTGCAAAAACATGTCCAAATCCAATGATTCAAAAATATCAAGAGAAACATTATCTCCATTCTGGAAATGGGGTCACAAACATTGCATGTGACCAGAAATCCCCTTTTTTTTGTTTCCATTTGCATTATGGGAAAATGAAATTTTTTAAATTATTATGTTTATTATTTATTTTATTTATCTATTAATTAATTTTCCTTCTCCCACAATACATCCCCACCCGGATGCATAGCTGTACAAATACATCATTTAATTTTCATTCTTCCACACTATCTCATCGGGTGAAGCCACTATTCTAATATTATTTGTAATAATGAGCACTTTGTTTTAAAAATCCACTCACCTTTACTAGACTCTCTTTTGATATGACATTAACAATCTGCTGTGCTGTTATTCATACATACATTGTCATACACAGGGTATGGCAGAAATACTTCCCATATATACCTTCCATATAATGGTAAACACCCTGGGTATGATGATAAACTACATCTGGCAGCAAGGCCTCTGATTGGGATGTTTTGAAGAGTGTGGAATCATTGATCAGGAGGTTTTAAGGAGAATGGAACCCCCTCTTAATTGCTGGTGTTCCCAGGTCCACCCTAACCTGGGGTGGCAGCACCTGTTAGGATCCCGGCTATGAGCAAAATAGTTAACCCCCAAACTAGGTTCAAAACACTATGAAAGTATAAAAATAGATTTTGATAGTAAAAAAAATACCAGCATACATTTTGGAAAAAAAAAAAAAAAAAAAAAGTTAAAAAAATATTACCAGCAATACATTTGACTTTCAGCAAAAACCCTCTTTACAAAAATACATCAATGAAACCTGATCTACAAACTGATTTCTCACATATTCTATTCATACAAACCTATCCTTAAAATCTTGCCGGTATTAAATAATTCATTGAGATGTTGATATGCCATAAACCTAAACAAACCATAATGGTAAGACATTAGTGCCAATGGTGTCTTTAGCTAATGTCTTATCATGCAGGAGGTAATATAGTGCACCCTGTATATCTAACAAAGTGTTTCATAAAGAAAAAAATTCTTTGTTTTGTAATAATTTTTAATTTTTTTTTTACCTACAAAAAATGTGTGTACATAATTTACTAATAGTGGAAATGCTTCTACAAATAAAATTTAAATATATGTATATGTGTGTCTATATCTCTGAGATGAGGCATCATGATTATTTACATTATTCAGACTGTTATCCTTGTCGTCATTGGCATATTCACAACATTTCGGCCATTGTACACTCTGGCCTTCTTCAAGGAATTGGAATTTCAAACCAAACCCTTTATTTTGCCCACTGGGGTGGATTGTTCTATTTCCAAGTGCCATGCCTCTTCCGGATATCTCAGTTATTTCCCTCTAACTCTACTCTCCAAGTTTTTGGGTTTATCATATTTTTTGAGATATCAGATTTTGAATTTTTGTTCCTTGATTTTGAAATATATATGTTTAATATTCTTAAACTGCAGTATATCCTCTTTTCTTTTTTTTTTTTTCTTTGCCTAGGACATAAAAAAGAAGCCTTTCAATATCTTTTGTCAAGAGTTTATGACAAGAGTAATTTAATGAAGATGAAACTCAGTCAACAATGCTATTTACCCTGGCATGACATTCTAATAGAGATATTTAAAAACAATCACAATTTCATTGGATGAAAAATCCCCAGAAGCCCACTTGTTATTCTCTTACTCCCTTGATGCCATACCAAAATCTAATTCCATCAAACCCAATATCGGTTGATAATGTCAGCACCAACTAAATCTAAAATTCAATCTAAATGTAAACAAAAAACAAAAAAAACAAAAAAAAACACGACTCACAGGCAAAATTCTTCATAAAGATTTTACTTTGACATGCAATATATATCTGATGGGATGTAAAGTTCTTGCAGATTTTAAATAACATTTTACAAACTGCTTTCCTTCCAACCATGCATATATATATATATATATATATATATATATATATATATATATATATATATAGTTATATATAGTTGGTATATTAAATATTTTGAATAATAATGACTTCAAGAAATTTGACATTTAATTCCTAAAACAGTCAGATCTTGGCTAAATTTTACAGAAACTGATCTCACACACATACATATCTATCTTATATGGTGGTTTCTTTGACAAAAGAGGACACAGGTTCAATCCCTGCTGCAGAGGAGATTTTCTTTTAATTGAAATTTCTTGAATGGAATGTGCAGGCTGAGAGTGTATATTACATCTATTATCTATGTAAAATAAAAATGGGGTATCTATTTTAAATACAAGTATCCACATATATATATATATATAAATAACAAATAGGGAATATTTATCAATCTATATTTGAATTTACTATGAAAAAATTCAAAACAATCTAATTCTTAGAAATAATTCATCACCTCAAAAATATGCCCTATATAATAATAATAATAATGTTTATGACTTCTTATGTTTATTGGGAGATTCCAACAATAACAAACAAAATTAAATTCTTACACTGGCCACACATATGCCACACTCTCTCGTATGCAGACTTATATATAATATATTATAAAATATAGTTTTAAGGTATTCATTATTTATGGGTTAAAGTGCTCAATATCAGGGATATCTGGCAACAGTTCATTTCATGCCAAAAGCAATCATCAGGCTATGTGCTGATGATTGGGTTTAGCATGAAACAGACTGTTGCCTCTGGTGTTCAATGCCCCTCTCTCCACACCATACATAATAGCTGGCCACTCGTATTTGAGGATACCCATCGACTAGGGCAGGTGGCTAGTCAATCCTTATTGCAGATGTTCACTCAAGCACATTTATATTTGTCCAACACCCATAGAGCCTATGCTGAGCAGACCGTAGTTACACTTTCTGAGAGAGAGCATGTTATCTAGCATGATCAACAATCTGAACAAGGCCATCACACTTAAACCTTCTGTCACGGTGAGTTGTGACTTCAGCTATCGATGGTTGCCATGTGTTCTGCCTACCCAATTTCACTCACAAGGCTTGGGTCAAGCGGTATGGCTTTCAGGCACTTTCCAAAGGTGCCCCACACTAGGATCCTCCTCCTTCCTGACAAATCAAATCAACTATGGTAAGATTCAAACCTGCTTTTCATGGTCCGAAAGCTAATGTTCTAAAAACACATCCACGATATATATATATATATATATATATATATATATATATATATATATCTGTATGTATGTATAGCCAGATATCCCTGACATTGAGCACTTTAACCCATAAATAATGCATACCTTAAAACTATATTTTATAATATATTATATATAACAAGTCAGCATACGAGAGAGTGTGGCATATGTGTGGCCAATGTAAGAATTTAATCTTGTTTGTTATTGTTGGAGATACAATCTCCCAAAGAACATGATTCATAAAATTAGTTTCAAGGTATGCTATATTTATGGGGTAAAAGTGCTCAGGAAATGGTACTGACTAGGCTCGATGTTGCTTAACTTCAGTGATCATACTGGAACTGGGGTTTCAATGTGATATGGCCCACGAGGCTGCATAAACGATTTTGTACTCTGTCTAGGCTGGAAAGTGAGAATTAGTTAGTGCCAGCCCAGATGGATCAATAAATCTATAACCTGACGATGAGGAAAGTGCTGTAAAATTCTTGATCAAACCAAGAAGTCACTCTCAAAAAAAATACAAAAAGAGAAACTAATATTCCGTCTGATTTTAGGATGTGGGTTGGACTGACAGCATTTTAGATTTCTCTCATGAGTATTTAGTTTATTTTATTACCTGAGGTATTCACTGTATAATGTTTCACCTCTGTGATTAATATTGATCACTGTATTAAGTACATTGACATAGAAGGTAATGGTGTTAAAAAATATTTGTTTAAAATAAATGCTGCTTTTTTTCTTTTTCTTTTTAACTCTAAGTAGATTATGTACTTAATAATACAGTTCTGTATGTTGTTAGTTTTATATAATTTGAAGTTAGTCTTTTTGTTCTGTTTTTTTAACTTTAAAAAAATGTTCCATAGTTCAGAAAAGAAAAGATAGTTTTGAATATATATTCATCAACATGCAAACTCTTTTCCTGTCTTGGGTAGAACAATAAAATATCCTTCAGCAAAATGTACTTCATCATAATAGCAGAATTGTAATCCAAGATGGTGGCTGTCTTTCTTTGTAAAAGCTCAAGGGGATTAACTGGTGATATATGTAGATGTGTGAGGTTACATACACACACTAGTTAATGTGTTAACAAAAGTGATCAACAAATTCATTTCTTTCTCATCAAAGTCTTGTACTGATTATAAATTAGCTAACTTTTTTTTAATCATTAACGAAGACATTTTCTTTTACTTGAAAGGGAGATTTTATTTATGCAAATGTTTCCATTTAATATATTACTTCTGTCAGATTTTTATTTTGAAATTTTCACAAAATCATCAATATTTCTTTTATTTTTTTTTTTAATGAAGTTTTCCTTCATATCATGCTGATAAAAAATTTCTCCCCTTTTAAATTGAAATCTCAAAACATAGTTGCTTTCATTTTTTCTTAAAATGATAAAATACAAAAAAATGTACACCTATTTTAGTTACCTACCAGTTCTATGTATATGTTTACTTTCATATTTAAATTTGTACACATGCTACTACATAAATGGCTATACCAACCACCAATAAAGCCTTCATCAAAAAAGGGATGTTGGAACTTAGATGCAGTTTCAAGACACATGTTTCATCACTAACTTAGAGCATCTTACAATGTTTCACTGTTTTCTTTTCATATTGCGGGAATGTCAGATAAAAATGCACCTTCATTGTTATTCAAGTTTTATATAATCATATGATATGCCAAAGTCAAAATGCTGAGCAGTGAGTTGGAACTTCACTTGGAGAGAGAGCGTTCAATGTTATTCCATTAAAAGTGGCAAGCAATTTTCAATTTTTAAGCTACGATCTCCTACTGGCAAACAAAAGAATATATTTGAATTAATTTAAGATATGCTTTTGTTAACACAGGTGATAAATCTCTATGCTCCTTTCTAAAAGAATAATCTTAATCTCAGCTATCAACAGCCCCAAGTGTTCCACCTAACCAATTTCGCTCACAAGGCTTGGGTCAAGCTGTGGTATGGTTTTTCAGGCACTTTCCATCTCTGCCCACTTTTAAGATATTTTCTGACGGTATATTCTATTTGTTTGTGATGTGGTAATGACTGTAATATAGTGGTTCCTTTGGTTTGGTCTACATGTGAACACTGAGTTAATTAGACTCATAAGACATGAAAGACATGCCTGTTGCACAAGCATCAAGACATATTAAGCTTTGTATTGGTAAGATATTAATGCTTAGCAGTTGGCTCTGATAGAATCATTCAAATGGATTGATTACATTTAAACGGTAGTTTTTTGATTAAATATAAAGAAAAAAAAACCTAGAAAGTGAATCTTGATATGTAAACATTTACATTCATTTTTATATATCTTGCACGAGTTGTTCAGAATTCATACAGATACAACACTCTGAGCAGCAGCCAAAGGATGAAGAGTTATATTTTGGTCTTGGGCAGAAATACTGATCCATATGCAAGTAATCTTGTCATTTGTATGGCTACTATACTTCACTGTTTGTTTATTAAATATATATAAATAAAGTATTAAATTCTTACATTGTCCACATATATACCTAACACATAAATCAATCCTAATCCAAAATAATAATACTAATATATATATATTACAATTAATCATTCATACAAAAAGTAAATTAGTAAAGTTAATGATATAAAATGGCGAAATCTCTTCACAAACCAAAATTTTAATGTTGCATTAACCTACGAACCACTCAATGAATGTTATGATCCTTGTTTTTAATAACTACAAGCTGTATACAGTCTTTTTCTTATCTGCAAGTACTTTCAACTGTACATACAGTCATCCTCAGGCATGGAAATAATTTTGTTTTTAGTAAAATCCAGGTAGCATCAGAGACAAAAAATTAAATATGAATTGAAATATGTTTTTTAGAAATGTGTTATTGTTAATGGATAAAAACTTTTGGAGCATGCAGTGGCAATGCTAAAGTTGAATTTTTCTGAAAATTTAAGAGAGTGCGTTTTTTACGAATATGGTAATTTGAGAATTTTTTGTTGTAGGTGTTTATCAGTCAATGTGGCATTAACTAAATTGTTCAATAGAGTAATGCCTCAGTTGTTATCCCAAAAATTTGCACGTCAAATCAGTTCTTTTAAATCAAATATGTGGTGCAGTTCAATTTATAGTACAAGGAATCAATTCATACAAAAAGTAAATTAGTAAAGTTAATGATATAATGATATTTTGTGTGTGTATATATATATATATATATATATATATGTGTGTGTGTGTGTGTGTGTATATATATATATATACACACACACACACACAAAAAAATACAAAATTATTATATTTTGTATTTAAAATCTTATTTTAAAAATGTGATGTGATAGAGTTCTATTGCAATAAGCTATCATCTCACATCCATGAAATTGCCTGACTTTTCCGCTAAATTACTGAATATTTAAGAGTGTTTCTAAACTTAAAAATTTTGAAAAAACAATAACATTATCACTCTTGTGTATAAATACTTTTAACAAAATAAAATCCTTGCATTTACCTTCATAAAGTGCCTCAGAAAACGAAACACATTGGCTAAGATAAGTTTTCCTTTTGTCTTTATTTATATTGTCCTTTTACAGATATACTCCATCTGAAATATTTATATATATAGGATGAAAAGAAATATAAAATTTGTCACTTAGAAGATTGATGTTATATTCAGCACTTCTTTTTTGGTGTTTTGCTGATGAACCTTTCTGTAATTGTTCAGTCCACTCGTCAGGAGATATCAGTAAATGTCTGCCAATTTTACAAGATAAAATCCTTGATAAAGTTCCTCAGAGGGCAAAACACATTGACTAAGTTTTCCTTTTGTCCTTATTGATATTGTCCTTTTACAGATGTACTCTCTCTCTCTCTCTCTCTATATATATATATATATATAATGAAAATCTTGGTAATCTGTATGGATAATCCCAAGGAGGATGAAATTCAGAGAGCTCAATGTTAAATCAGAGCGATTAATTCAATGAAAACAGACAACTTTAATGGACCCTTAAAGTTGTTTGTTTTTATTTTATATATATATATATATATATATATATATATATATATATATAATGAAAATGCTTAATTTTTAAAATATATTGTAAATAAACTAATTATTAAAATTTAATAAAACTTTCAGCATTTATTGAATTTTAAATTTATTGGAAAAAAAAATAATGAAATAAACCAATTCAGTGAAAATATTTTTTTAAAATACCCCCGCCCCCTCAGCTTATTCTATTTTCAAGAAAAACTAAAAGGAAACAAATTAAAAATCGGTTGCTATGAACTCTCGTTCAGTCAGGGAGTAAAAATTTATATTTATCCATTTATTTTTTAGATCAAAGAATGAAATTTGTTTTGAGCAGAAAAAAAGCAAAACTAACAAACTGTGAATCATATCTGAAATAGAATTTGCTAAAAGTTATTTTTCTTTTGACCGAAAGAAAAAGTCAGAAAAAATATCTGACATTTTCATTTTAAATACATTGTTCCCCATAAAAACAAGGATGCTACTACCAATATTTAAAATAGAAACTTTTCTTCCAAACCAACCAGTACACAATTTTTTTTATACTTCAGTTGGAACATTACACAATCAAAACAGATATTATCAGAAATTATTTATGACCAAAATTTATAGAATTGAACTGTTATTACCAAAAGTATGAATATTTTGCCATCCAAAAATGATTCCAACTCTATGAAAAATGTTTTACTTAAAAATCAATATTTGGTGTGGCTACTTTTATTTTTATTGTTTGTAGACTTGATGAGATTAGATTCTGTTGCTACAAAGATTTTCCACTGCAACAGTAAATATTCTTTTAAATATTGTGTTAGAAGTTGGTCATTGTTCTACTTTGTTGTTTTCAGTCTATTCCATAAGCGCACTCTATTTGAATTAAAAATAAAGAGGGGACTTGAAGCAACACAAATATGTTTCTACAGAAGAATGGTGAGGATAGCATGGACTGAATGTGAGCAACAATGAAGCTTTAGAGAAAATGGAGACAAAAAGAAAAATTATATTTAATGTCAGAAAGACACTCAAAATTTCGAGGCCATATAATCAAGGAAGGAGGGCTTGGAAAATCTGATACTCACAGGACAGATTGAAGGTAAGAGGAACAGAGGAAAACAAGCCACCTAGTGAGCTTGAGTAAATAGATGAGGGAACACGATTTAGGAGAAATACCAAAAAGACAAAAAGCTACATAGGACAGGAAATTGTGGAGAGCCATGATCGCCTACACCCTGAAGGGACACAGCACACAAGAAGAAGCTTGAGTAAATGAATGGAGGAACAAGGTTTAGGAGAGATAACAAAAAGACAAAATATATTAAGAGCTACAAAGGTCAGGAAGTCGTGGAGAGCCATAATCAGCTACATCCTGAAGGGACATGACACATAAAGAATAATATGCTCAGCTAATGCTTAGCCTCTTCAAAAATGTTTTTTTTTTTTTGATTTTTACAATGTGTTTTCGATTATTTTCACAATAAAAAATCTCTTCACAAGCATTTGAATAAAAGCAACAGACTTGCTTTCAAATATCTCATCATTTTACAGTTGAAATGGCTTGATGTAACCAAAAGTTACATGCTAACAGTCTCTTCCCTCACACTTCTCACTCGTGGAACTGTTTTCCAGCTTCTTGCTTTCCAGCCAAATTTGATCTTCAAAAATTTACATGCAATATCAATCATTATCTCCTGTCTTCTTAATTCCTGTTCTTTTATTGTTCTTGCTCCCTAATATTGTTTTTTTTTCTTGCTCCCTAATATTCTTTTTTTATTTTGTTTAACGGCATATCAACCTCAATGTGTTAGTTAATGCCAACAACATTTTTAGGATAGATTTGTATGAATAGAATATGTATTCTTTGGTTTAGATTGGTTTGGTTTATTTTGTTTTATGGCATATCAACCTTAATGGGTTACTTAATGCCGACAACATTTTTTATTGCTGGTAATATTTTGTTTTGTCAAAAATACGTTTCTGGTAATATTTTTCTTTCAAAAAAGTATTGCTGGTAATAGTTAACTATTTGCCCATAGCTGGGACCCTAACAGGTGCTACCACCCCGGGTCAGGGTGGACCTGGGAACACCAGCAATTAAGAGGTGGTTCCACACTCCTCAAAACCTCCTGATCAGAGGCCTTGCTGCTGGACATAGTTTATCATCTTACCCAGGACGATTAAAAAGATTGTAAAGAAAAAAATTATATATAATATATATATATATATATATATTTATTATTTTGAACTTACATTCAATATTCATGATTCCATGATTGAAATGCAAGTCACTAGTGTCATTGGGATGCATTCAAAATAAGACAATGGGTTAATTTGCAGTATAAGCACCAAAAACCCCCGGTATTGTTAATGTACGATTTTGGTGTGAAATTAATTATTTCGAAAATCACATTAAAACATTTCTCTTGATTACTGTTTAGAAACTATGGACAATGTAAATTTGACTTCTTTCTTGTCATGTACACAGAATGTCCGCCATTACTGGCTTTGTTTATATACGTTTGCCTCAAGTAGTCACGCAGCACAGAAGCTTCACTTGTCTAGATTACAGCGCAATGAAAAAAGTTTGAAATGAATGCACAAAATAATGTGTGAAAAAAACATAAAATCTGACAAATTAAAATAATTTTTTTTTTTAAATAAAAAAAAGACTTTTTCCTTTTTTTCAATGTTTTTTTTTTTTTATTATGTGTCGTGAAAGTTTCTTGAATTTAAAGTTTCATAAATTACATTTTAGGGTAAGATTCCGTTTCATTAGCTATAAGTAGATTTATTAAAGACAATAAAGAAAAAATACTATTCATTTAAAACTTCATTTAAAAGAATAAGCACATTTAAAAAAAAAAAAAAAAAATCCACAAAAATCACACAGTAATCAAAACCAGTAAGATATGAAAAGCTGTAAAATGGTTGTTAAGTAAGCTTCCACGGATTACTATGAGAGGCAAACGTATGTAAACAACTCCAGTAATGGTGGCTGGACAATGAGAAAGAGATTGAACTTACATTGACAATAAATTGTAAATGGTAATTGAGCATAAAGTTTTAATGTCATTTTCGAAATAATCAGGCAATTTCACACCAGAATGGTACATTCACAATACTGGGAGCATTTGGTGCTTATACTACAAATTAACCAAATATTGTTGTTTATACTACCATGCTAAACTACTGACACCAGAAACATTTTGGCAAAGTTTAACAATCATACTTGAAAATATGTCATAGTACAGTTTTTCACTTGATACTGATATTACTGTACACCCCTGAGGCAATTATTTTCACAAAGTTATGTTTAGAATTTTAATAAAAACCAAACATGAAATTGGACTTTTATTTTTTCTCAAGAATTGACAAAAGAATTAAGCACTATTCTTGTAAATAAACATACTAGCAAATAGTGTTTAACATTTTTGCTGTCATTTCTTGAGAAAAAAAAGTACATTCAGATACTCACAGTCTATTTAGCAAATTTTGGGATTAGAGCAAAGAAAATAAATGCCTGGAAAATGAATTTTTTCAAAATTTATAATTAGTTACTTTATAATTATAATTTATAATTAGTTACTTGTTATGTGCTTATTTAAATTTTCTTGCCCTATAGTTCAAAGACATTTTCATAAATTTATGAATAAAATTTTGTTTTTATAATTATTTCTTTATCATATGGTAAATATTGAATTGTAGTTGGTTTCACATACTTTTTATAATCTTGTAAATATAAAATTCTTCTTGTAAATAATGTTTAATTCTTTAAACACTGAAGATTTATGTTATGAAAATATATATCCTGAATGCCAATTTAGAAAGTTATATCAGCAAAATATCTCTTGAGCCACTCCAGGAAAATCCTTGCTTTCCAAGGCTTCATCACCATTTATAAAGTACTATTATCCAATTCATTACAAAAGAAAACACAAGACTGTGTTCTGTAGCCTTGGATGGCCACCAGTCTAAGTGATGAAAAACTCTGAATTCGAAACTGTGGATAAAGGCAATGGGAAAACACTATATTGTATTTCTGAAAAAAATGTATGTCAATTTAAGAAAAGTAAATTGAGGAGAGTCATGATTACATATATTTTGAAGAGAAATGAAATTTAAAAAACTAAGTAAAGAAAAAGAGATTATGAAAAATAAGGGTTTCAAAATATATTTTCTTTATATATATATATATATATATATATATAAAAAAAATCTAATCTTTTCATAGAAGTATTACACATTTTGGACAGCAACAGTCACCTTTTTGGCAACAGTCACATTTTTGGCAACAGAGTTTCAATGCTGTAGAGTTTGGCCTTAAATAATACCTAATAATATCTGATTTGATTGTGTTATGTTCCAACAGAAATCATAATATCCTGCTATGATGAGCTTAAAAGGAAATTAACTTTCTTTAAAAAACAAAAAAAGTAATAGTTCTGTACTCATGTTTTAGGGATACAGTATGTAATAGTTTAAAACTTTTATTATTATTTTAATCACTTCACTCCAAGCAAGGTAAGAAAGCCATTAAGATGCAGGGGGTTCCTGAGTGTGAAAGAATATAAGAAAAAAATTAATATATCTTAATAAAATATTTAAATAAAGAAAATGCGGATGATAAATTAGTTATCGAAATTAAATATAATAAATTACTTATTGCATAACTAAAAATTAAATATGGTATACACAATGAGGAAAGAGTGCTTGGAAAATTTGATACTCACAGGACATATTGAAGAGAGGCTGAGGGAAACTGAAAAAATGCCTAGTGAGTCATTAATTTATTTTTTATGGCTTATCAACCTTTCATACGTTATTTAGAGCCAGAAAATATTTTTTGATTGTAAGAATTTTTTTTGTTGAGATAATAATGTGATACTGATACATATCCTACTAATTAACCCATAGCTGGGGTGAAAAGAGGTGGATTCATCTCTTTCCCAAGGGTATTTGTGCATAAGTAAATATAACGAACCTGACTGGAATTGGAACTTTGCTCTCCAATTTCCAATTCGTTGTTATCAATTACACATCCAAGCTTACAACACCTGGATATTCCCAAGTAGTCACCCATCTAGGTACTAACCATGCCTGATGTTGCTTAATGTTAGTGATCATAAGAGAACCAGTATTTCAACGTGATATGGCCTTAAGCTGTAAGGTTTTAGGATGATGTGAAAAGAATCAAAAATGCAATCATCAAAATACCAACACAATCAGTCACAATTATTTTATTTTTTTAAATTTGGTGATCATACAAGAAACTTTGTTTCAATGTGATATGGCAATAATGTCAGAATATGGAATCAGAAGGACATTAAGGGGACAAACATTGCTCAGAGTTTTTTAAAAAAAAAGGTTGTAGAAAGTCATGACCACCAAAGTTTTGAAAGGACATTACAAATACAAGAAGATATTGAATAAAATTTTATCTATTTTAAATAAAAATATTACTTTTCTCTGACATTTTTCCTACCCACAAGCTGAAGTTATATTTTTTTTCTCTAAACTTTCTTATGAATCTTTGTTCACATGGCAGTTTCTATTCTGGTTTGTATCAGAGAAAGAGTCTTAGAGAGACAGAAAAAAAAAAAATAAAAAAACTTTTTTTTTCTTTTTCTTTTCTTTCCTATTAGCTTTTGATCTTCCATTAATGTCTACCAAAAGAGGATATGAAATTAGCTGTCATATAATCTTCTTTTGTAGTTATTAGTAGATAAAAAGGATTCATTTCTATTGGCAAAATACTGCGGTTCCTGCCAATTTGTTAACTGAATTCATAATATCTGCTGCTTTCATGAATAGTATAGTAAGTTTTGTCTTCAATATTAGATCACCAATAAGCTCAAACTATGTGCTAAGAAAACAAGAATTAATTTAAAATATTAAATTAAAACCAGTTTAAATAAAATTTATTGCAGCATCGAGAAAAAAAAAATCAATTCAAATTTTTCAGGTAGCAGTTTTCGTTGGAAAGACAAAGGCCAAAAAGATGGTTGCTAAAATTTTAAGTCATTCAAAAAATTCTTAAAAATCAAACAGTGAAATATTTTTTGTTTCTAGTTTTATTATCGCAAATATTCAGCTTGTAAAAAAATTAAATTGAAGTGATTAGAAAGTAAATCTTTATCACAGACCAATTAATCTTACAGACATGCAAACACTCCTCGTGAATGTGTGCACACTCAAAGCAAACATGCATGCATGTACATACAAAGATACACAGAAATGCTCTTTTCAGTTTTTTGTTTTTATAGAAATTTTTCTATAGTAAATTTTACTTTTATAAAGTGGAAAAACAACCCAGAAAAGCTTAGAAAAAAAAAAATATAGAAAAAAAATCAATTTGTAACTGATATTAAAAATTCTATTGATAAAAAAAATCACTTCATTCATAAGTAATTCAAACCAATCTATTAAAATGTCTGTAAGAAGTTGTTTGATAAATAGAATGATCTCTGATTTTAGAAGAATTCTTGATGGTCTTATTCTTCAAATAAAGAGTCATTATCATTCAATGATCTGTTTTCAAATTTGATATTTCTTGATATTTCAACAGATGCATACATTTGAATTTTCATTCATTACTTTACAGGAAGAAGGTCCTTTAAACAGAAATTTTTCATCTCCTTTCATGTGTTTTAATGTATTGAATACAAGAATTAGATATTCAGGACATCTTTTCCAGTCAATTTATTGTCTAATAATAATTCTTCTTGTAGAAAAAATATTAACTAATCCACAAAGTCATACATTCTTTCATCAAGAAACAAGGGCAGTAATACACATGTTCTTTTGACTAAATTTCAGTCTTTTATCAACATCCCTCATTTCATACCACTGTTATGGAAACTTAAATGAATATTAAAGTCCATCCTCTTTAATCTCGCACTCCATGATCCAGCTATTCCCATGGTCTGGTACTTTTTTTTTTTTTTTTTAAATCAGCTGCCACATGTTTATAAATTTACAAGGCAATTAACAGCAGCAGAGTGTTTTGGTGATACGGTCATGTTCAATTCATATATATATATATATATATATATATATATATATATATATATAGTTGCATACCTATTCAGAATAGAAAGTATATATTATTTTTTGGTTTTAAGCTTCTTTTTTTCTTTTTTTTTTCTTCGCCTTTGTATTGCATGAAAGAATAAAACCCTTGTTTGGAAGCATTAATGATTGTTTTATTTCCTGCTTTAAGTTTTAGTCGACTTTTGATGACACAGCAATATTTATGTGGAATGAGCTAGCAAGATTATATTTACATAGGGTTTTTTTTTTTTTTTTTTTAAGGGTGATATCTGTCATTTTCTGTAGTCTGGTAGCAAACTGGTCCCAAGGCTGGACTGTATGAATACATTCATCACCTAATAATGAATCCAGGATTTGTGTTTTAGGAAGCTGTGCCTGAAACATCATCCAGAGAGACATCACAGGAGACAATGGATTTACCCATTGTCTTCTGAAACTGATATCTACATCAATAAGTTCATAACCCAATAATAAAAAAAGCTTTTATTTTACACAAAATTGACATCTTTTAACCTCTACTGTCTTGGGATAGGCGTCAGGTATCAACACTGGAAAAATTCATAGTTCCAAAAGCAGTTTGTGGCTGTATTCTGTGTTATCCTGGAACCATAAGTGGAATATTTACTTTTACAATGGATCATTTCAGTAATATGGAGAGGGGAAACTCGTGCATATATAACAGTGTCTTCCATATCTACCTACCCAGGTCTTGTGTGTTGAAGAGATGGAAAATGGGAAAACCACAAAAGGCCACTGTGATTGAAACATTATCCCTAGCAAAACTCCATCGTCTCCTGAAACTTATAAATGTCATGGAAGAGATTTTTTTCCACAAAATGTCTTTCCTTGTAAATGCACTTCAGTGTTGAATATTAATCACCAAGATTGAATATTGCAGAGTGAAAATTTAAGGTTGAAATTTGGCTAATAATCATGTCTCAGATTGCATATTTAAGGAGTTAAATTTAACAGAGTTTCTTTAAGAAATAAGTTTTGTTTCTCTTTGTTCCAACCTTTATAAATTTCAGTCAAAAGTCATTTTTCTGGTTCAAATGTCAGGCCGATTTAACACAATGAAGAAAGCATATTAATACAAATTCTTATTAGACAGTCGGAAATAACGACAATGTGACACTTCTAAAAGAAACAACTATGACTTAAAAGTAACCTTTCCAAAATAGAAAATATAACCTTTAATTGGAATGAGAATAGGAATGTGAAACTAAATTGTAAACATTTCAAATGCCTTGGTTTATGGATAAGATAACAAAATTTGTAGGGGAAATTAAGAAAGTGAACACAGAACAGATTGTGCTAAAGCAGGGGTTGGCAACTCATTCGACCCCGCGGACAGGATCATGTTATAATGACAGGTCGCGAGCCGGACGAAGGCCATTAATCAAAAATTAAGGAAAATTACATATGCAACCTAAATATTTAAAACCATAATGAAAATAAACATTGAGAAATCAGAAAAACAAAAGAAAATCTAAAATTAAAAAAAACACTTAACAAAAATTACTTTTCCTCAAGGAACATCAAAATACTTCAAAGTGAAAAAAATCAATCAAAGTGAAATGGATGAAATTATGACATGTAGGTTTGAAACTGTTATTGAAAATTGTTCCACACACACACACACACACACACACACACACACAAACAAAGCACATATACCCATACATACAAGTACAAATAGTTGCAAACATATACACTTACATACGTACACATGCGGTATCATCCACACATTCATGAGGCATATATGTATAATGCGCATATGTTTAACTGTCTTTAGATTTCTGCTACCTCGCATGTCAGTCCCTCCCTGGCCTCTTTCACTTTATTGTTCCTTTCGCTTCTGTTATCTTTTAATGTAGCCAAGGGTCATAACAAATATGTATCCATTATTTGACATTAAACGTAGGCAACGCAACTTGGTAAAATAAGTCTCATGAAAGATAACTGGCAGATAGTCTAATATTTTTAGTGCATTGAGATGTTCTATGGAAAATGACATATAACAAATTTCATTTGAAGGCCGTCTCTCATGTTAAAAATAGTTGTTGGTAATCAGGCTCGCGGGCCGGTCAAAATGCCTACCGGGCCGTAGGTTGCCGACCCTTGTACTAAAGGTAGTTTTATCCCAAACTACAAAACCAAGACATTAACCTAAGAACTTGGGTCATGTTCTTAAATAGCCTTATCAGATCTAGACACATGTGGGTGTCATGTACAGCATCCACCTCATTCAGAAATACCTAAACTATCATTTGTATACAATTATTTCTTTTCTCAGATCAATAATTAAAAATGGTTCCAAGTGAATGAATCCTTTCAGTCTTAAAAGAAGACAATCTTTCATCAAATCCTTTAAACCAGTTTTTCTCAAGTGATGGCCCCAGAACCCTGGAGTTCTGCAAGAAAAAGTGATAAATAATCTATTTTTGAGTAAATTTTGTTTAATTTTATGTTCATAATTTTACTAAACACATATGGCATATTGTTGTAAAATCCTTGGTTATAATAAACGCTTCAACCTCATACATTATTTAAAATTATAATAATCAAAGGGAATGTATTTAGCAATGTCTATATGGCATCTGTGTGAAACCACACCTTCACTGGTTAATGCAGACATATGTACCATTGAGTAACTCGCTTGAGTACAGGATGTATGCATGATGTTCATATACTGTGTAGCCTGTGAACCACAATAAAAAAATATATATATATATATGAGATAGATATCAATAATGGTGTATTATAATTTTTATACAGGAGTTCCCTGAGACATGAAAACTATTTCAAGAGTTCTAACAAGAGTAAAAAGGTTGATAAACACTGGTAGCGACCGATGCTACAATATCAAAGTTTTACCAAATAACCAATGCCACATAACTTGAAAACTTCAAACAGCAATAACAACAGACATGGCTAGCACAAGTGACTGAAAGAGAAAATAATGGTAGAATCAAGATTTTAACTTTCTACATTGCCTCGAACAAAAGGTTTGGAAGGAAATTCCACTCAGTACAAGAAAGAGTAATAACAGTAGATTTGAGAAATCTATTTTCCTAAAAGACTGTTTTAAGAGAAAGATTTTATAAATTTGGTCAATAAATATCAAATGTTTCTTGGATGAAAATGGCTAATCTCACTATTATCTGAAACAAAGTCCAAATTTCTCACCCATTCACTGCTTATCATTTTCAACTTTTTAGATTTCCATGAATTCAACAGAACTCCACCCTCTTTCTATGATCATCTATTTTCTCTAGAGAGTTGTTACAATTATTTAATTGTCACAACAGGTTCAGTACTGACAATATACAGTCATCAAGTATGAACTGATATTGCCAGTGTTATATCTACTAATTAAATAAATACTAATTAAATAAATTATTAATACAAATGAAACATAAGCCAATGCAATTTCAGAAAAAAAAAAAAAAAAAAAAATAGAAAGAAAAAAACTTACCAAGAGAAATTTTATGCAACTAATTTAATTACCCCAAGCAAGTGGAATAATAATATATTTGAAATTGGAAAGAAAAAAAAAAAATGTCAAACATATTTTTACATACAGTTTCATGTCTTCATAAAAAATCTATTGGCCTTTTTTTTTTTACCATTATTTGAGAAAAAAAAATGCATTGGTCTTGGATGAAATATAAAACTAGTTTTCTCCCTTTGTTTTCTCTCATATTTGTTTTCATTTTTGTCTCAACCAAGGTTGTTTTTCTTTATCGAGAATTTCTTCATGTATGAATATTGAACATCTACTGGAAATTTGGGGGTGGGAGGAAGAAAAGAAAAGAAATAAATCTTTATCTTAATGCACCAGGTGTGCATAAATAAAAGTCATTAAATCAAGTCAGGCACTGTTAACAGGTATTTTATTCAATATGGGGCTATATACCTGTGTACACGCACGCAGAGGAAGGTGGTGCAACAATTATTTACCACAATACTATTTTATGAACAAAGTCATATTTCGAATCAAACTTGTTTTTTCAGCTTTCATATTCATTTTCAGTTTGAATTTTTTTAATTTCAAGTATTTTTACAATTTTAGATACTTTTTTTTTTTTTAACTGTTTTTGTTTTGGAGTAAAGTAACATTTTGAACAATATATAATTTATATATATATATATATATATATATATATATATATTAAATAATTATACCCCAAGCAAGGTGATAAAGCCCTGGCTACAACAATACAAGGGGTTATTGAGTGTCAAACAAACTGAGGATATATATATATATATATATATATATATATATATATATATATATATGTGTGTGTGTGTGTGTATGTGAGAGAGAGACAGATTGTCATCATTTGGTTTACGACATAATCAACATCAATGGGTTATTTAATGCCGACAATTTTTTTCCTGGTAATATTTTTTGTCAAAAATCTATTTCTGGTAATATTTTTTTCCTCAAAAATGTATAGCCGGTAATATAATTTTCAAAAACGTATTCCTGGTAATATTTTTTCCAAAAATATATTGATGGTACAGTTTTTTTTTCCTTCAAAAATTTATTTCTGGTAATAATTTTTTTACAAAGTATTTCTAGTCTTAAAACCTATTTTTTACACTTTTATAATGCTTTTTACCTCAGTTTTGGGTTAAACTATTTGCCCATAGCTGGAACCCTAACAGGTGCTACCACGCTCCTCAAAATCTCCTGATCAAAGGCCTTGCTCTTGGACGTAGTTTATCGTCTTACCCAGGACACGGATGTAGTTTATTGTTATACCCAGGATGACAGATTGTCATTGACTGTTATGGAAAGACTATATACTGAAAATATAAAGTGTTTATGAATTATGGATATCTGAAGATATATATATATATATATATATATATATATATATATATATATATATATATATATAAGTATATAATTGGTATATACGGAATGAATTCCAATAACCAACAATTACTATTCTTAAAAGAGTTCTCAATACAAAGTAGAGCAGATATAATTATTATTCATAAAAAATTATAACATGTTATAAAATCACTACAAAAATAGCCATTTTGTTTCAACACACTCGGTGTCTTATCAAGTGATGTTGAAGATAAAATAAATGGTTTTAAAAGTTTCAAGTAAAACCATTTATTTTATCTTCAACATCATCACTTGATAAGACACCGAGTGTGTTGAAACAAAATTTTGTAGTGATTTTTATAATATATTTATAATATATATATATATATATATATATATATATATATATATATATATATATATATATATATACACACACACAAACACTATATGTTAGGTGCTATCCAAAAGCTTAGCGGATTGAAACAGTACATATTAATAGAATGCAGTATGGACTTTTGCAACAATCCTTTGGGAGATTTATTGGACACACACTCAAGATGATCAGTTGTTAGTGGAAAGTGGAAACTGTGGCTCAGTAGATAGTTTTTTCTATCATCAAATTCCCAGAATCTGTAGAGATGAGACAACATAAAACCAGAATTCTGCCTGGATTATTAGATCTCATCCTGCAGCTATCATAGAAAAAAAAGCCTCCTTATATTATTGTTGTGACCAAGTAAATGATTAAAGAAATAACAAAACAAGTGTTGCAGATATATCATATATTAAACAGTAAGTACAACAGAACAGTATTACATGACTAGTGAGTGTGTGTCGGTTGACCAAGTGTTCAACTGTTCCCCCAAGGCCTTCTCTCCTACTAATCTTATAGTAGGCAGAAGAGTCCAACATAGATTCTTTAGGGGGAGTAACCACAACAATTATGTAAGAATTAATGGCTATCATCAAACCTAATGAAGACATAAAATTTCATTGAAAGTCCTTATTTGTGAAATCATAATGATTATATATATTTAACACTAATGGTCACCCAATACAAGGCCCAAAAGCCACTCAAGGTAGAAGGTTACTGTGTGGTGTTGTATTAATGTAAGAAAGGAGAAGTGAAGTTCATGTGGCTGTGCAGATAACAGCTAACTCTAGACTTGAAGAGGTCAAGGTTTTTGTGATTGGGAAAAGACAAGTGAATGAAAAGACTTTAGAAGGAAGTGAAAACCCGACCCTAAACAGGGAACAAAGAGGAGTGTGAACTGGATGATATTTGTGAATATATCTATAACCATCTAATTTTGGTCAAGATTGTTGTGACTGGAGAAAGACAAAAGAATGAAAAGAGTTTAGAAGTAAGCGGAAACCCAACCCTAAACAGGAAACAAAGAAGAGTGTGAACTGGATGATATTTGTGAATTTATCTATAACCGTCTAAGTTTTAAAAAAAAAATTATATTATTCAGATGTGTTGAGTATTGTAATTGAAATTGTGGATGAACTCTAAACAGTCCTTCCACAACTTCAAGTACAATACGCAACACCTTAGATGAAAATTTGAAAAATACAATAAAAAATTGAACAGACAAATCTTGTTGGTTCTTTTTAATCAGACATATATATGTAAGCAAATGTAAATGGATATAGATCCGACAGAATTAAGAAAAATTTGGAAAAAACAAACCAAAAATCCTTAAATGCAATGTTGTTTAAAATGAATGAAATGTCGACGTCTGACGTTTCGGTTTAATAAACCTTCTTCAAGACAATATTCATTAAAATACAATTCAGTTCAATTTGATAAAGACGATGGACATAAAAAACAAGTCTTATCCAAAACAGATAACTGAAAATTTTTAAAATGATCAGCTTTCCGTTTAGCATGGTCACGTTGTCGTCACATGGGTGACGCTTTCAAAACGTATTCCTAGAAATTTTTGATTATTTTGAATGAAAAAGAAAATGAAAAGAATTCTATTAGGATCTAAAATTTTTATGTGTATGCTTGTTGAGCATTAATCTTGCTAAAAAAGGGGAAATATTAAAGAAACCAGGTCTAGTATTCACCGTGCGTGAGATGGATATTATACCTGCTTCATAAATACTCCTGAGATTTTTATTATGAAAATATTTTAATACCTTCACGGAATCGAGATTATGATCTGCTTTAGTTGTGTGTACAACTAAAGCATTGTTAAAATTTCCGAGGCGAATATCTCGTTTATGTTCGAAAACACGAGATTTTACAGACCTACATGTTTCACCCACATATTTTAGGTCACAGTTTTTGCATGATATTTGATAGATGCAAGCATCGGATGTAATATGTTGTCTACTGGTGCTATTTAATATATATATATAAATTACAAATAAATGAAATTCAAAAAAACCCCATCTGAATGGCCATTTCGCTCTTCAAGAGCTTGAGCTCTATTTGTGGACCAGTTTTCATATTTTATATTATTAGGATTCACTTGGATGACTTATCCAGGGATATATATATATATATATATATATAAAATGTCTTACACACACAGAGCTCAATACTTTCAAAGTATAATCATGAAAAAAAGCATTGATTTTATACAAACGTTTCAACATGATCTCTTTCTCTGGCAATGCACTTAATTCAGTAGTAAATATTAATTACAAAGTAAGATTCCAGATATTATTCATCCTTTTTTTAAAAAAATCAGAATCACCCCAAGCAAGGAGAGTAATACCATGTAAACACAAGGGGGTTTACAGGGTGTTGAAGAATTAGGAACAGAATCATTAATGATGAACAGAAAGAGAAAAGAGTAATCAGGTGGCCAATAGATAACCATTGACATTGCATTTAAATTTTTGCAGATTAAACTTGGCTGGAAAGCATGGAGCCAGATAGGAGTTCCACAAGCAAGAAGTGCAAGCAAATAAACTGTTACCATAGAATTTACATCTAGCCAGCTCAATTGTAAGTTGATGAGATTTTGACGCCAGTCTAGTTCCGCGCTTAAATTCAAAAACTCTAGGTACCATAGTGAAGAACTCATCCAAACAATTACCATGAAAGTATTTATAGGAAGGACACAGAGAAGAAACCTTACAATGGTGGGAAAGTGACTGGAGCTGAGCAGCCAGATCGAGACCAATAATATTGCAGATTCTTCTTTGGATCTTATGAAGGAGCTCAAGGTAAATAGCAGAAGCACCAGATCATATGTTGCATCATTATTCTAAACAGGGATGAATGGCAAACTTATAGATATGTGTATAGATAGATTCTGGAGAGAATAACTGTCTCACCCGACATAGTGAACAGACTTTCTTAGCAGCTGACCTAGCAATAGTTTCAATATAGTCATTCCACTTCATATCAGCAGAGAACGTGAGCCCAAAAAGTCACAATGAGTCACTTTCCTGGAGGTTAACATCAGTCATGGTTTGGTCTTTTGGTTTGGTTTTTGTTATATGGCATATCAAACTCAATGGGTTATTTAATGCCAACAAAACTTTTATTGCTGGTAATATGTTTTTCTTCAAAAATCTATTTCTGGGAATATTCCTCTTTGAATAAATCTATAGCAGGTCATATTCTTTTCAAAGAATGTATAACTGTATTACAGGTATTTTATTTTTAAAGTATTGCTGATAATAATTTATCCTTCAACAATTATTGCTGGTAATAATTTTTTTTATTACAAAGTATTTCTGGTATTAAAACCTATTTTTACACATGTTTGGGTGCTAACTATTTGCCCATAGCTGGAACCCTAACAGGTGCTACTACCCCAGGTCAGGGTGGACCTGGGAACACCAGCAATTAAGAGGTGGTTCCACACTCCTCAAAACCTCTTTATCAGAGGCCTTGCTGTTGGATGTAGTTTATTGTCTTACCCAGGACATGGATGTAGTTTATCGTTATACCCAGGACGCATCAGTCATGCTGGAGAGAAGTTTTGTTTTGGAGGTGTTAAAATTAACAGGTTATATATTTCCCCAGTTAACAACAGACTTGAGGTTGTTTTCGACATTGGCTTCCATTTTGACTTTTTAAGCTTTATAAGCCTTACTTGTTAAGGCAAGAGTAAATTGTTGTCGTCTGTGTAGGTACCAAGTTGAGAGGATATGTCATCAGGAAGGGCATTAATGAAAATTAAAAACAGAGTAGGACCAGGAATGGTACAAAAGGGATCTAGACGAGTGGCCGTTTGGGATGACACTCATTTCATGATTTGATAAGAAAGACTGGATCAGTTAAAAAAAAAAATAAATAAATAATATCTGGAGACAACGTAACTTTTCAGCTTGTGAAGAAGACCAGAATGCCAGACCCTGTCAAAGGCTTTCAAAATGTTCAATGCAACAGTCCAGGCTTCACTGTTTTTATCTAAAGCATAATAAACTCTTTCCACAAATATCGTCACAGTACATCAGCAGTTGACATGGAGAAATGAAAGTCATACTGTTTGTCTGAGAAAAGGACCTTCGATGAGAGATAATGAACCAATTCAGCATTGATTAGGGCCTTTAGGAGTTTCCCAACAAGAGGCAGAAGACTAATAATGCCGATTGCTGGAAGGGTTGGATGGCTCACCAGAGTTCCTAAAAACTGGAACAACAGAAGATGACTTCCAGCAGGCAGTAAAGCAGGAGGCAGCAAGGCATTTAATATACAGTTCAGAGAGAACAGGAGCCAGTTCAGGAGCACACTTCTTAATGACTATTGCAGGGATACCATCGGCTCCACAAACTTTGTGAGAATCTAGGTTAGAGATAATAGCAGAAAACATACATGGTGTTATATGCATATCACTCAACAGAGACTCAGTTCTAGGATGGAAGTTAAGCAGGGATATTCCAGATGAGTCAAGAGTAGAGTTTGATGAGAATTTACGGGCAAAGGATTCAGATTTATCAGCAGAGGATGGTAACACTTCATATTGATTGAAGAAGGCAGGAATAGAAACCTTACACTTATTTAATGCCCTATTAAAGATCCAGCAGTAATCACGAGATCCAAAGTTGTTGGAGGCTATGGGATGCCTTATTCTTTTGGCAAACAGGGACTTTGAGGACTTATTGGGTGCCCACTGAGAGTAGAGCCGTCATGCTGGTATAGCCAAAAATAGTGGTTCCTGTGAGCTATAGCAACCAAGCATGCTGGTGTGAACAATTGAGAGGATTGAGGTTTCATTTGGTATTTCCAAGAAGGGATGAAAGTGCTCATGCCAGCTTTGACCCAAGAAGAAACATCAGTGGCATGGTTTTCAATTGGGAGTTTAAAGACATTAGTCCAAAGAGTGTCACAGAGAAAATCATGGAGTGAATCCCAATCAGCATGCTGGTAACAGAAAGAAATCTTGTGAATAGGGGGTTCTTGTTTATTAGATGATTGGAACAAAATACCAATAGCTACCTCAGAGTGGTCAGAATTACCAAGAGGGCAGTGTTGTGAAGCTCGGCAAGAGTGAAGAGAGAAGGTAAGAAATAAATCAAGTAGAGAAGCATGTTGCTTAGTTTTGTTAGAGAAACAAGTAGGGAAGTCCATGATTTAATTCAGGGATTGGGCAATGTAAACATTTAATGTCTAAACACTGGCAAACATCAAATCCCTTTAGAATGTTTAAGCCATGTGTTGTGGTGAGCATTAAGGTCACCAAATACAAAGATATTTGCAGATGGGTGGAGGGAAAGTGCCTTTTCTATACTGTCAGCAATTATGTCTAATATACTGCAGACCTGGGAAGAGGATGAGCGGTTCAAGAAAGAGATAACTAACAGTTTTATTAACGAATGACAGAAGCACATGAAAGAGAGACAATTCCCTGGCTATCGGAATATTATCCTGGATGTAAGCACCATAGCCATGCATGTGAATGTTGGAATCTTTTCAATAAAGGGGAAGATAGCCTGGAACCAAGAATTCATTGATAGCAATGGAAGAATTTAAGTTAGTTTCACAGAGGGCTAAGATATCTGGCAACTGGTCGAAGATGAAGATTCTACACCGCAAAATGTTGGAGTAGATGCCACAAATATTAGTGAAAGAAAGGCTGACGCGGGTAGATGTTTTTTTTCTTTGTTTACTGGTTTAGTTGTATTTCTTACATAGGAGAGAAAAAAGCACCCTAATGGTCAGTATTTGCCATCAATCATAATACAAACAAGCCAGAGCATTGCTGAGAACAGGGTTGCCCACCGGAAATACATGCAAGGACACCTATTCATGTGTGATATGGCATTGCAAATATTCTGATATGTGACTGTCGATCAGAGCAGCCTCTCTATGTATGCAATACAATCTTCCTCCACTCATTTGCCAAACTAAGCTGAACCAAATATCTCTTTGTAATCAAATTCAAAATTTAATAAAATTTCACAGACATCCAAAAAGTAAACAAAAATTTCTTGATGTAGAATAACATATAAGATATCAAAACTTTTATTTTAGTCAACTTTATTAATTTGAGCTTTTTCAAGTCCTAATATTTCATGACCGATTTTGATGTCTTTGTGGTGACTATAATTTCATATACTATTTATATAAATATAAACGGCTGACCACTCGTATCCAAGGATGCCCATCTACTTGGGCGGCTAGTCAATCCCTGGTGCAGGCACCTACTCAGTCACATTTGTGTTTGTTCAACACTCACAGAGCCTACCTGTAGTTTATACTGCAACTATGCTGAGCAGGCCTTAGTTACAGTTTCTGGAAGAGAGTGTGCTATCTAGAGTGATCAATAGTCTGAACAAGACCAGCACAGTCAAACTCTCGGTCACGATGACTTGTGACTTCATGCTAGCACAATCATTGACAGCTCCCCAAAGGGTTTTGTCTACCCAATTTCACTCACAAGGCTTGGGTCAACCCATGGAATCATTTTCAGGCATTTTCTAAAGGTGTCACATGCTGGGATTGCCTCCCTCATAACATGAAAAAGTCACCTTCCTGACAAATTGACCACGGTGAAATTCAAACCCAGGTTTCGCCCACAAAATTATATATATTTTAATCATTTCAGTTCAAGCAAGGCAATAAAGTCACTGACATAAGAGGGTTACTGAGTATAAGAGAATATGAGAAAAAGTAAATTATATGGAGAAAGAAGAATAAAAGAACAAGAATTAAGACAGAAGATAACGATTGACATTGCATAGTAATTTTTGAAGATCAGAGATTAATAGAAAGCAAGAGGCTGAAAGATAGTCCCACAAGTGAAAAGTATGAAACTTTTAGCATAGCACTGACAGTTCCATCTTGCCATTTCAACTGTAAAATGATGACACCTTGCCACCAATCTAGTATTGCGCTTAAATTTATAAAGTCCAGGTACCAAAATGTGAAGTTCATCAGAACAATTACCATGAAAATGTTTATAGAAAAGGCACACATAAGATATGTTATTAGCAGTGGGAAAGTGACTGATGCCAAGTTGCCAGGTCAGGATCAATAAGATTGCAGATTCTTTCCAAGACAGTCCATGACAACCTGTCTCTCTCTAGAATCTCTACATAACAGGGGCAACAGACCAGATGTGGCAGCAATATTCAATGCATAGACAAAATGTGTATCTATTTTAAATAAATATAAATTAATTTTTTTTATATTTTCAAAATTGTGAAAATAGTGCAAATAATTTTCAAAATACTAATATCATTATTAAAGACTTACGGCTGTCTGTGCTTATATTTTGTTCTTTTGACATATATTTTGAAAAAGTAGTTTTATTTTAGTAAAAGTTTTGTTGATTGGACCAACCATATATAAGAGAAACTGAAATTGGTGATGCTTTCTTGTAGCCATTTAAGTAACTTGAGAAATTAGTCCTTTGAGAAAATAAAGATACCTGCAAGACCGTTGTCCAGTATTTTCAATTTAGATGAATTACATTGTTTTTATTTATTTACTTGTTTCAGTTTTTTTCTCTCTCTCATATTCCTCACTCAATGACTTTCCATGTATATTTTTTTTCTTTTTTTCTTCACTTCAATATATACGAGGCACCTTCTTAATTGCTGCAAAAAGCATAAATAGTTGTATGGGACATTCATTTCCATGTGAGAAAAACTAATTTCAATAAAGTTTCAAACATTCGACTAGAGACTTTCAAATGAAAAATCACCCTCTAACAGAATTCCTAAAAAGGATACTTGCATTAATTTCACCCGACATTAGGTAAAGAGACTGCCTTGGCATTAATAGGGTCATAAAAGTGGCAGTCACACAATAAATTAAATGTTAACATCTCAGGTGCACATTAACAGTCAATTTTATTCAAGAAATTACAATTCTTTACATTTATTTTCTCAACTCTATTCAGCACCAAAGTTGCTTTTTCTCTTTTCATTTTTAATCAATTAAAAAAGACTTTCTTTTTCTTTCTTAATTTTATTCTTACAATTCTAATATTTAGGTCCTTATTAATTGCTTTCTATTTGTTATTTCCATAAAATATTTATTTTTACTTTTACGATCATGGCTCTCCACAACTTCCTATCTTTTGTGGCTCTTAGTAAGGTTTGTATTTTGCTATCTCTCCTAACCCGATCTACCAACCAATTATATAAGCTTGTTAGGTAGATTATGTGTTGCCTTTTCTGTCACACTTGCCTTCAATGTCATGTAAGTGTCAAATTCTCAGAGCCTACTTTACTCACTATGGGCCCTAAAGCCTACTTTACTCACTATGCGCCCTAATATTGTCTAGTGTGTGTATAGAAATATTTCTAATAAATTCTGTAAAAAAAAAAAAAAAAAAAAAAAAAAAAAAAAACTTAGAAGAAGGAAAAGTTGAAATGATGAACATCATAAATTATTTTTAGTTTTAAGAAGAGTGATATCCATGTCAAATACATTGTATTCTAGCTGAAGGTTTGAGATGCACGAGAAGTTAAATCCTAAAAAACGCCAACAGTATATGGAGTTGCTGGCCATTCTAAGATACTTTTCATCATTTCAATATCAATGCATTCTTCAGTTTTCTGCAACTGATTGAAGATAGCCTATCCAGTTGTTTATGGTTTTAAATTAATTTAACAGATTCTTCAGACTTGGTTATTGATTGATTCGTTTAACAGCACATCAACTTCTTATGGGTCATTTAATGCTAAAATGCAATTTTCTTAGGAGCTTTCAATTAATAAAAATATGATATATGTTATTCTGCTTTCACAATTGAATACATGGTAGATGATACTCAGCATTTGTGCATATACATGTTTGTGTGGACATAATTACTAGAGGCAGTGATATGTATCTTTATATTGTAGTTTTGCTGAAGCTATATTTTGGAATGCAGTTCGATTTAAGAAATTGTGGGATATTATATGGATTAATATCACGAAAGTTCTTTTATATTGGTTGATTTTGCTTAGCAGCATATCAACACCTCTATGGGTTATTTCATGCTGAAATCTAAATATTTTGAACACAATTCTATGGCTTGAAATAAATATATTTTGAATGCAGATGTATACTGAAAATGTATTGTTGGTCTTTTTTTTTTTATATATAAAAATGTATTGCTGGTATTTTTAGACTTGCATAGTATTTGTGTAGACATAATTACTAGAGGCGGTGATATGTGTGTTTTATGTTGTAGTTTTGTTAAAGTTATATTTTGGAACACGGTTTGATTTCTTTAAGAAATTGTAGGATATTATATGGATTAATATCAGGAAAGACTTCTTTCATGTTTGGTTGGTTGGTCAACTTTGTTCAGTGGCATATCAACATCTATGATTTACTCAATTACAAAATCTAAATACTTTGGACACAATTGTATTATAAAATTGTTGGTTATTTTACTTCAAAATTGTATTGTTGGTTATTTTACTAGAAATACATATTTTTATACTTCCATAGTGGTTTGTTTTTTTGGGGGGTTCACTATTTGCCAATAGCTGGGACCCTAACAGGTGCTACCACCCCAGGTTATGATAATCGTGTTAATTAACCTGTTAGCTATTGCTTATTGTAATGGGTATAACTAATTATCTCTCCTTTCCCAATTTAATAGACTGTTCCTGCCAGCAATGGCAGCAGCAGGGGCATAGACTTGTGTCCCCCTTCTGCCCAGGGTGGATTACACACTATTTACACTGCTGTGATTTCTCTATTTACCAACCTCCCCACAGGGCAAGATGTGGTACAAGGCCAGTTTTTAATGTGGGGCATTCTGAGCCCATAGGAGAGGACGAGGCAGAGGCTTTGTCTTTCTCTTTTGTCAAATTCTCTGTCTCCAGTTGGAGAGGAAGCTAGATGAGGCTATGCTGAAGAGCAGAGTCATTTGGGGGCTGAGTGACCTGACCCCCTTGTATATGTGGTCTACAAGCTGCTATGATTTCTCTCTTGGCACTTTTAACTGATTTGCCTGGAGGAACTATTGACATTTTAAACCAGACCTGTACTCTTATCATAATCATTTCCTTATAACGAAGTATTCAGTATTCATTGACAGAACAGCCAATGATGCTGGTGGTTGAAAATCTTTCTCTTAAAACAATTTTTCAGGAAAATAGGTTTCTCAAATCCAATGACTTATCGCTCTTTCCAGTGTTGATAGCAGTTTCCTTCCTATACTTTAATTTGAAGTAGTGTGGAATGTCAATATTTTGATTATGTCATTATTTTCCCTTTGAGTTATACGTAATATTCATTTCATCTGTTGTGACTGCTGCAAGTCTTCAAGTCATGTGGTTTCTGTATTTGGTAAAGTTCTTTGTGATTTTGTAGCGCCAGTCCACAAGATTCAAGGAAATTTGCTCTTCTCCAAAACACACAGGTTTCACTTACTCAAATCCATTTTTCATCATTGATCTTAGAAACTGGTTGTATACAGCTGATAATTTAGATATTTCTGAACAGGTTTGTCATCATGCATGATATCCATATAAATGTCTTGATCTAACAAGCTCATTTAAGAACATGACTCAAGTTTTCAAGATAATGATTTTTGTAACAGTAGGTTGTCTGGCTCACTAGGTGTGTATATATATATATATATATATATATATATATATAAAATGAAGAAGATTTGAGACTTTAATTATCCATTTCGTTTATAATTTTTATTTATATTTCATGAACACTGAGATTTTTATCTCATCAGAAGGAAAATCTGGTCTGTGAATCAGGTTTTCGTTCTGATGAGATGAACATCTCAGTGTTCATGAAATATAAATTATAAATGAAATGAATAATTAAAGTCTCCGTCTTATCATTATTATAATGCCCTGTTAATCTACATTGAGCTCTCCCTGGATTTATATCCTCCTTGGGATTATCCCTTCCAGTCACAAACAAGTAAAACATATATATATATATATATATATGTTGCTACCGGTCTTTTTGTTATTAAAAAGAAATTCATTATGTCTACTATATTGCTCTCATAATTGTTGATTTCCACATTGGCTTTGATCTCTACACACATGCATGTGTGTGCACACACAGTCTATATGTAGTGTTAACTGAATTTCCCTGTGATATTTTCAATGTATAATGTTCAACCTACATGATCAATATTCATCTCTGTATTAGGTGAGGCACTGATAAGGAGAATGGGAACAAAAAAATCAATTGGGTACAAAATGAAAAACTTCATCTATCACTGATAAAGTGAAATAAAATGCTTTAACACCAAAAACACTAAATAATTAGAAATTAAGAAAAAAACAACACCTGAGTAATCACTGATGAGAAAATGACAGTTAATTGGAATAGAAATACCTGCTAATTAGGGTCATGCATCATCAACTGAAGGGTCTTCCACAACCAGAAATACAAGAGCAAGATTTGAAAGGCAAAAATTGTTTCTAATTATAAAATGTTCTAATCGAAAAGTGTCAATTTAAAAATGCTAATGAAAAGGAGTTAGAGTATTACTAAAGTGCAAAGGACATTTTCATATTAGTTTTTACCTACTTAAAAATTAATTATGATACATAAATCACATTTAAATATCACACACATGAAAGAAAAAAAACAAGAACAAAATTACATAATACACTTGCAATCAGAATTAATTGAGCTAGACTGTTGTAAACATTTGATTAGGACTTTCCATTTTCCCTTAATTATATCTACAAGAATGGTCATCTTTAATAAGTGAAGAAGCGTATTGAATATTGAGAAGATGGAGAATAGGGGCATCATGGAATTCAGTTGATAATTGTCAGACAGGAAAAGGTGGAACTTTCTTCAATAAGAAACAAAAAAAAAATATGCTTGGATAATGCCCCATCTAGTTACTGACCACACTCGATGTTGCTTAACTTCATTGATCGTATGGGAATTTGACTCTCTGATTAACAATTCTGAGCCATTATCCATTGCACCATCTGTGCATCCAAGTTTACAGTACCTGGTTTTCACAAGTGGTCACCCATCTAGTTACATTATACCCGATATATAAACTGATCCCTCACTTTATGGCCACTGTAGTTTCTATACATTTCTATTCCAGAGAATGTAAATAAATCTAAAAGACATGCCTGTGTAGGTAATCATGTATTTTATTGTTTCATTCATTTTCTACAACTTATCAACCCTTTGCAGGTTTTTTAAAACCAGAAAATATTTTCAGAGTGTAAGAATTTTTTTTTAATGATTTAGTGATATGTTTTACTAATTAATCCATAGCTGTGGGGAGAAGAGGTGGATTCAGAATTTGATAAACAATCAAGAAATTATAACACGGATATAAAGTGGGGGATCTATTCTATATTATAATCAATATATAAACTGATCTCTAACTTTGTGGCCAAGGTAGTTTCTATATGTCTATATTCCAGAGAATGTAAGTAAATCTAAGACATGCCTGCATAGCTAATCAGTATTTCACTGATTGTTTCTTGATTCATTTTCTACAACTTAACACTTTGCAGGTTATTTAAAGCCAGAAAGTATTTTTAGATTCTAAGAAATTTTTTTTTTTGAGATAATGATTTCATGATACAAGCCTTACTAATTAACCCATAGCTGGGGATAGTAGATGTGGATTCAAACCTTTCCAAAGGTTATTGGCATGTATGTGAATATAACGAATCAAACTGGAATTGGAAATCTGCTTTCCAATTAACAATTCTGAACAGTTATCCATTACACCACCCACACAACCAAGTTTACAGTATCTGGTATTCCCAAGCATTCACCCATCTAGATACTAACCAGGCTTGATGTTGCTTAACTTCAGTGATCATAAGGCAAGGAGGAGGAAAGGTAACAGGATACTACTTAAACAGACTGGTCCACTCATAAAAATAGAAAAATTTTCTGAGGAAATAATTTTTGTAGATTAGAAATCTTTAGACCTTCCTTCAGCCATGTCACTTGTCAGAATTAAAAAAAAATATTTTTTTTTAAATCTTTTTTCAGAAGAGGTCCTGTTTATAATACAGAGTTATCTGCACTTGTGTTTTATTTACAACCGTCATACCTTGGAAATGTGTTTACGTCATTTATATCTGCATACAAAAAAAGACTTACTTTCCAGAAAGTTTTTTTTCTTTTAAATAAACAAATGAATATATAGATTTTTACATGTTTTATTTCAAAATATTTGAAACATTCATTTATTTGTCAAAATAGAATTTTTTTTTCATATTTTTTTTTACGTGACTGTCATTCTTAAAGTAGCACCACATGTTTAATTAAGAAATAAAAAATTATCTAAATTAAGAGTACAGAAACGAAATATTCAGATATCAATGATGGAAGCACATTTTGAAGGCATGACATTCATAAATAAAAACTAAGTGCAGATAACTCTGTAAAAGTCAGGAATCAGTTTTGCCCTGCATCAATATTATGAACAGGACTGCCCCTTCTAAATAAAAAAAAAAAAAAAAAAAAAAAAATCAATACAATGTTAACTTAATCCCTGACTTTTACAGAATGCTTCTTTAAAATATTTTCTTAATCTACAGGGTGACCCACAAAAACCAAGAAATTTGGAACAGTTTATTTAATTGTTGGAATTTTTGTTTCAGTTATTTGAAACAAAATCAAAGGACAGAAATTTAGTAACTTAAAACGAAACAAAAATAAGTTAAAAGTGGTGTCCAAACTAAAAAAGTTAATTTTTTTTTTTATGTCAGTTAATTTTCATCATGCAACAAATCTAAAATTTCCTGTTTTTTTTGTGGGAGCACCCTGTACAAGCAGCTAAGTGTGTGTGTATTATATTTTGAAAGTGACGTAAAAAATTGGAAGTTTCTAATTTGTTGAGGCTGTCAAAAGGAAATAGAAAAATAGAAAACCTGGAGTTCAAAAACACAAAGAATTGATATTTTTCATATCTGGCGGCAATTCTTCAAGCAACAAAATCTGAGAAAATGGTAAGAAAAAATCAGCCGATCGACTGGCATCAAGAACCTGCAAAACCAAGACACCAAACATTCATTCTTGATTCTCAACAAATCAAAACATGAAGCACTTTTTGCCAACCAATCTCTCACGTCAACCAAAAAGGAAGGATCCAGTGGAAACTTGATCCATCTGAGAAATTGTTTGGCCAAAAATTTAATCAGGACATCATGGTAAAAGACCATAAATTGTGTTAGTGCCAACAGGGCAATGAAGAATGGTTAGTTTGCAGAAGACAGTAATTCTATTGTGACAATGCCATGATTTAAGCTTCTGGGACTATAATGCAATTAGCAAGTCTGGGACATAATCAGCCATTGGTGACACTTAACACTGACAGATTCCTTCAGACAAATACAATAAAACGAAAAGTCTACAGGCATATTCATTAGTGAAACCTGTATTCATAAATCAGGAATTCTATATACAAATTGTATTGTCAAGTTTGACGTAGAAAATGCAAAATAATAAATCTTAAGTTACTCTAATATAGTAAGTAATAAAGAATTATATATATATATATATATATATATATATATATATATATATATGTCTGAAGAGATTGATGTGTGAAAATAAGTCTTCAATCAGAGATCAAATAAAAATTATACCATCAAGTATAAAGAGAAACTATCTTGATGTACCAAAGTCCCAAGTTGGAATGTTTCAGATGAAAATAGAAATCTCCAATGATAGATATGCAACAAAATGCAATTATTAATATAATTGTATTGCTCCTTCCAATCGCCATTGGTCAGGTTTGAGGAACATGGACAATTGTTATGGTTTTTGTTGTAGCATACCAACGGACGATAATAGGTATGTCCCCATTCACATAAATACAGTAGTAAATACTGTATGTTGGTCTGCAGTTTGAGATTCATCTCCAGCTGTGCTGGTCAAACTCTCTGCCTGGAGGCAGAGAGGATCCTCAGATGAGACTAGTTCAAAGGGCAGAGTCTTGTCTCAGGAAACAGCTACCCAACTCCCAAGGTCTACAGGGAATTTTTGGCCGAGCCTACGGGCTCAGATACCCTACATTAAATTTGGCCTTATGCCACATCTGACCACATGGGGCAGTTGGTACATATCCTGCAGTTGGAGATTCATTGTGGAATTCACTCACTTTTAGTAATTGACTGCTACTTCTATGCACTGCTGGCGAATCTCATATGTGTTGTTCTTGTCCTAAGTATTATCGTTCAATAACCAACCATCGTTTGACTATTCTATTAAGTAACCTTCCTTAGGTTACAACAGTTTTGAATTCAGAGTTGTCCTTCTCCTATACTAGTTGGCAGCAATCACTAAAGAGTCCAGTCTACCATACTATTTAACCCATAGTTTAGGGGGGATAAGAGATGGATTAATACATTTCCCAAGGGTGTTTGCACATGTCAAGCTCAGCTTTTCGATTTCTCATCCCATGTAATGATTCATTACATCACGGTGCCAAAAATTATAGAGATGTTCAAATTATGTATATATATATATATATATATATATATATATATATATATATATATATATAAAAGAAATATGTTGTAGTGGTTCCAACTCTAGCATATGTCTCAACGTACAACAAAAACAACCCAGAAATATTCCCAGAAATCACAAAAATCTAGATTTACTTAGCAAGAATAATAAACTGAATAATATACTAAAAACAACCAAAATAATTAAGAGCAAACGCCAATCTAGAAACCTAAAACACATATTAACCTCATCTAAATTTAGTCAACACAAAATACAGGGGAGTCACAAAATGCAACAAAAAAGATGTGGAGTTTGTGACATCATTATAGAAGGAAACTCCTACACTTTTGAAAACCCAAAAAAACATTCACAATAAACAAAAACTTAAACTGCAACTCCAAAAATGTAGTTTATGCACTTAAATGCACAAAATGTAAGAAGTCATATATAGGCATCAGCCAACAACTGAACAACAGGGTCTCCCTACACAAAAGCAATATAAAATTGACAGACGACAGAAAACTTTTTGTATCACAACACATTTTCAAATGTAACCAGGGTAAGTTTAATATCATGCCGATATATCAAACAGACAATTACCGTATCTACAAATACAGGAAAAAAACTTTATAGACAAATTCAAACCCGAACTGAATAGATCGTAACCCCCCCCCACCAAAAAAAAAAAAAAAAAAAAATGCACACAGGGTGACCAAATACAATGATCGCTCCACATACATGGCCGCACACTCATATACGGGAGACACGAGGAGATATATATATATATGTGTATGTACACATACATACATTTATGTATGTATATGCGGATGTTGACAACTTAAGAAGTGCGTGTGTGTGTGTGTGTGTGTGTGTGTGTGTGTGTGTGTACTGGTTCCATGTAGCTTGGGAAAATGTGTGTGTATGTGTGTGTGTGTACTGACTACTTGTGGTGGGATAGTGTGTATGTGCGTATGTGTGTGTATCGTGTATAAGTACAAATAAGTTTACGAATTCCTCGTAGTAAGGAAATATCACGCATATATATACACGCATGCTGACAGGAACACGCCAAAATAGAAACAGATCCAAGAGCACATAGAGGTCACTAAAACATTAAAAGATTAAATGCCGATAACTACTCGCTGGACAAACCTTAATTGTTTTATGACCCTTCACACAGAACTCTTCATTGACAATTCTAGAAAGAAAATTGGATTGCCAACACACAAAACAGAATGTCTCATATCGAGAATATTCCACATTGAACATGAAGAAAAATTAATTATTTTAATAATATGTAAAAATCTCCACTTTCACCTGAAGACGGTTTAAGAGACCAGACCAGAAACACGTGTCGTGAAATTATGTAAAACAAAGTATAATATTTTTTTTCTCAATAAATCCACATTACAACCAAAAACGTTTATGGCACCCTCTTCTTTTTTTAATATATATATATATATATATATATATATATATATGTCTGGGGTATAATGATAAACTACCTCTTAATTGCTGTTGTTCCCAGGACCACTCTGACTCGGAGGGAGCAGTAGCATCTGTTACATTCCCAGCTATGGACAAATAGTCAACTCTGTAGACGAAGGTCATTCATTGACACACCCTAGACAACCAAGAATAATTGAGAGTAAAGAGAGTCCCCCTTAGTCCTTGTTAGGACATCTCCCTAAGAGTAAGAAAACTGATGCAACACTAGCAGCTTATGACACTAATGTCCTCTTCTATTCGCATCATAGCTTGCATTGATCAGAGAGTGTAACTGACCCATATTTCATGCACAGGCATTCCATGATGTTTTGGAGGGATCTTAGCAGGTAGTGTGTAGGGCTGGCTGTAGCCTTAAAAGGCATGACTATTATGGTCAATGACAACAGTATTACAGGCACTGACTGCAGAGATTCCAGCCGAGAAGGGGGATACTCTTGAACTAACCCCTGAACATATCTGCTCAGGTCTCTCTCAGCGGAGTTCACCATAAGGCTGCTGTTCCATGTCAATCAGAGATGACCTATATGTGACAATGTAGATCAAGCAGTGGTTTGAAAAGGCATAGGTAGATTCATAGCCATCAAATGCCAGAAAATGTATGTAATGTTTTGATTGGACCGAGTCTGTGGAAAACAATGCAAAGCCGGGCTCAAAAGTCATGTCCGTGATTGCCACCGGTGAATTTTTGTGGGATGTTTTTGGCTCGCCATGCTCAATAACGAGAATCCAGTCATCATATATGTATATATGCGTACTCAAAAGTAGAACAACAAGGCCGACAATTCCTATCTGAAATTTTCCTTTATAAAATGGAGATGTATAGGGTGCAGTGCATTGACAAGGAAAGAGATTATGGTGACAAATATTTCTTGTTCAAATTGTTTTTTTTATTCATTCAAGTATGGAATTATTAATATGCCAACATATGAGGTGGTTCACAGTTTTATTTATTCTTCAAATGTTGTCATAACCAAACTTAGAAACATGTATTACAGAAATCGCAGTTTCCCCATCTACAGTAGGTGAAATTAAAGCAGAACTGTTCTGGTTTGCAGCAAGATAACAGATTATCTTTTCATGCTATTTTCTCTTTCTATGTGCCATATCAGGCGTTAATAGCTCTCCAAAACTTCATATCTCTTATAGCTTGTAGCAGTAAAGAAAAGACTGTCAACTGATAGTAGCAACTGCAATAGATTTCTTCCGTTTCTTGGGCACAACACTTGTAGCCAAATCGCAGTTCACATGATATTCCGACGTAAACAGAAGAAATCTATTGCAGTTGCTACTATCAGTTGACAGTCTTTTCTTTACTACTACAAGCTATTTCAGCAAGACTTTCGCCTGCGTCTTAGGACTGACTGACCCATGCTCAACTGCCGTTGGCACGGAACCCTTCTCCACTTCGGTCTTCGAAGGTCTCGTTCAAATATTTGCTACTACCACCGAGGTGGAGAAGGGTTCCGTGCCAATGGCGGACGAGCACGGGTCAGTCGGTCCTAAGACGCAGGTGAAAGTCTAGCATTTTTTCTACTTTTGTTAATGCTCCCACCACCTGTTCTATTATCCATTCATACAAGATCATCAGGTAGGGTGGCTTGCTGCCTTCCCCTATCTGTCTTGCCCTCAATATGACCTGTGAAGGCTAAGTTTTCATCATTATATATCCTAGGATTTTCAGTTGTCTCTTCCTGATTTTGAGCATGAGTATTCTTTTTGTTGCCATTTTCTTTAAGACTACCTCGTTGATTACCTGCTTTATTCATGGAATTCTCAGTATCAGAAATTTCCAAAAAATGTATTAGACATCGGTATCGCAATTGTATGTTATCTAAGGACACCAAGAGCTTGCCTACTATAAACATTTTTTCTGCAGAGTGCTGTAAATGACAAAGCATTTCCTCACAGACTTTGAAACAGTCTTTCAGCAAATTAACAATAAGAATCTTTCTCAGAAATTTTGCCTCTGTGAATCAATTGATTTAGTTTTTAGGGCTTATCAACCTTTTGCAGGCTACTTAAAGCCAGAACTATTTTTTAAATTACAAGAATTTTGTGGCAGGGAGAGATAATAATTTACTGATACAACTCCTACTAATTAACCCATACATGGAGGGAGAAGAGGTGAATTCATACCTTTCCCAATAGAATTTGCATGTAAGATAATAAAACAAACCTGGCTGGAATTGGAACTTAGCTCTGATTTCGAAGCCATTATATCACCTGCACATCCAGGCTTACAATACCCAGTATTCCCAAGCAGTCACCCACCTAGATAGTGACTAGGCTCAAGGTTGCTCAACTTCGGTGATTGTAGGAGAACTGGCGTTTTAACATATTATAGATGTAAGCCTGCATTAATGTGCAAGACTGGCTACAAAAATTTTGTGAGGCATGATAGGAAACGAGGTAAAAATTTGCATCATCAATCATCATTACAAATTATTTAAATTAATTATACATCAACAAATTATAGAGTTACTTTTTTCTTACTTCATTTATCAAATTCAAAAAGTTAAGACTAACAGTCTTTTTGAGAGTGTGTGTGTGTATATATATATATATATATATATATATATATATATATATATATATATATATATATATAGCCAAAAAATTTATTTTTTTTTTATTTTTAAATTATTAGGAAAGAGTTTCTCTCCACAGTTCAACATATTGAATAAAATTTTCAATAGAAATTACGTTAAACTAAGTTACAGCTGTACACCGAATATGGCTAGTTTAATTAATTTAATAGGAAGAAAATCATAACCAAATCTGACATTAACCTCACTAAATGTAATTGTAGGAATAAAAACATATTCCCACTCAAGAGCAAGTACTAACAAGAATATGTCATCTATAAAGTGGAAATTAGTAGAAATAATTCAACCACCGATAATGAGAACAGTAAAGTGTACATAGGATCTACTGAAGGTAATTTTAAAAAGTGCTACAATAATCATACAAGTAGAATGAGAAGTATACATATAACACTAACTTATCTAAATACGTTTGGAATATCAAGTAGGAAGATAGAACGGATCCCATTCTAAAATGGGAAATACTAAAATAATGTTGTAAATATAAAGCTGGCAACAAGTTCTGTATATTATGTATGGAGGAGAAGTTAGCAATAACTACCTTCAACAAGATTTTATTAAACGAGAGCTCAGAAATCCTTAATAAATGCAGACATAAGAAAGCCTGGTTATTAGATTAAAGGTTTGTTTTTTTTTTTTGTTTTGTTTTTTAAATCATGTGTGTCATATCTTTTTTCGCTTATGCTAATTTTAGGTTTTAGCCATAATTTTATAAATAAATTTGTTCCTCGTTAATTCTTTCTTAGCCAGTTCACCCTGATGATCCTATGTGGTGAAACTTAGGTAGGTAGTCCTGGCTCATTAGGATTTATTCATTTTACTTTTGCTCTTAACGTGTACTCACTAGGTTTTATTTTTTTCTTTGTATCAGAGATTTAAGATATTGACTATTTCTTTCGCCCTGTTCGAAGGTTTCTGGTGCTTTTCTTTTTTTTTTTTTTAATTTTCCCTTGGATGCTAATTTACTTGAAAATTGTGCTATTCAGTTTTATTGTTCACCCACTGAGTTTATATATATATATATATATATATATGAATGATTGTCACTTCTTTGCAGAAGGCGAGCATCTCTTCATTTGGTAGCATTTTGCGTTTTTCCTCCAGAATTTTATTATTTCCATCATTTATACCCAACTTAATGCTCTGCTATGGGCCCAGAAGTGATTCTTAAGACCAGCTTCGCTTTTACAACCTCTCTTGCACACACTTGTCTATTACCTATATTGGAAACTTGCCTGTCCTTAGTAAGTATGACAATAAACTACATCCGGTAGCAAGGCCTCTGATCTAGAGCTTGGACGTTTTGAGGAGTGTGGAACTACCTTTTAATTGTTGTTATTCACAGGTCCACTCTGACCCAGGGTGGTTGCACCTGTTAGGGTCCCAGCTATAGGCAAATAGTGAACGTTTTCTGGCCAGGTTGGGGGCTTTAGCCTTGGTTGGCAATCTTCCTTAGAGAAGGAAAATACTGAAGAATATACTTATATATCTCATGAAATATATCAGTTTGATGTTTTGGCACACATTATCAGTGATGTTTTTAGCCAAGAATCATTAGGGTTTTCACATCTTTCAACATCATACCTCCTCTTCACAGTGACCAGCCGATACTAACCAGATATTGATTTGTGTCCCATCTGTCAGCTGCAAATCTTCTCATTCTTTTTGATTCAGACTTTTCCCTGCATTCCTGTTTCCCTTAAAACTTCCTATTTGCTCCCATGTTCAGTTTATGGTATTCTCAACATCCATCTGTACAACCACATCTGTTACCTCAAGTCTCCTCTTCATATGTGAAAAAAATGGCCTGTATTCACTGCCATATTATATAGCAGTTAGCACATTTCTTTGTTTCCAACAGAGTTTTGCTGCTTTAATCTTTTGCTATTCCAAGGTATCTTTTGATTTCTGCAATGCTTTCCATCTAGTTTGGAATGACTGCAAAACACTTTCCCCTCCCCAATTTATAGGCAGAACCACACAAATGCATGCTAGGATTTCTTCCTAGCCAGTAAAATAGGCCAGTTCTCAGTTTCATCTGACTCAGTCCCAGTCTGTCTTGTGTTGAAGTGAAAATGCTACGTTTGCTTGTTAGAACTTGCTTTTGTGCGTCAACCGCAATTCTTAGTTTGAACTTTTTACCATATTACTGTTGCTTTGCCTTATTACTGTTAATTTGCCTTGTTGCATATATTGTTTGCTTGCTTTGTATTATTTTTTGCTCTGTTCTGTTCTTTTTTTTCTTCTTGTTGTTGTTTATTGCAAACTTTGTCAATTCTGTTTCTTAGGCAGTTCTGCCATTTACATTTAACCATGGCCACTCACTTCTGTGTCAGTTTCCATCATCTTTTAATTTCTATAACTGCTTGATTCTGATGTCCGCAATGGCTGACAACTGGGGTTGCCCTTAATACGGACGACTAGACATGCTGACATCTTACAGTTAATAATTAGTCCATTTTTCTTTTTCCTTAATTACGTTGTCTGGTTTTTACAGTTTTCTTTCTGGCTGCCATTAACATAATATCATCAGCATATCCAGCATTGTTAAGATCTGTGTCAGCCAATATTAAATCTTTTGTTTTTAGCTTTTAGAAATGCAATTAAATTGTGCATACGTTTGAGGCAATACCCTGTACATTGGCAGAAAACAAAAGCACAATTACAAGATAAAATGGTTTTCCAAAATGTGGAGACAGCTTAATAGAAACTCTGCATATAATATTGACATTAAATAAACACTTTCCTAAGAATAATGATAATAATGTTGCTCTTGTGACAGAATATTTTTTTCAACTTAAACAAATATGTCTTCATAAAAAATACACACTTTCTCTCCACCATATGACTAACAAAAATATTATTAAAAAGCAGACATTCCATGATACAAGATCAAAATGTACTGATATTATAAATAGGTAACCATCTACTGAAGTTCAAAACAGACAGCTATAAAGTTTGAAGTTGCAGCAAATGGTTGCCCCTCAAATATCCTATATCATTATTATGAGCATAAATTTTACAAGCAAATGAAATTTTAAAACTGAGGGAGTTAATCTTAAAGGTTTAATATAAAAAACCTGAAATTTATAACAGAAAGGTTTGTGATGAATGGCAGGAATGTTTGCCAGATGAAAAACAATTGCTGAACTGCAAATAATGAACCGCTAGATGTAGCTGTAAGTTCTATGCTAACAGTTTCTTTTCTCACACATCACACTTGCAGAACTCTCTTCTGATTTCCCAGTCACTTTTGATCTTCAAAAATTTAAATCCAATGTCAATCGTCATCTTCTGTCTTCTTAATTCCTGTTATTTTAATGTCCTCTCTCCTTAATAGAGTTTTTTTTTTTTTTCATATTCTATCGCATTCAGTAACCCTTGTGTCTTAGTGGCTTTATTGCCATGCTTGGAAGTGAAATGATTAAAAAAAAAAAAAAAAAAAAAATTTTTTTTTAAATTAAAAATAAAATTAACATCCACTTTTTTTCCCAGGAACATGTCAACTTGGGTTCAAACAGAACTTTTGCCTTTATTCAATACAACATGCAAGCCCCTTGTGTTTATAATGTCAAACTAAAGATCAAATCAATTGAAATAAAACCTCTTGTCAGAATTTCAAACAGGATCTTTCCAGACTCAGGTTTCATGGTCTAGTTACTATGATTACAATTTGTGATTTAGGAGTCAAGTTTTATCCCAAGACACAGCTGACCAGTGACAAAGTGCATCAGCAAGTAACAGGATATACAGTTCCCAAAAGAATTGTACTAGCCGTAACTATCACATTTCAGAACAGAAGAAAACAAATAAGTGATGGAACAAGAAGTTGGGTGCTGTAGCAATCAATTCACTGCTAGCCAATTCTTTTAGATCAACGAATGCCTGCAATCTGAAATTTTTGGAATATGACATCAAAAGTATAACCCTACTTTTATGTGAGGAGCAGTTAAACTATAGTTCAAAGAATTATTGCAGTTAATCAAAGTTGGAATTAGTCTGTCACCTCTTGGCATTTTCTTTTTTATATTTTAAATGTATATTCCAACTACAATTAATGATGCCATAAAAGATCAGAAGTCATTTTCCAAAGTAAAAGACAACCAATCGGTGCAATTTGCAAAAATGAATTAATTAGCAAAGACATTCTTTCTCTCACTCTCTCTCTCGTTATTTTATCTATTATAGCTCTTAGCCTATGACTAGTCATATTACATATCATATACTTGATTTTAATGCCTAAATGTTTGTATGGTTAATTCTTTATGATAGAAATGGAATCTTAAACTATTTCAATCAGTACGTTTCAAAAATTCTTGATGCGAATACATTTATACATGACTCTTACTCAGATCAAGAAATTAATATTAAATAAAAGCAAGTACGTTCGTTTTTACTGGCAATTATCAGAGAATGTTGTTCTCGTGAAGCAACTCAACATGGCAATCATATTGGTATATTTTTTATTTTTTTATTTTTTTTTTTAAGCATTTCAACCCAAACAAGGTGAGAGTGCCACTAGCATGTAAGGAGTTAGAGAGAGTGGAAACAAGAGTAAAGAGGCATGATAGAGCAAAAGATAAAGAGAAGGACAGGGAATTAGGTGAAGGCTTCTGAAGATATCGATTAACATTGCATTTGAATAATTGAAGATTATAGCTATCAGGAAAGCAAGTAAGAGGAAGGGAGTTCCACAGATGGGAAGTGCGAGACATAAATGTATTGGAGTGGAAGAGACAGCTATATTTAATAGTTTCGACAGTGAAAGGGTGGAACTGAGATGCCAATCTACTAGCACACTTAAATTCATGCAGTTTGGGGAACAGCGAAAGTAGCTTGTCAGAGCAGTTACCATGAAAGTATTTGTAGAAAAGACAGAGGAAAGCCACTTCATGTCTGTGAGAAAGTGACTGTAGACATAATGCCAAATCAGGACAAATCACATTGCATATCCGTCTCTGGATTTTGCTGAGAACACTTAGATGAACAGCGGGGGCTTCAGACCATATATGGCAGCAATATTTCATGCAAAAGCGAATGGTTGATTAATAGATTTGAAGGGTGGACTCAGGCGAGAAAAACTTTCTGGCATGACACAGAACCAACTTTGAACTCAAGCAAGAAATAATCGAAGACACAATAACTAGATATTACCAAAAGCCTTTATAAATGACAAGAAATTGTCATGAGAAGCATAAATGCAAAAGTACAAAATGAACAAAATAGTGGAATACTCAGAAAGTAATGACTTGGATTATGTAATGAATGAAGTGAAAAATGGGTTCAGCAGTGCATAGTAAATGGTCAAGTTATCAAGAACATCCAAGACACTTGGGGACATACAAAAGTCTGACAGGAGACATTACAATTAAAGACTACCTAACCATCAAGAAATTATGTAGAAATGAATTTCTGCACTCTAAGATACCTAACTGCTGTCTATAGAAGTGATGACCTCCAATCAAACTAAAGGTAAAATTATAAAAATTAAATAAGCATAGTTCCTAGCCTTAATGAATTTAAGCTCAGTACTAGATTGGCAGCTAGGTCTCATCTTTTTACAGTTGAAATAGCTAAATGTAACGGTAAGTTCTATGCTAACAGTTTCTCCTCTTGGACTTCTTACTTGTGGAAGTCTTCTTGTAGCTTCTTGCTTCCCAGTTGACTTTGAGCTTCAAAAATAAAAATACATTGCCAATCATTATCTACTGTTTCTTAATTCTTGTTGTTTTTTATTGTTCTCTCCCCTTAGTAACATATTTTTCTCATATTCTCTTATACTCAGTAACCCATGTGTCTTAGTGGCTTTATTGCCTTACATGGGATGAAATAATTTTAAAAAAAAACACAGCACAAAAACTGCAATATGACAAACTCCAGAGTGACTCAGTTTGCAATAAAATATAAACAGTCACAACAAATATAAAACATTGGAAGTGGTTAACAACTCGAAGCGGAACACCTTAAAGGAATCATGAGGAACAGCAGCAAGAAAGGTCATTCCAAGGGAAGCAAAAAAAGAAAAAAATAAAAGTGCATGAAAGGTCAAATTTTTAATCTGTGAAAGAGAAATAGCAGATAATGCCAAGAAAAGATGCTGAATATATGACATGTTCAGTGGAGAAGGGTGCATATTCAACAAAAAAAAAAAAAAAAAAAAAAAAATCAAAAATTGATTTTTTCACTGCAAATGACTGATTATCCTATCCAAGTATTTTACAAACAAATTAGAGCTTATTACACAATATTTCAAGCTCAATTTAGTTTTATAGTTCGTAACCCTGCAATGAGATAAGGTAACATAAACTGTAGATTTGTCTGCTGAATGTCATTACATTATTGTTACATAATTATAGTGAAATCATTAAGGTTTTTTGTCAAAAGTATTTTATTTTTGGTCCCATATTAATTTAAAATATTCCTTTTTACAGGCTTTATTTTTGAAGATCATTCTAAATTTCAGAGTTTTGCTATTGCCCATCAAAATGACAGGAAGAAAGCAATCTAAAAACAATAATGGAAAAGAAACGTAAACAAAATAGCTCCAATTTGTTCAACTTAGGAAACTTAGCATTGCAGCCAAATTATTCTAAAATTCTGCCAATAACAAAGGAGAAAAGGAAAAATACCTAACAAAAAATCAAATGTAGCATCAAAATATATATTATTTTTATTTATTTGTTATATAACTAAATACATAAGTGTCAACAATGTTTCCGTAAAACTTGATATTTACTGTCAAAAATTCTTAATAAATATTATTATTGTTATTATTTTACTTGAGTGTAAGGTAGTCCTACATTTACAAATTCCTTATGGCTAACCATGAAAAGAAATGTTGATCAAAACTACCTAAAACCTTTAAGTGCGTATTGCCACAAAATTATTAACTGTTGAATAAGTCCCTCCTCCACGCCATATGATGTTAAACAAAAACAATTTTAATCAATCAAAAGAGAAATATATTGAAAAGCTGCAAAACACGGATGCAACAGGCATGCACAAAAGATAAAAGAAATAACACAAAAAATATGCTCTTCAGCAAGATGTATATAATCTAACAACAATAATAATGGAAAAAGAAAAAGGTACTACAGAGATTGAAAATATACCAGACAACTCTTTCATGGCAACAGAGGAACGAAACCAACAATACATAAAAACACAGAAAGACCTGTAATATTAGTATCTGAGGTTAGGTCAACAGTGGCTAAGATGGAAAGAAACAGAAAAAGATTGTAATAGAGATCAGTCTTAGATGATTTGGGGATTGCCAAAGATGCCAAAGACATAATTATATGGCAGCAACAAAATATCAAAGGAAATTGATATTTTGTTGCTGCTATATATTTAAATCAAAGTAAATTTTTATTAAAGTGAATTGATCTTCAAAGCAATGACAAAGAAACAAGGTGCAAATAAATGCAAACTCCATTGGACAATCAACCTGATGAAATCCATCACTATCGACTAAGATCTTCCCATGAATGGTTGCTTTGTAGAACTGACTCCCAAGTGGATGGTTCCCAGATCACTACAATCTTCACCTGTTCAAGATATCCCCATAAACTGTAACCTTCTACCTAGAGTGACTCTTGAGTCTTGTACAAGGTGGACATCATTGTAAAAAAGAAAAAAGAAAGGATTTTAATAGTATTTAAAAAATTAAATCAGAAACAGATGAATAGTAATGTGGTTTTGTTAAAGACATTGAGAAAAGCAATGCATTTTTTAAAAACATTTCACCTGAAGCAAGGCAATAAAGCCACTAAGATAAAAGGTTAATAAGTGTGAGAGGATATGAGAAAAAAAGAAAAACACTATTAACCATGTTATGATCAGAATCCTATCAGAGCAAGCACTACAAATACAAAAAGATTCATAGATTATACAAAGACATTTGATAAGGTACAATCTACTTTAATATTTTTTCTGTATAAATCAAGTTTTTGTAATATTAAAGTATGAAAATTTGATTTACACAGACAAGATATTCTAGAAATCTGTAACCTCCGGTGGGAACAAACAGCCTGCGTGCAGACAGAACAAGTTTAGTGAATATGCAAAAATACAAAAGAAGTACAACAAAGATGTTTTCTCACCAAACTTATTTAATTTTATTTAACACAGCAAGAAGATTCAAAGAGAAATAGAAAACCTAGAATTTTTTTTTTTTTTTTATTGGTGGAAACTGTTTATGGCAGAATTAGATTGAATACTGAAAAGACTGAAATAAAGTAGTTGAGGAAAGCAAGAGCAAAAGACTAACCACTAAGACAGAGAATGCATGTTTGCCAAGAATTTGTTCCAAGTTTTCAAGGATGTCAAAAATCAAGTAGGTATAAAAATTTAACTATCTGGATAATTTCTACAGTAAGGAGTTATCATTATTTACACTATTTATATTCGGACTATTGTCCTCATCTTTATTGTTATTATCACCTGATCACCTTCTGTCTGAATTTCTGGGATGAGGAGTTATCATTATTTACACTATTTATATTCGGACTATTGTCCTCATCTTTATTGTTATTATCACCTGATCACCTTCTGTCTGAATTTCTGGGATGAGGAGTTATCATTATTTACACTATTTATATTCGGACTATTGTCCTCATCTTTATTGTTATTATCACCTGATCACCTTCTGTCTGAATTTCTGGGATGAGGAGTTATCATTATTTACACTATTTATATTTGACTATTATCCTCATCTTTGTTGTTATTATCACCTGATCGCCTGTCTGAATTCTGTCTGAATTTCTGGGATGAGGAGTTATCATTGTTTTATTATTTATATTGAGGGACTATTGTCCTCATCTTTGTTGTTATTATCACCTGATCGCCTTCTGTCTGAATTTCTGGGATGAGGAGTTATCATTATTTACACTATTTATATTTGGACTATTGTCCTCATCTTTGTTGTTATTATCACCTGATCGCCTTCTGTCTGAATTTCTGGGATGAGGAGTTATCATTATTTACACTATTTATATTCCGGACTTTGTTGTTATTATCATCTTTGTCTGATTTCTTGTTATCGTATTTACACTATTTTATTGTTGTTGTTGTTGTTATATTTTGGCTATTTACTCTGCAGCCTTCATCAGGTGCACATCAATTTAGATAAAGGGAATTCTGAACTGAACCGATTATTTAATCTATGGAAGTAGACAGTTCTCATTTCACTGTCCATGTCTAGGTATATCTCATCTTAGTACTGCTCAGTGACTGTTTACCCTGTTTCCATTGAGTCTAAGTCTACGCTACCTGGTCCAAGTATTGAACTCCCAATTACTATGCCACCAAATTCACGAACCAACCGCTTAATCCACTAGGCTACTGTTACATAGCCTCATAGATTAAAGCAATGGTTCATGAATTTTGGTGACATAATAATTGTGAGTTCAATCCCTGGGCCAAGCAGTGTGTACTTGGTGGAAACAGGAGGAGTAAAAACTGAGCATTATTAAAAATAAGAATGAGATGATATTCCTAGACATGGACAGTAGAATAAGAACAGTCTACTCCAATAGATTAAATTAACGATTCAGTTCAGAATTCCTTGTAGGTCACCTGGATAAATATACACCTGATAAAGGTCAGAGGGCACAATAGCCAAAATGTGAAACAAAAAAAAAGTGCTGAACTACTATTTAATATCTAATCTCTGATACTGCAATAAATTTTGGATACTTTCCTCACAGATGAAGAGGAGAGTTGATGCAACAGAGATTTAGTTCTACAGTAGGATGCTGAGAATACAATGAACAGAGCTTATGAGAAATAAGGATATTTTAAGGAGAAAAGTAACTCTGAAAAAAGCAAAAACCAACATGTCTATGATATAAGGAAAGAAGACCTAGAGAATTTAACACTCACAGGACATACTGAAGATAAGAGCTGCAAGTATAAACAGTAAGTAACCTACTTGATAAGTGAATTGGTCATAGAACAAGGACCACAAGGGTCACAGAGACAAAGAGAGGTGATAAAAGGACAAAAGTTACTGAGAGTAACAAAAGACAAGAAGTTAGGGAGAGCAATGATCACCCATATCTTCAAAGAACAAGGCATATAGAATAAATTAATTATAACTATATAGCCAATATTTTAGCAACTGATGACCCACTATCCAGTTGGAAGTTAGCATGTTGGGCTGTTTCTTTTGCAGACAACTATACGTTTGCCTACAATTTATGTTTACCGTATCTACTCATATATAAGCTGACTTCATGTATAGTGTGACCCCTGAATTTTGTGGTATGAATTTTAACATCTCTAGAAAAAAAATTACCTGTATATAATGCAGCCACCTATTTTTTGTATAAAAAAACTGATCATAAAAACAGTACATACAGGAGTCCTTTCTTATTGTATTCCTTTAGAAGCTTCTGTAGGAGTTCCAATAGTTTCCTTTCTGCATTTAGTCCTTTCTTCTTTCTTTCCTTGACTACATTATGTGGGAATTTGTGTAGTTTCTTTCCTGTATTTGCTATCAGTATTGTGTAATTTGTATATTTAATGCTGTTTAGATTGTGTATGCCAATAATGAATCCTGGTAGGACTTCTAATTCTCTAAGGACTGTTTCACTGTAAAGATTGAATAAGTCTGGCAAGAAGAGTCATCCTTGTCTTATAACCCCTTTCTATTTTTGTATATTTACTGAATTCATTTTCTATCCATATTCTAGTTGAGTTTGTTAAATTCACTTACGCACAAATACCCTTGGGAAAGGTAGGAATCCATTTCTTCTCCTCCCAGCCATAGGTTGAATAGCAGGATAGACTGGGTTCTTTAGCCATGGTTGGCAACCAGTCTACTGCAGAAAGAAATAGCAACCTACTGCAGGAAAAGAAATCTGCTTCATCAGTTATGTATCAAAAGATACATCATCACCCAAGCATGTATCATGTATGGCACTTAACTAACAAACTGTCTGAAATCAATGTCGTGTCATCTGCATATTGTTAAGATTGTATCCAACAATAATGACTCCTGGAAGAACTAATTCTCTCAGGATTGTTTCACTGTAAAATTTGAGTAAGTCTGGCAAGAAGAGACATCCTTGTCTTATGTACCTTTCTTTTTTTGCATATTTACTGAATTCATTTTCTATTGGTATGCAGGCAGTTTGCTCCTAATATAAGTTCTATATTATTCTATCTTTCTCAAATAAATCAAGCTAATAGTTCAAGTAGTGCTTTGTGAAGTACTTTATCAAATGCTTTACATAATCTATAAAACATAGGTATATATCATAAAAGTTTCAAAAACACCAAATTCATAGTATGGCCTGCTGCTTTTTCAGATATTGACAGTACGTGGTCTATTATTAAGAGAAATGTATATAAGAATTGAAAACAATATTTAAGCAAAGATGATCTTTTGGAAGCAATAAAAACTGCTAAAAGTAATATTAAAATCCAAACAATATAAAAAAAACAAATAATGAAATCAATGTCTGAAAGACTAATTAAATTTGTAAAGTTTTCAGAAATATTCAGGGAGGTGAAGCTTGATTTTATCTAGGGTTATTTTATTGTAAATGATAATATAGTTAGTTATTATATTGTAAATGCTTGTATAGTTAGTTATCATATTGTAAATGCTTGTATAGTTAGTTATCATATTGTAAATGCTTGTATAGTTAGTTATCATATTGTAAATGCTTGTATAGTTAGTTATCATATTGTAAATGCTTGTATAGTTAGTTATCATATTGTAAAATGCTTGTATAGTTAGTTATCATATTGTAAATATCATATTGTATAGTTAGTTATCATATTGTAAATGCTTGTATAGTTAGTTATCATATTGTAAATGCTTGTATAGTTAGTTATCATATTGTAAATGCTTGTATAGTTAGTTATCATATTGTAAATGCTTGTATAGTTAGTTATCATATTGTAAATGGTTGTATAGTTATTTATCATATTGTAAATGGTTGTATAGTTATTGATATTTCTTTTAACTTTCAAGGATTGTCATGGGTTATAAGAAAGATATAACCTCAAAAGAGAAACAAGATATTTCGAAGTAATTGAGTGATGGGAACACAACACTTGAAACAGTGAAAAAAAAACTGAACAGAGATGAAAGAACAATCAAAAAAAAAAAAAAAAAAAAAAATTGAAAATATTGAAAAGATAATCACAAGAAAAACACTGGCCCTAAGTATGTCACAAAAATAAACTTGAGAACAAAGATAATAAACAGGAAAAGTGAATTGTCTAGCAAGAAAATATTTGAAGAAGTTAGTATTGCATATGTAAACAAAGAAAAGACAAAGAATATGAAGAACACTGCATAAAAAGATATAACAGCAATCAAAGTATCACAAAGAAATATGTGTATGTTGAGTAAAAAGATATATGAAAAACATTGATGAATGTAGAGCTATATTGGATGGACCAGAGGTTGGATCCTCATTAGAAATATTTAACCCACAATAACTCAGAAGATAAGTGTAGAAAGGTTTATTAATATTTTGAGCCAATTCTAAGTTAATGATTGTTCAAGATAAATGCAGAGAATTATCCTAAGTTCACAGACAGCCAAGAAGCATAAAAGAGCTAAAGAGTATATTCATACAAGACAATGGTCATTTACATTCAGCCAAAGAGGATTACTGATTTTTCTTCAGAATGTGGGCGATCATGGCCATCCACAATTTCCTATCCAGAAGCTTTTCAGATATTAACGAACAACACATGTATGTGTGTGGATCTCTTCTATTTAAAAAAAAAAAAAAAAAGGAGGATTGATCACATGTTAGTTACACCTAAATCATATATATATATATATATATATATATATATATATATATATATATATATATATATATATATACACATATATATATATATATAAATAAAATAATTATTTTTTATAAAATATGATCCCATCGCTACATAAGAGTTCTCACATTTCAAAAACAGGAGCTAAAAACTTCAATTTAATTATAAAAATTAAATTGAATTAAAGCATCAAGTTCTGTTTCATCTTCAAGCAAAATTTTTGGAATAACTAATCTTGAAATTTACGCATCTTTATAAGCAAATTCATTCGTAAAATTAATTACTATGGAAACAGCTGAAGCAATTATTTCAATAAGGAGCATAAGGGTTAACAATTTGTATCAACATATCAGTTACTTTACAAATGAATATGCTTATAAAGATTCGTAAATTTCAAGATTTGTTATTCCAAAAATTTTGCTTGAAGAGGAAACAGAGCTTGATACCTTAATTCAATTTAATTTTTATAATTAAACTAGCAGCATGGCCTGGTGTTGCCCGTGCTTGATTCAAAAATCATACGACTCATACAGCAATCACTATCACTTGACTTAAAATATTTTTGCCCTTCCTTGCCTTTAAATGAGTGCTTGTTGCCATGCTAATGTTGCTTCATGCCTTACTTCTTGCCTATCTCACACTGCGAATTTTTTCTAAGCTCTATACTAAACATTAAATCTGTTAACAAAAAAAGAACTAAACAAAATGAACACAAAATGATCAGCTTTAAAAAAGGACTCGTAACTGGAAAAACCGAATGAAAACAGAATGTTAACAACAAATACTTTTTCACATCCAACCCAGTTCTGCGGGATCAGAATCAACGTTGAGTTTAAGCAAACGAATGAGCCAATTGGAGTAAAGTGCCATGCAGATTTAAATTTTTCCCCACTTGTGATGAATGCAGCTATCGATTTTTTTTGCATGCTAGTTAACATTCATGTCAGTCAGCTGTTGGCTCTCACGCTGGCCAATAGAATCTTCTTGCCTATTCGTGGCAGCTAGCTATTGGCTCTCACTCTGGCCAGTACAAAATGGCTGCAAACTCCACGAAAACTGCTGTAGAAGCATGAAAAAAATGATTATTTCCACTATCGATGTGAGTTGGGAAATGTAAAGTCAGTCTGAGCCTTCCCACTAACTTGGAGCATGTGCATGTAAATTTTGGTGCAAATCCGTTGAAAATTGCGGCTGTGCATTCATGACACACACACACACACACACACATCCTGCCTTTTATAGACAGAGATTGAAGTTTTTAGCTCCTGTTATTGAAACATGAGAACTCTTATGTAGTGATGGAATCATATTTTTTAAAAATAATTATAATTTAGGCTCTACTTATGTATTGAGCACTGTTTCTTAAAAATACAAAAAAATACTACAGAACTTTGGATTATTAACTTAATGTGTTCTTTCCTATTTTTCTATATATTTGCACACACACATATATATATATATATATATATATATATATATATATATATAAATAAATAAATATGAGGGTGGACCTGGAAACATCAGCAATTAAGAGGTAGTTCCATGCTCCTCAAAACCTCCTGATCATAGGCCTTGCTGCTGGATGTAGTTTACCATCATACCCAGGACGCCTCATTTAGAGTGGTCTTACCCATCTGCAGAGGTGCAGTCAGCATATTCTAAAGCCCCAACCGACAGAGCCTTTTGTTGAGGCTGGATCAAAATTAATTTTGCGTAAAGCAAGGTGCAGCCTGCCTGACAGAGAACGTCTTGTCATAATGACTTGAGGCAAGGTTTTACAAGGCCAGATATTTTTCTTGTTGCTTTACTCAGACACTCACAGCAGCTCAAGTATACTAAGTGTTTTTAGCAAGACATTGTCTCTAAGGAGGATGCCATTCAAGACAAGTCCCCATCATAGCTTTTTACAATTTAGAAAATTCTAGGAATTGCTGTGTTATGGTAACAGATACATCCACAAACAAAAACCAAACCTTTCCCATTGTCACATGATAAACCAAAGATTTTTAGTTATTATAAACTATGAAGATTATAAAACTGACTTATGCTACATCTTACTCAAAGATGCCTGAAAGTAAAGTAGAAGTATGTATCTCCACAGTATATTTTACATATACCAGCAGCTGACGACTTTGTTATATCTTATAGATATGCAAACCAGAGAAATATATTGTGTCGCTCGTATCTAGAGGGTAGGAAACACGTGGCAAGATGAGTAAAATAAGGAAAGGCATTCCTTTATTTTTGTCAATCCTTAAAAAGATTTTGAAACAATTCTGTTATGTCTTTGACAAGGCACAATATGAAAACAGTGCATAGAAAGTGAAAAAATTCCTCTCCAGCTATGGCCTTGAATACTAACAGATAATGACAAGGGAATGGGAAATCAACCATTGTACATAAAAAGGCAAAGGTTAGTATTCCTTTAGGTTAGCAATTAAAATTACAAAGATTTTAGTGGAGAAAGCAAATGGAGAGAAATAGTTGATTCAATCAATTATGCGCCATGTGTGATACACGTGTAGGCAATCATGTATCTTTCAATACATGACTGACAAGGCAGATTTTTTAACTTAAATTTAAAATTAAAGAAATTAAAAACCAACCCAATAATATATTTAAAAAAATATATATATAAAGAGACATAAGGGTTTAATAGAAAGAGAGGGAGATATTCTAAGTTTATAAATTATAATTATGTTATATTCCATGCTAAAGGAATAAACACATAACACCAGGTGGATACTAGAAAAAAGGTTTATTGTACACAACAAGTACAATATGAAATACGGTACAGTTATACACAGGTCAATCTAGTGAGTGCCACTAATTGGAAGGCCGGACGTGCTTGCGTCATCTCTCTTTCTCTTCCAAGTTTATCATAGACAGTAGACTTTATAGGTACTTACTACTTATAGTGTAATCATTCATGGGGGTGACTGGTTATTCCATTACATCAAATTAATATAGTATAAAGGGTTTTAGATGGGGGTAGTGACTTCAATCAGTTATGTGCCATAAATGATACATTCTTAGGCGATCATGTATCTTTCGATATATGACTGACAAGGCAGATCTTTTTTTCCTGCAGTAGACCATTTGCCATCTAAGGCTATAGAATCCAGTCTGTCCTGCTATTTACCCATAGCTGGAGGAGAAGAAGAGGATTCATACCTTTCACAAGGGTATTAGCACGTAAGTGAATGTAATGGATTTGACTTGAATTCAAACTCGGCTCTCCGATTCCTCAATCCGAGCCTTTATCCATTACTCCACTGTGCCTCCTCCTAATTACAAAACATAAAGAAACAAAAGGAAATATAATGACAAGAGAAAAATAAAATTACGAATCAATGTTTCCAGCACAATGTCATTTATGTGAGTCATGTTCATATAGCTATATAAAAAATTTGACAAAATTGCAGAATAGATTAATGAATGTATTGCTGAGCATGTATCCACACAACAGAGAAAGAACAAAAAATGAAAATGAAAGTGGCAAGAGGAGGAAAAAGAGAGAGTAAAAGAGATGACAAAAGGAAACTGCTAGGATATGGTTCAACACCACAAATGATATAGCAGCTGTATTTCAATGGAGACTGACACAGACTCCTTTTTATTTATTTTTAATTATAGCCTTCAAAGAGCTGGATGCTCATTTCAAAAAATCTTTGAATGTGAATTGTCAGTTGTGCTTTGATTTTTGGTAACAAGAGTCAAATAAACATTCTTACAGTGGTAAACTAGCATTTGAACACACGCCCATAGCACTAATACTTGCCGAGAAAGAGACACCATAAAGGCAGAGTTCACAGAAAGGAATCAGAGTAAATGTAACGTCAGATGTGATCACAGAGACCATTGGAAATTACATACTTGCAGACCATTACAGCAGAACAGTCATAGAGAGCTCCAATGGTGCCATGAGAAGGTCAACAGAAGGATTGAATAGTGCACTGCACTGCTTGGTGATAAGATGCTATCCTCATGAAAGTTATTATTGTTTGCATACATGACAGATTTGGGGAGCAACACCTTCCAGACTGTAATCCCTTACCACATGCAGATCCCAAATTACATCGCTATATGGGGTGTCATGAATTATAACTCATGCTTTTGCAGAGAATGTTGAACAGCACTATGTATACTATTTACATTATTCGGACTATTGTCCTCATCTTTCTCACCATATTTATTACGTTTCGGCTGTTGTACGCTCTGGCCTTCTTCAGATGGTTGGAATGTCAAACTGAACCCTTTATTTCGCTCACTTGAGTAGACTGTTCTAGTTCCACGTGCCATGTCTAATGGATGTCAGTTATCAGTTATCTCCTGTTAATTCCACTCTCCAAGTTCTCCACTGCCTTAACCGGCTATTGAACTCACACTCTTTGGGTCCTTTCATTAGATCTAACGCCTTTATCCACTGTGCCATGTGTCCTTGAGGATATCTGCATATGAATTTCTGAGTATTATCAACCTAATGTCTTCAACAATCATTTTTTACCAGTGTTCATATTGCAATTTTTGCTGTTATCATTATATGTTTTTTACCAAGGCTCATATTGAAATTTTTTTTGTTATCGCTTTTTGCTGGCATTCCTTATTACTGGTTCCCATATTGTATTCATTTCTATGCTTGGTCTGCTCAGGAGATTTTTGTGGCCTAGCATATATGCTGATTCCTTAAGTTCATGAATTTTCCAATGGTTAACTAGAACAGTCTACCCCAGTGAGCAAAATACAGGCTTCAGTTCAACATTCCAACCACCTGAAGAAGGCCTGAGTATACAACGGCTGAAACATTGTAATAAATATGGCAACAAAGATGAGGACAATAGTCCGAATAATGTAAATAGTGTACATAATACCTCAACTCAGAAATATGGACAGATACTGAATGGCCGAAACGTTGTAATGTATATGCCAACAAAGATGAGGCCAATAGTCCGAATAATGTAAATAGTGTACATAATACCTCAACTCAGAAATATAGACAGATACTATGCATGTTTAAAACATTGTTAAACCCATTTTGCTGCCATTATTGCAATAGGAAGACAATGTGCTATTCTGCTAGTATAATGGCTGGCCATACAATATCAGTGTTAAAGATTATTAATAACACTGGCTCGTAAAAAATCACAGAGATATAAAAACTATGCTCTTTGAGAGAGTGAATAACCAACACATACACAAAATTGTATGGATGTGAAACATGTATACTGTTGGCAGAAACAGAGAAGGATCTCAGCGTTTGAGAAGAAATTCATGAAAAAAATCCTAAGCATCTACTGTTGGAAACATAAAACCAATGAGTTTGTATGGAAAAGGGTTGAAAGTTTCGTGGACCACCAGGAACCTACTCTTGCTACTGTCAGACAAAGAAAAATGGCATGGTTTGGACACATTACAAGGCACAACAACCTGTGCAAGATCATCATGCAAGGCACCATTGAAGGGGGGGGATGTAGGAGGGGACACCAATGTGATGGTTGCCATTGATACACCACTGTGGAGGAGATTTAGTGTGGCTTCTGCATTTGTCTCCCCCCACGACTACAAAAGTTGTGGGGATGATGATGATGATGATGACACAAAGCACCACTATAAACAATGAAAGTGAGTGAGAAGATTATAACTTAGTGTGTATACATGATAGATTTTAAGGTCAATCCGTGCCAAGCAGCATCGCACTGTGTACTTTAGCTCTGTTAACCATAACAACAGTCCAATACTTTTTTGATCTAACCTCATATACAGACATGCATCCAAATTTTTAGTTTGTGTGTGTGTGGGGGGAGAATAGAAATAATCATAAATTAAAGAAACAGGCTTATCGTACTCACCATGACAGGTCCTGTGTGAGCTCCCACAGGTAGGGAAGCTGTGGGCAAGGCTGTGCCCACAACAACCACTTGACTTCTCTCCACAGCTTCCATTCCTATGTTATGAGTATCTTGGTTCGGATTTTTTATTGTCCCTTAAAAGAAAAATAAATAAAAAATAAAAATGATCTGCAAGAAATGTTGCATCTTAAAAATTATTTTAAAACAAAATTTTTTAATTCTTTCACAATTTTTGCAATGCAAAGATTTTATAGTGACAGCCATGGAACCATTTTTAGCAAAGAACATAGCAAAAAAAACATTCTATATTACACATGAATTTTTGTAGCCAAACACAAACGGCTGAAAACTTTACAGCTGATTAATTTGTGTCCTTGTCTTCATTGATACAGTCTCAGCTGTTGTACCCTTCAGTCTCCTTAAAATATCTTCTTTTTTTTTCTTTTTAAAGCATTTCACCTCTAACAAGGCGGGAAGCCACTAGCACGCAAGGGTTTGCAGAGCATTTGGGGCAAGTGCAGATAGAAATAATACAGGAGAGGATGAGGATGACATTACATTTGAATAGTTGGAGATTAAAGCTATCAGGGAAACAGGAGTAGAGAAGGGAATTCAACAGGTGAGAGGTGCGAGACATGAAGCTATTAGAGTAGAAGAGGTAGCTACATTTAACAGTTTCAATAGTGAAAAGGTGAGAGCGGGATGCCAGCCTCGTAGGATGCTTGAATTTGGGAAGTCTTGGAACCAGCGAAAGCAGCTCATTAGAGCAATTACCATGAAAGTATTTGTAAAAAAGACAGAGAGAGGCGACGACACGTCTGTGAGAAAGCAACTGCAGACAAGATGCCAGATCAGGGCCAATTACATTGCATATCCATCTCTGGATCTTGTCAAGAACCCCGAGGCAAACAGAAGGGGCTCCAGACTATATATGGCAGCAATACCACATGCAAGGGCAAATGTTTGATTTGAAGGATTGATTCCAGGGAGAAAAATTTGTTGTAATGCTGTCATCTTCTGCAAATTCAAAACTGGACACTTTATTCAATCCATGGTATCAGTAATATCATTGTATATTGGTAAAATATCTTGAACTAAAAAAAAAAAAAAATTGGTGGGGACATTACAGGAATAAGATGCATAATTTCAACCTTATAAGTGCCAATGTGATCATAATTGAAAAAGAATTCAGTAAGACAAAATACATTGAAAGTGCACTAATCTGACTAATATATATATATATATATATATATATATATATATATATATATATATATATATATATATTTTGAAAACAATAAGAAAATTAAAATTAAAAAAAATTAAAATCATTAGACACACTGGGTTGTAGATTAATATTCTTTCGTTTTTTTATTATTATTATTATTCCATTTAGACCCAATTTAAATAGCCATCATCGGGATGAAATATTTCTGCTTTGTTGGCAAGGAACTACAGAAATGAATGTCTTTTGTTGGAGAAAATGAACTTTTGTCTGTAGTTTTCATTTGTTTTTTTATTTTTTATCTTTTTCACATGAATCTTTTAACATTCCTTGTGTTGGAGTCTTTTAAGTTGTTATTTGAGATAAGAACTGGATGGATACATTTTATCCTGAATTCTCTGGTCAGTTTGACAGTTTTATTGGACCTGGTGAGGGGATGTGTCTCTGTTTAGTGTTTGTGTGTGTGTTATTTGGTCCTTAGGGGAGTGAGTGAGTATGATATGTGTAAGCGTGTGTATTGCTGTAGGTGTGTGTTATCATTTGGCTCATTAGGGGAGTGAGTGAGTATACACGTGTGTATAATCGTGTGGGTGAGTGTATATGTGAGGCCTCCATTCCTCCTTAAGCATGTCTGTCTTGTGTGGGTGAGAAATGTGGGTAGGTTTTGATTTGTTGATTGTTACTATTATATGTTGTTAAATTTATGATTTAGCCTGGCTGGGTATTGTGTTTTTTAGATGTTGTATCCACTTATTTTCATGGGACTCTAAAATCTTTCTAATGTTATCTGCTCTGAACTTTTCTATTCTCTCAATTATAGTGAATCTGGCATGGGTTTTGAAATCGTGTTTTTCTAGGCGGAAATGTTGTTCTACAGGTAATAACTGTTCATGGGGAGTCGATTTAATTCGCTATTTACGATAATTATTAATTCTGCAGTTAAAGGCCATTCAGATTTTCCTACATATTGTTTCTGGCATAGTGTGCATTCTAGGAGGTAAATTATGTTTTGACTTCTACAGTTAGAATCGTGGTAGATTTTGAAAGTAGATTTAGTGATTGAGCTAGTGAATGAATTCGTGTTTTTAATATTTTGCAACATAAACTTCTTTTGTTGTTACATGGTTGGGAAAATCCTGTTGTTTTTGTTCTCAGTTTCTTCGGATTACCTTGTCCCTGAAATGTGGTTACTACCTATGATTTCTTTTAGGTTCTTAGGTCTATATATATGCAAGAAGGCCGGGTTCCTTAAGCAGTTTTTAGGTCTGGTTTGAGATGTAGTATTTCCTAGCGACATTTGATTATTTGGGATAGTGGAGGCAGATGAGATTGAAAGTGGTTACTAGAGGATGCGGCTAGATTTATTTTTAATCTTGTATATTAGGGTGTCTTTCTCTAGGTGTGGAAATTGCTTTATTTATTTGTTCCCTGATTAGGTGTTGTTTATAGCCACAATGTTGTGAATTGATGCTCCAGATTTTCAATGTGTTTATTTAATTCTTCATTGTTGGAACATATCCTTCTGAGTCTAAGTGCTTGTGAATAGGGAAGGTTCGCTTTGAGGTGTTTAGGGTGGGAAGACTTAAAGTGTAGATAGTTGTGGGTGTCGGTGATTTTAGTGTGTAGTGTCGTTTGTAGTTTCCTGTTTTCATCTATGTAAATGCGGGTGTCTAAAAATGTTACTGATGTTGTGGATTTTTCTTATTCAAACTTAATTGAGTCAATGCGCTGTGTTTAGGGTCATAAGGAAAAGTTTGTCATCACTACCGTGTATACAAAGAATATATCATCAATATATCTTGCATAGAAGTCGCTACCAATGATTGGATAGATATGGGTTTTCAAATTTTCCCATGAAATTGTAGCATATGATGGAGCTGCAATGGTGCCCATGGCACAACCTCTTATTTGAAGGTAGTGTGCTCCATTGAAGTTGAAAGTATTCAATGTAAGGACATGCTCCATGAGTTTTATGATGACTTCTGTGGGGGGTCCTGTTTTCTTCTTTTAGTAAGTGCTTCCTGAAGGGTGGCCAGCCCTTGATGATGTTTTTAATGTTTGAATATATGACCTAACGTCCATAGTCACTAGAATAGCTTTCTCTGGTACTGTTTGTATGTGATTAATTTTGTTCAGTAGATCTGTTGTGTCTCTGATGTAGGATTTTACTTCCTTAGCTAGCGGTTGTATGTAATGGTCTATGTATTTGGAAATTTTTGTTGTGGCAGTTGAACATGAAATGACCCCTTCCTGGATTGTTGCTTTTATGTATTTTAGGAAGGAGATAGAAGCGGGCAGGTGTAATGTTTGTGGGTGTAAGTGTTGTGCATGTTTCCTTGTCACATTAGATTGTTCTGAACATTAAGTTTAGTGAGCTAGTTAATTTTTTGGTATTCTGGAAGGGATCTGTAGGTATGCTTTTGTAGGTTTCTTTTGTATATATATATATATATATATATATATATATATACTTGTTCGTTATTTTAGTGTGTTTCCCCCTTTTTTTTGCTCTTCAATATCGCTATTATTCATTTCGTCTAAAAACGATTGTCTCCTGATGAGATGTTGGCTGAAAAGGCTCTAGAGACTTTTAATATTAAAATCAATGGTTTCCTAGTTTTTAAAACTATATATATATAAAATATATGAAAGAAAAAACAAAATTCTGAATATGCATTATTAATGTTAAAATAATGAAAATGTCCATGACTTGGTCTTAAATACCATCTTAATGAAAATGTCCATGAAATTTTATTTTAACATTAATAATGTCATATTCAGAATTTTGTTTTTCTGTATTTTTCTTCATACTGTCAGATTTATATCCATATATTTGCTTATATATATATATATATATATATATATATATGTGTTGTATGTAATAGAAATTTTGGGAGATGTGAATAATTTCACATAATTCATCAAGTCTGGAACATAAAAAGCACTTGACAGGTGTTTTATGCTGTTTTCTGGGACTCATCAGCCGTGCACAGCCACTTCTGAGAATCGAACCCAGACCATTACGATACAATGCAAGCATCATACCATCTGGGTCAGTGGACACCATTGATGAAGAGGAAACTAACTAGACTCAATATATTCTCAGTAATGGATGTGCACTGCTGAGGAGCCCCCCCAAATACTGTCCAGTGCTTACTGAATTCTGTTGAGGATTCTTACCTAGACTCAAGAATTATGTGTAAAAAAAAAAAAAAAAATATATATATATATATATATATATATATATATATATATATATATATATATATATATATATTTTAAGACATTTTTATGTTTATACATTCTTTTTATAGATACAAATATTTAAGTAAATGCTCTGTTTTTATAATAAACAGTATTAATAACATTTACCAGCCTGAATGTCCAAGAAATTTTCATAGAAAATATTTGTCTTCTGACAGGAATCAAACCTGTATCCTATATGGAACCGTCATATAGCCTGATGTGCCTTAACTGATTGGGCCACAGAGGAGCCTTCAGTTAGCAAGGTCGATTTTACTGCTTTTTTACTAAACCTAAAAATGTCTTAAAATAATTGTCGGGCTTTGTCCATTTCATGTGTGACGTCATTTGTTTACATTTGGATATGCATTGAGCAGATATGAATCTATGTGAGAGAATCATGGAAGATTGTAGTTTAATGCCTATCAATAATATTTATTGAATTTATTCTATTATATAAAAACACACATACAAAAGTTAGTCCAAGATTTTCTTAAAGTTGAACCAGAAATTGGTGCTTTTGTTTTTTCAAAACCATCCTTGTTAGGTTAAATAATAAAGGTTTGTCTCAACTCCACCCCGACAGGGTTTTAATGAAGATTTTTGACTTGACTTATCTGTTCACACACTGAGTTCAATGTTAAAGATATATGTATTAGAAAACTTGTAAAAGAAACAATCACCCAGCCAAGTTTCTGTTTATTTGATCTTTGAGTTTAACAGGCTAAAAAAGGTCACAAACCTAACTGAGAATTTTTTCTTAGATAAATGAAAAAAAAAACGTTAAAATATTTACACAAAACTAAATTAAATCTCATTTTGACTTGAAAAAAAGACTCCCACCCACCATAAACATCATCCCATGTCTCAAGTATTTGAACTTCTGAACAGCTGAGTTGATGTTTTTATCAATGTTATATGAAAAGAAAGCAATAGTGAAGCAGAACAATGAACAAGAGTAACATCCTAAATAAATTTCTAGACATGATTCCGGGCTTGTTTTATTAAAGGAAGAAAAAAAAAGCTTAAATAAAAAATCTCATTATAAACTACATTGCCATGATGCAATTCCAGATAAATAAACAACTCCAACTGACAGATCTGCAAGTAATATTTCTTTAGCACTAACAAATATACATTTTACAAACCTGTCAAATCAGTTGCATTTTAATCTACTATTCAGCAAATAATAATACCTGGCCACTCGTATTCAAGGATACCCATCTACTAGGGTAGCCAATCTCTAATTCAGACACTCGTTCAGGCACATTTGTGTTTGCTCAACACTCACTGAGCCCACCTGTGGTTTATACTGCAACTATGCTGAGCAGACCTTAGTTACAGTTTCCGGGAGAGAGCATGTTATCTACCCTGATCAACAATCTGAACAAGGCCATCACACTCAAAACCTTAGTCATGATGACTTGTGATTTCATGTTAGCACAGCTATCGACAGTCCCCCAAGTGTTCTGTCTACCCAATTTCACTCACAAGGCTTGGGTCAGCCAGTAGTATGATTTTTCAGGCACTTTCCAAAAGGTGGCACATGCTGGGATCATCCACCGCCAGACCCATAACATCAGGAAGTCTCCTTCCTGACAAATTGACCGTGGTGAGATTCGAACCCGGGTCTCATGGTCAGAAAGCAAACATTCTAACCACTCAGCCACATGCCCATATATTCAACAAACACAAAATAAAAAAACTTCAACAGAACTTGTTTTATCATACACACATCTCAAGGCACATAATGCTTATCAACATAGAAAATGGTATTGACAGGCTAGGTTCTAATTCTGATAGAGAAGACTGTGATGTTAACTTTACACCAGTAACTTTGGGGAAGGAATGAAGCTATCTGTTCTCCTCCCAGCTATAGTATGGCAGACTCGATTCTCTAGCCTTAGTAGGCTAACTAGTCTCTGAAACAGAAAGCAAGTAAATTTCAATGAGCATGACTATGGACAGTTTACAATAACAAATATTAAATTAGAAGCTGTGGAGAATCATGATTACCTTCATCCTGAACAGAAATAGCATTAAAAACTGACCCAAAAGCTTTCCCAACTGACAAAGTCTTTCCATATAAGCAGTACCATATTCATGAGTGTTCTGTTCTCTATCGCATGGTGTTTTTTATGCCGAGCTGATCTTGCAAAAAATTTGCAAACACCCAATCACTCTAACCAATTCTCGTAGCTCTAATCCCACATCTTCCTTAAATTAAGGTGTTAGGGTGGACATATTTCTTTTTTCCTTTCCTTCACTCATTTTGTACACCAGGCATATAAGTGTTTGCTTTGCCACATGAAGTCAGTCATTTTCTATTCTACAAAACACACACACAAAAAAAATTCAGTCAATCTATTGTATCTAAATTAATTTATAGGAATCTATAAGCCTCTCTAAACTAGTATTGCAGGCGTATCTTTTAATCCAATGCTCTTTTAATCTCTTTTAATCATATGCTCTGTCCACAAAGAGATGGGCCTTTACCTTGACCAGAAATTGAACAGCTCTTGTAGCAATTTGCACTCTTATGCTTGATATATTTCTTTGAGCAACATTACAACCAACCACTGTGCATGGGCGATACAAAACTGGTTCTTGAAATATTTAGCTGATTTTATATATTGTATTGCCGATCCCCAATCATCATCAATTTTTTTGCTCATTAAGCAAGGCAGACCTTAGTTACAAGCACAGCTCAGTTATAGACAATCCTGGAATGTACCTGAATGACATTAACATTGCACAGGCTCCATACCACTCTTGTGTAGCTACTTTTATTCAGGCAAAGGGGAGATGCACATTTAATGTTGAGTCTTATTATTTGGCACTTACAATTACTTTGTATTTTATACAAGAAAATACATTTGCTATTTTATTCAGAATTTGTGTACAACATTCCTTATGATTTCATTTTGATAAGAACAGTTATTTTATCATTTTCATTCTTTCCTTTGAGAAAGATTAATTGAAAGAAAAACAAAAGTAGCAAAAATGAAGAATGAAAAAAAAACAAGACAAAGAAATGGCAAAGAGATGGAAAAAAACACGAGCAAAGAGGGGGAGGGAAACACGAGCAAAGAGGGGAGGGAAACACGAGCAAAGAGGGGGAGGAAACAGGGGAGCAAAGAGGGGGAGGGAAACACGAGCAAAGAGGGGAGGGAAACACGAGCAAAGAGGGGGGAGGGAAACACGAGCAAAGAGGGGGAGGAAACACGAGCAAAAGGGGGAGGGAAACACGAGCAAAGAGGGGAGGGAAACACGAGCAAAGAGGGGAGGGAAACACGAGCAAAGAGGGGAGGGAAACACGAGCAAAGAGGGGAGGGAAACACGAGCAAAAGGGGAGGGAAACAGGGGAGAAAAAGCAAAGGGGAGGGAAACACGAGCAAAGAGGGGGAGGGAAACACGAGCAAAGGGCAGAGAAGGCGGACAAAGAGCAAAGGGCAGAGAAGGCGGACAAAGAGCAAAGGGCAGAGAAGGCGGACAAAGAGCAAAGGGCAGAGAAGGCGGACAAAGAGCAAAGAGGGGGAAAAAAACATGTGCAAAGAGGGGGGAAAACATGTGCAGAGAGGGGAAAAAAACATGTGCAAAGAGGGGGGAAAAAAACATGTGCAAAGAGTTGGAAAAAACATGTGCAAAGAGGGGGGGGAAAACATGAGCAAAGAGGGGAAAAAAACATGTGCAAAGAGGGGAAAAAAACATGAGCAAAGAGGGGAAAAAAACATGAGCAAAGAGGAGGAAAAAGATAGCGACAGAAAACAGACAGAGATGGAAAAAAGATAGAAAACAGAAAAATAAAACAAAATAAAAAGGCCATTTGAACAAAAATGTTCTTTGGCTTCATTCACTAAATACTGAAGCAATTACAACAAAGAAAATATTAAAATTCTGACATTAAAAACAACATAAAGTAATAAAAAATTAAATGACAAAGAAACAAAAATTCATCGACAAATACCATTTTCCAAAATGACACTTTTTCCTTATAGAGCTTCTAAATTGTAATTTCTTTTTTAATTGGTTTTTTTTTTTCTGTTCTTTCAATTCTTCAGTTTTGGGGGTTTTTTTTGGTTTATTTTTTCTTTTAGACTTTAATCTTCAACTATTTTTGATTTGTTACATTTTACTAAATTGTGTATTTTTCTTTTATGTTAAATAGTTTTTCTGCCAAGACTAAAATTTCAAATAAAATCACAGAGTTTCTTTTTTGATTGATTTTATTTTGTCCTTTTTGACATTTCAAATGAATTTATTAAGGCAAAGGTCCATGCATAACTGAATAAAATCTGCAGAGGATGTATAGATAAAGTTATAGCTAAATATTTCCATCTGCTTTTCATTTAATGGAGAATAAATGATGAAAAGAGATAAACGCTCAAGTAGTTAGGTGTGTGTTCTACAAATCAAATTATGATTACTGTTCATAAATCTGTCTTCACTTACTTATGAATGGGTTTAAAGTGAAAACTTTTTTATTACTTCTTACACTTTTTTCATCAACCTTTTCAAATTAATGATGCAGCCAAGCTAAAAATTCATTGCTTATAAAATTTAAACGTTGACTATTAAAACCAAACCAACTTTCACTACAAAAAAAAAAATGACTTAACAAAAACAGACTTTTTTCCCTAAACATGCTTAAGTTAAATGCGCTTCAAAAAGTCAACAGAAATACATGTCTGCAACTTGTAAACATTTTTCCTCACGAGCTAACCAGATGTGTTCACCCAAATGTGTTTGTTCACAAGTGAACTTCCTTGTCTGGAATGGCTATTGGGACTCAAGCTAACTCCAGACCTCAAGTGTAGCTCATACAGTGTGCGATGGATAAATTGTTGCCATTTTATATTTTTTTAATTTCATTGCACAATATAGTAGAGTCAGTTGGGCACCATCTTTTAGAAAATGAGCAGCATGATGCTATTCGCTCAGCCAGAAATTTGGAAATGTCATGCTGTACTGCTTAGTATTCACTCTGGAAGCTCCAATACAAACACATCAGGGTGTTTTGGGTGTCAATCAGAGGACAGACCAGAGAATTTGGAAAGAGTTGGATGAGTCTAATGATGATTACGAAGGTACAGCAGCTCAGAAAACTCGTTCTGATAAGAACCTCCAAATTTGTTGGTGAGAGCCTCAGACTTAACATGGAGGCCTACATCAAGTGCCTTGAGGAGATAGTGCTACCCTGGGTCAAGCCAGCTGATTATTGTGTGTGGGGCACAGTTGAGTGAGAGATCAACAAAACTCCTTGTAACTCCAAAGATGAACTGAAGGCAAGGATCATGGCAGCATTCACCAACTTAAACAAGGAGATTGTCCAGAAGAGTTGCAAGAGATTCTGAAGTCGTCTGGAGGCGATGTTTAAAGCCAATGGCAATTCTATTGAATAAACTTACTCTTCAGTATTTCAAAATATTTTTGTGTAATTTTGTTAAATATATTTGTTAAAATGAGATATTAGTGTTATTTTCATTTTTTTGTAAGTTAGATGACAATTTATCCATCACACCCAGTATATATGTTCTGTCCTAAAAGATGCTAGAAACAAAATATCCAACCCCTTCTGCTATGCTCTTATCTTTATAGCTCAAACCAAAAATGGAGTATTGCTGGCACATCTGGGCTGGAACTGCCCAATCTTCACTTTCCAGCTTTGATAGTGTTCAAAAGCATTTGTGTAGCCTTGTAGGTGATGTATTCTTTTCCACCCTACAACCACTTTCCCCACAGACAAAACGTTGCTAGCCTCTTGATACTCTATCACTATTTTAATGGGGGTTATTCAGACAAGCTACATTCCTTGTTTTCACCAATCTTGACCTTGTCACAGCCAGGACCAACCATTATCAATTACTAAGCACCATGTGTGTCAATGGCCAGAGACAGCTACTGAGGTGTAGGACTTTCTAATGGCACTCTCAAAACCTCGTTACACTGTGACATCATGGCACTGCTGCCATGTAAAAATATGTGCACCACACTATGTATACACACTTATGATTCATGTAATTATAAAGACATACATATGAATTACCTACCTCCATTAATTAGCTAAAAACGTGCATTCCATAATGAAAAAATGCCCTAAACTTGGTAAAAGCAAAGTTTTATCATCAAAATCTTTGCTATTATTTGAGGAAAAACCTAAGTATTTTTGATTATTTAATTATATTTCTTAACCTTTTCAGAACATTTGAGATTTTGGTTAAAAATCTTGTTCCTCTTATGTCAACGGGCAGACTATAAATAAGCAGAACAAATTTTAATGCCATTTTTAGGGATAAAAAAACCCCATTGATTTGGAAATTCTTGCAAAAAAAATAAAATAATTGTTGTATTTTAATGAAACTTTCAGGACTTATCCACAAAAGAATTAAATTATTTTAGAAATGAGTTTTTTTAAAAATCTTGAAAAAATATATTTTTTTTGTACATATATTATCCACAACTTAATTTTATGAAATTGAGAAATTAAATTTTGTAAAGCTTAATGTTCATATTAGTTACAGAGAACTTAAATCATTTTAGTTTTGTAAAACTGGAGCGCCCCCCCGCACACTCCAAGTTACTAATCATAAAATAAAACATGCAATAAAACTAAGATATTATTTAATCAGAAAAGCTTTTATCAATAAAATATATTAAGGTCAATTGTCTGAAGAATAATTTAAAATAATCATTTCTGCCTATTCAATAAACCAGAAATGAATGACCGCTATCCTTAATATCCTATTGGCTAACACATAGTCAAGCTACTATCCAACAAACATGGCCTAAAGATTGTATTAAAGTATAAAACAGGTTGATGCCATTTGGTGTCGACACTACATATATATTACACACACACACACACACACATACTTAACTACAGGCACAATTTATATATCTATACTCAAATGTGTGCTTATTCACCCCACAAGATTCAAATTTTGTTTACCTTTTGGTGAAGCAGCTGCCGTGCTTGAGTCTCCAGCCGTCTGGGTAGAATTGAGCACAGTGAGAGCATAGTGAGGAGGCAAAGAGGCTTTACACAAGGCTGTGATGAATGCATCTCTTGCTGTGTTCATCGACATCTGGCCACATAGACTGGCATAGATCTGCTGGGACTTGAGGATTGACTCTGTAGCGCTTTCATCAGTGCTGAAAAGAAACAAACAAAAAAAAAAAAAAACGTTCATTATAAACACTGAACAGTTTTCATTCAGTTTTTTTCAATTATTTATTCTTGTCATTTGATCATATTTTAAAAAGCGAATTTAACCAAGAACTTTTCAGTACCACCTCACAAATTGTGTGTGTGTTTGTAAAAGTCAAATATAACCCTTATTTCACTGAAGACAATTTTCTGAAAGAGCAGCCGAAAAAATAAAAAAATAACACAAGAAAATTTATATATAAATAAAATATAAAAAAACAAATAAGCTGTCATGTCACACCTATAGGAATTACTATTATACTAAGCCCAGCTATAGTAGGACAGATCAGGTTCTATAGCCTCGGATGGTAACTGGTGTACCACAGAAAGAAATGGCAGCCTAGTGCAGGAAAAAATCTGCCTCATCAATCATGTATCAAAAGATACATGATAGCCTAAGCATATATCACGCATGACACATAATAAACTGATTATACTAAGGTGTGTTGGGATAGCCAAGGATGCCTTCCAAAATCTAAACAGTACTAAGACATCTGTCCATATTTCTGAGATGAGGTATTATGTACACTATTTACATTATTCAGACTATTGTCCTCATCTTTGCCGCCATATTTATTACAACGTTTTGGCCTTTCAGTATCTGTCCATATTTCTGAGATGAGGTATTATGTACACTATTTACATTATTCGGACTATTGTCCTCATCTCTGTTGCCATATTCATTACAACGTTTCGGCCCTTCACAATCTGTTTATATTTCTGAGATGAGGTATTATGTACACTATTTACATTATTCGGACTATTGTCCTCATCTTTGTTGCCATATTTATTACAACGTTTTGGCCTTTCAGTATCTGTCTATATTTCTAAGATGAGGTATTATGTACACTATTTACATTATTCAGACTATTGTCCTCATCTTTGCCACCATATTTATTACAATGTTTCGGCCATTGTGCACTCTGGTCTTCTTCAGGTGGTTGGAATGTCGAACTGAATGCTTTATTTTGCTCACTGGGGTAGACTGTTCTAGTTCCACGTGCCAGTTTTGATGGATGTCAGTTATCAGTTATCTCCTGTTAATCCCATCTCCAAGTTCTCTACCACCATTAGTTAGATCATGTGACAGGACCCAAAGAGTGTGAGTTCAATACCTGTTTAAGGTGGTAGAGAATTGGAGAGGGAATTAAGCAGGAGATAACTGACATCCATTAGACATGGCACATGGAATTAGAACAGTCTACATCAGTGAGCGAAAAAGTGTTCAGTTTGACATTCCAACCACCTGAAGAAGGCCTGAGCGTACAAAATTTAAATGTTGTAATAAATATGGTGACAAAGATGAGGACAATAGTCTGAATAATGTAAATAGAGTACTAAGACAGAAAAATTTTGCTAGAAACAAGGAAAAGAGTAGTGAACTATTACATGATATCTGTCCTCCTGTATGGTAGCGAATGCTCAATAATCTCCTCAAATTAGAGACTTGAAGCAACAAAAATGTGGTTTTACAGAAGGATGCTGAGTATACCATGGACCAAACATGAGAGCAACAATGAAGTTTTGGAGAAAATGGAAACAAAAGGAAGCTAATACTTAACACCAGGAAAGAGGTTTTGGAGCCCATAAGGAGAAAGGAGGGATGGAAAATCTGAGATTTACGGGTCAGATAGAGGGCAAGAGGGACAGAGAAAAACAATGCATAACATACTTAGTTAGCTTGAGTAAATAGATGGTGGAACAGGGTTTAGGAGAAATAACAAAAAGACAAAATTTATTAAGAGTTACTAAGGACAGGAAGCTGTGGAGAACCATGATCGCCTACATTCTGAGTAAACACAGCAGATAAAGAAGAATTAAGACAGTTGTATCATTAGCATAAATACCAAGTTGGGAACTGATGACATCAAGAACGTTGTTGATGAAGATAAGAAACAAACTAGGTCTAAGGATAGAGCCCTGGGGGGGGACCCTTGCATCAATATGAAAGGATCTAGAAGAGTTGCCATTTAACACAATATTCATTATATTATTAGTTAAGAATATTTGAACTGAGAAACGATAGCCCTTCATCTTATAAAGAAGCCCAGCATGCCAAACCTTATCAAACACCTTTGAGATATCTAAAACCACAGCCCGAACTTTGTTCTTATCTAAAGCTTTACAGGCTCTTTCACTAAGAACACATCAGCAGTTGACCTAGAGAAGTGAAAGCCATATTGTTTGTCTGAAAGAAGACTATGCTAAGTGGAATGCTTAACTAATCTGGAGTTGATCAGAACTTTTAGTACATTGCCAAAAAGAGGTAGAAGACATAGGATGATAATACAAGGAATTATTTCATCCTAAGACAGGCAATAAAGCCACTAAGACACATTAATAAGGAGAAAGAATAATAAAAGAACAGGAATTGAGGTAGAAGATAACGATTGACATTGCATTTAAATTTGTAAAGATCAAAGTTGACTGGAAAGCAAGAAGCCAGAAGAGAGTTTCACAAACAAGAAGTGCAAGAGAAGAAACTGTCAGCATAGAAATTCCAGTTATATCTCGTCATTTCAACTGTAAAATGATAAAACCTTGCCACCAATCTAACACTATGCTTAAATTCATGAAATCTAGCTACCATATACAAAATCTCAGAACAATTACCATGAAAATATTTATAGAAAAAACTCAAGGAAGCTACGTTATGGCAGTGGAAAAGTAACTGAAGCCAAGATGCCAGGTCAAGACCAAAAACATTGCAGATTCTTATTAATATTATCAAGAATCTCTAAATAAAAAAAAGCACTGAAACACTTAGAGGACAATGTCAGTGTACATCAAGAATATATTTCCTTCTCAAAATATCTTGCTTGCTGTAAGTGACAAGAAGCATTTATCAAATTTTGGATTAATTAGCAATGGATCTAGAGTAATGGGAAGGTGAGGCTCTAGTGCTGGGCTTGGAAGTCTGGGACTGGAGAGAATTACTGCCTATTGGAAAGGAAGATATTCCTCACATCATTACAAGGTGTGTTTTATGCATTTATAAGAAACTTGAGACAAATTAACTAGTGCATGAACGAATCTGCATTACGAGGTGTGTCAAAAATACTTTTACAAACTTTGGGGGTGGGTTCCTCACAGCAAATCAAGGATAAATCTTGTCTGCAAATCCTTTGTTTTTGAGTTATTAAGTTCAAAGAAAGTTTCTAGCAGATGGCACTGTGTTGCTATGTAGACTTGGCAACAATGGCAGGAACTTCATATTGCAAACAGGCAGACATGATTTTTATATATGACCATGTGGATGGTAAGACGTGAGGCTGTATGGCTGTATCAAATTGTATTTCCAGATTAAAGGCAGCAGTGTTCTTCAAATTTTGCTGCTGTTTATCGTCGCATTGCTGAGACAGTATATGTGGCATCACAAACTATGGATCAAGGAAGACAGAGATCCTCTTGTATGCCTGACCGCAGAGAATATATTCTACAGGCTGTCGGAGATGATCCAGGTATCAGCACATGTCAAGTGGCCCTAGCATGTCATACATCTCATAGTACCACATGGAGAGTACTTCAAGACCAGCTACTATATCTTTATCATTTGCAATGTGTGCAGGGTCTCTCACCCTCTGATCACTCACTATGGGAGAACTTTTGCCAATAGTGTATTGCGCAAACTGCTGATCTGTTGTTTGTCTCTTCAGTCTTGTTTACAGATGAGGCAACATTTGAAATAAATCGAATAAATTTACACAACCAACATTTGTGTTCAAATCATAATCCCCATGGTACAATACAGGCTAGACAAAAGCATCAGTTTATGATTAACGTGTGGGTTGGAATTGTAGGTGGCTGCATGGTAGGTCGATGTCCTCCCAGCCTGTCTCACAGAAGCTGTCTACAGGGACTTTATTTCAAACACACTTCCAGACCTGCTAGAGGATATACCCCTGCTGATACAAAGATGCATGTGGTTCATGCATAATGGGGCTCCAAGCACATTTTAGTCACATTGTTCACATTGATGCAATTGCTGACATCTACCATGAAAAGATAGAGAGGTGGGGGAGGACCAGTTCCATGGCCTGCACATTCCTCTGACCTCTGGATTTTTATCTGTGGGTGGGCCACCTAAAAATTCGTTTATGCGGCAGATATTAATAATGCAGAGATGCTTCATCAATGCATCACAGGGGCTTGTGAAACCATTCAAGATCATGTGGGAGTGTTTGAAAAGTTGTGCCAGTCAATGATCCGATAGGTGCATGCATATGCAGAAGCAAGCAGAGGACATTTTAAACATTAGTTAGAAGTTGTTGCGTCGAGGTACAACTATGGCATTTTGGACATATGTTCATACAGACATTTTACCTTGTTTTGGTGTCAGAAACCCACCCCCAAAAGTCTGTAAAAATATCTTTAGATTATCTCTTGGATTATACATTTAACAGCATCTACCGTAATCTTTAAACTTAACTCAAAAACAGAAGATTTGTGGACAAAATTATTCAGCCCACTTCCATAATTACAAATAAAGCTGTCATACCTCAAATTTTCATGGAAACTTCATTTGCATTTTTTCACAAATAATGGATTTGAAAAAACAGAGTGATGCTCACAAAATTTTTATTTTAATGTCAAACAATAATGCAAAAAACATTTAACATTCGACAAAATTTTTGCCTCGATCAATTTTATAACCTTTATTCTTGATAATTTCCTTTTAATCATTTTTGATAGTTCCTTAGATCACTATACACACTGATAAATATTTTGTTTTATATTATTTTTAAGAATAGCCAAATACTGCTCTTTATCCATGACTAGCAGTAGAGCCCGGCGTTGCCCGGGGATGTAACAGTAAGAGATAGATCAAGTATCATGAAGACTGAAAAATAAAATTGACAAAGATTATTGTTTAAGGTTGATGGACACGCATGTCTTAATTAGTTTTTTTTTTTTTTTACGAATTGATCAAACCCAAACTCAAACAAAAACATTGTTTTCAATTGTTATGAGTCTACCGATTGAATTGAATTTTATTATAAACAATTGTCTTGTAAATGGAATTTTTAAAGCATTCTGAATGTAAAAATAAAGAAAAAAGTGTGCAAGAGAATAAGAAACACTACCTGCCAAAAAAAAAAAAGGGAAGTTTTATTGAAATCTGTTGAAAAAATGTAGGAAATCCGATCCCATATATAAATAAACACACACACAAACAACCTGGGTTTTATAATAAGTATAACTTGATATGAGTTGTCCCCATTTCGTTCTCTCGATGCTCCTTAATGATGTTTTTGAATTGATTTTGTGCAAAAACAATATGTGTTTTTCCAATTTTTGGTTCTGTCAGAACCACCGTAAGGTAATTTTACGTAGTCCTGTGAAGTTTTGTTGAAACCGGTTGAAAAATGTAGGAAATCTGATCCAATATATAAACGTACAGACACACACACACACAACCTGGGTTTTATAATAAGTATGATAACATAAGACTAGATCATTGGCCCTTTTGCCACAATAATCAATTTTGTAACCTTTATTCTTGATAATTTCCTTTTAATCATTTTTGATAGTTCCTTAGATCACTATACACACTGATAAATATTTTGCTCCATTCTTCCTTGGCAAAAGATTCTAGTTCCTCCAAATTCAAAGGACTTCTTTCTCTTCCTTTTTTCTTCATAGATGCCCATAAATTTTCAATGGTGTTTCGGTCAGGACTTTATGCAAGATACGGCAATACCTTAAATTTGCTGTCATCTGAGTATTTTCTAACAATTTGTGGTATGTGGTTTGGGTCATTGACCTGTTGGAACATCTAGTGACGCTCCTAAGACAGCTTTCATGCACTTTGTTTTATATTATTCTTAAGAACAACAAAATACTGTTCTTTATCAATGATGCTCTTTACTCTCACTAGTTCTTCTGGTCCAAAAGCAGCAAAATATCCCCAAAATCACGTTTAATTGGATGGAGGGTACTTTTGATTTGTGAGCTTCATTCACTTTCCGCCATATATAATGAGATTTCATGTGACCAAATAATTCTAGTTTGGTTTCATCTGAACATAATAAGAATTCCAATATTTACTCCCACATTCTAGATGGCTTCTAGCATCAGTTAATCTGCATTTTAAGTGTTTAGCCTTAAGCAAGGGGGTTTTCCTTGGGCAACAATCTCAAAGTCCTGGTCGATGAAAGCATCTACTGACTGTTTACATTCAACCCTGATGTCTTCACATCATTGACAATGTCCTTCGTCTTTAAGTGAAGATTCTTCAAGACATCTCTAACAATTTTTCTTTCCATTTTCTCAGAAATTAACGGTTTTCTGCCAGTCTTTAATTGATATCTATCACCTTGTTTGTACACATCAACTATCTTCATTCGGCGGATCTTGTAGAGTTCAGCTTTCTTCACCATGGTTGCAAAACGAATGAGTTATCATGGTATATGACATTCCCATATTTACAATTGCCATAGAGAAATATTAATTTCATAATTTCTATAATAGGTGGGGAGAATAATTTCAGACTGCACCAATTTTTAGAAGAATCTATAACTATGAATACAATAGGTTGAAACTTCTAAAAATTTCACAAAATATTCAAAACTAAATACAGAATCAACTATTTATGGTAAATTCAGTCTGTCCACAACTGTATATATGACAAAGTTGGAAAAAGTTTTCACATGACGCATTTCATCCTTTTCATAGTAAAATGTTTGTGATTTTAAAACAAGTATGACCATCATTAATAACTTTATTAAATAAAATGAGTCCCCAGTTATTCTTTTAATCTTGATTGTCAATATAAATTTTGCCTCCGGTTATTTAAAAAATAGCATTTATGGATGTAAATAAATAGAAACTAGTTTCATTTTTTTTTTTTTTGTTGAAAGTTTAGCTTTTTTCTAGGTGTTTTTATATAAAATTATTTAATAATTCTAAAAGAATTATCCACTATTAAACAAATTGTATGGAATATTACACCATTTATTCTTTGTTTATTACACTTTACTAACAGTTAAATAAAAAAAAAAAAAATTATCTAACAGGTTTAAAATGAAAATGCTAAAATATGCCATATTTTTTCCTGTTTTCTAATGCTAACTATTACTGCTTTGGAGTTTAAAACCAGACACATAAACAGATGATTTATATATATATAAATATAGCCTGATGTATATTTTCTTTGACATTTCTCAGACTGTTGGAGGACATATAGGTACCTCCACAAAATCACTAAAAAAAGAGCATAGCTTGATGAAAAAGACGCCAATCTTGCTGAAAATGAAATTTTATTGTCTAAATGCTTACATTATTATTAAGAGGAAAGACCAAAGTTTTTTTTAATTATTTTTTTTAAATTTTTCCTTCTTTTTAGAACATTCTAAATTTTGATTAAAAAAAACTTTGTTTCTCTTTGTATCATCAGAACTAGTAAAATAACAGACAAATTTTCGCATGTTTTTTTGGTATGACACACTTTAATTTGGAAAATCTTGCAAAAATAAAAAATAACTATCAGATATTAATGAAACTTTCAGAAACTATTCACAGTTGATTGAAATTATTATAAATATGTTTTTTTTTTATTAAAGTCATGGCAGAAATATTTTTTTATATATTTATTACCTCCCCCATAACCAATTTTATGAAAACGCTAGAAATTCGATCACATCGGGTTTAGTGTTTATAATAGTTAAAAGCACAAGGCTTTGAGGAATGCAAATCATGTTTTTTTTTTGTTTTTAATTGGACCCCCCCCCCACCTGAAAATCAGCACTGAATTGTAACATACAAAACTCAATAAAACAAAGATATTATTTAATTTCAAATGCTTTTATTTGCTTTTAGTTGTTTTTATGATTATGCACAATATTTTCTGAAAGCAAAAAATTTTTTTGATAAAAAATGAATTTTTAATACAATTATTTGTTATTTCTTAATTATAATAGATTTTTTACATTTAAGTTGTTAAAATATTATGAAATTAGTTAAAAGCCGCTTCATATTTCCTAAGTCTCCTTATGAGATAGATCTTTTTTTAGCGTGTTGTAAATTGTATCATTTTGACTAATCAGAAGATCCGCAGTAATTAAGAAATGTAATTTTATGTTTATAATCGGGCTGTAATTATAAAGTATGGAAGACTAACCAGAATACAATTAAGTTGCATTGTTCTCTGCTGTTAAGGCCTTTACTTTTGCGAAACACGTGTGGAGAAGTTAATTTGATTTTTCAATTTCAACTGAGAAGGGTGCCTACAAGTATCAGTATCATCTTATGAAATTTATATGATCTTATTTTTATATTAATCTCAGTTATGACATCTTTCCATAAATGAAATATCAAAATTAATAATAAAATGAATGGAAATACAAATGACACAGTAAAATGTAGTAAATGTACATAAAATTATATACATTTCTGATAAAATTTCATAAGAAAGGTACCTATAAATTAATTAGATACCTTTCTTATGAAATATGAAATTTATTTTAATTTCTTTATAATATATTTTCCATAAAGCATCATAAATGGAAAGGTGAAAGCTAAGTACAAAAAAAAATAAATTAGAGCGCTGAAAGTTTTTCTTAAAAATAATGAGGTAAATAATTTGTTCACTTAAATGTAAATTATTTCACTTTTCTCCTTCCATAGAACAAATTAGCCTCACAGAATCCATCAATATGTCATTCATCACCTGTCAAGTGAGGCAAAAGCTTATGTCCTGCTTTGTTTTATTTTCAAATTACATCTTTTCGGTGCAGACGCTAAGTTAAACTTGGTTCAAAATATTTCAAATAAACATTTTAATTTCTGATTTTCTTAAAATAAGTTTTGAAAAAATGATAATTGATATTTAAAAGGATTTCAAAGTGAGATTTCCAATTTTTTATAAAATGGAAAAAAATGGGTCAATTTGGCCGACTCAAAAAAAAAAAAACAAAAAAAAAAAACAAGATTTTTAACAAAAATTTTGGACATGCTAGGAAAGATTAAAAAATGTAAAAAAAATACCCCCAAAATACTTTGATCTTTCCTCTTAATAATAACAAACATTTAGATGATAAAATTTTGTTTTCGTTACATAACCCACACTGACAGTATGACTCGGAGTTTCATGCGCTTTACAATCGACAGGTACTGAGAATCAGTCCTCAGTACTTGAGGATTGCATAGTGCATGAAACTGAGTTGTACTGTCAGTGTAGGGTATTATGTATATTTATTAATATTTAATTGATAGCTCTGTTATTTTGCATTGAGCACTTTTTTTACTTACACTAAATAATGGATATATATATATTTCTCCAATTGTACAACTGATCGATTTTCAAATCCATAATTATCAATGCTGACTTTTCAAAGTAAATCCTTTCCATTTGGAAAACTTGACACAACATGATCTTTCTTTGATTTACCAAATATTTAGCCCTATGCCAGATTAAGATAAATAAATAACACTTCATAATTTCAAGCTGTTTTTTTCTTTATCTTGTGTTTATATTTGGGAGAGGAGCACACTTTTTTTTCCTACTGAATTCTTGATGAAGCATTGTTCTTGTAATCTAACAGCAAATATCTTTATTGGATTTCAAAATTTAATTTACAGTTAAAATTTCATGGATGCCCATTGTTATTTGCTGAAATGAATTGCCAGCAAAAAATTTTTAAAACAGGAGGCAAACCACTTACCTAGCATCAAGAAGCAGAGAGAGAGATGCCAACATCCCACACCAGGAAGAGTTGATCAGCTCGGAATGTAAATTCTGTTCTTGTTCTGGAGAAAGACAAGGAAATATAATTTTTAAGAAACAATAAAAAAAGATGTTGATAACAGAACAGGAAAAAACTATTCAGCTATAATAAGTATTCATTAAGTATAGTTTGGCACACAGCTACAATCATGGAGTACTTCTTAAGAATCAAACTCTCTTACAAGGGCTTGCAAAATGGTTAACTATTCATTTATGGCAGGTAATCAAACAAATATTAACCTTTAGTATTCTGCATTATTAATATTACCTCCTTTCCTACTGCATTCTTTTTCTAGGCCTCTCAATTACAGTATCCTCACTGTTAATCTCACTCAAAGTTGTTTTCAGTTGCCATAGCAGGATATGACAACACAACTATGAAATTCAAACATTATTGTTTAGAGATCAGAGTTACTTTCAGCGGTAAGATAAACTTATTATACAGCAAATTAAGTCACATACAGAGTGATAAAAGTAAACTAAACTCAGCCAAGTCTGGCAAAAGACCAAAAATGTTAGAGAAGGTTAAACTTTAAATGGCCCACCAGGATATGTCCAGCCACAGTCGACCAATTCAACAGCAGAATTTTCCAAATAGAATCAACAGGCATGTGACCAAGACCAAGGTGTGCCTTCAAGATGGAGGATATTAGCTTTAGTTTGACCCGAAGAGGGATGGGCTCCACCAGATCTACTTGCCAAATACAGACAATGCCTGAATGAATACATCTCTAGCTTTCAACCCAGATATGTGAAGGGAACTGGCCAGGTGGTCAACAAACATATGACCACACCCAGTCATGGGACTGATGGTGAGAATGTGATAAAAAGCAACATTAAGATGGAATAAAATTAGTTAGAAACTGATAGCAGCCTTGACACTGCTATAAATATAATATATATATGTAATAAAGTGGAGAACAATTTTTAATACTGAAAAACAATGTGGTGTGTACACATTCAAAATTAGCCAAGTAAATGAATAACCATTTTCTTCGAAAGAGAAAATAGATAGTATAAACAGAGTTTATACATTTTGAAAGGAATATACTGCATATTATTGCTCTGCGCCCTTGTTTGAACTGCCAGGATATTTTATGAGCATCTACAAGGAACATCATGCAGGCATGACATACTCAATAGATAAATAAATAAATAAATTCTTCTACCTGACAAAAAGGTCAATAGTCATTTCTTGACAAGCAGTACAGCTTTTGTATAAAACACATCAACAATGACAGCAAAGTGAAATTGCTGTTGGGATACATCAACTTACCTTCAGTTGGTGTGGTTGGACTCTTTTTCTGTTCAACCAGCTCGTCTTTGCCTTCCTCTGCCTCCCCTTCAATCAGAAACTGAACACTTTTGACAATCTCCATCAGACAATGGAAAGCAAGGGAAAGACCATAGCCATCAGAGATTTGAGGTGGCTCGATCTTATCCAACACTTCTAAACTGGAAAATAGAAAGTGAAGAAACATTCACACAAGCAAATAAATCTTTTGTATATTTTCTGCAAAAAGAAAGTCAATACTTGATAGCACAAGCTTGCACAAACACATATATATATATATATATATATATATATATATATCTCGTAATAATAAATATATATTTATTCCTCACCGTTTGGTGCAACCAAATTTCATGCACGTGGAAATCATCAAGCACAAATTGAAAACTGACCGTTTTAATGTTTCAATATTTATAATCTAGATTTAAGATAGTGGAGCAGTCCATTTATATACGAGAAATGGTAAATAAATTGGTACAAAATAAATTTAATACAAAAACAATACATGGCACAGCGGATAAAGGCGTTAGTTAGATCCAGTGACAGGACCCAAAGAGTGTGAGTTCAATACCTGGTTAAGGCAGAGGAGAACTTTCAGAGAGGAATTAACAGGCGATAACTGACATCCATTAGACATGGCATGTGGAACTAGAACAGTTTACCCCAGTGAGCGAAATAATAGGTTAAGTTCAACATTCCAACCACCTGAAGAAGACCAGAGTATACAACGGCTGAAACATTGTGATAAACATGGCGACAAAGATGAGGACAATAGTCTGAATAATGTAAATAGTGTAAAAACAAACATATTACAAAAAAAATAAATTAATTAAAAAAGAGAGAAATAAATATATATATATATATATATATATATATATATATATCTGCAAGCTTTATTAAATACGACAGACAAGGTGCTTTGATTAAGTTTTTTATATAATTTCTCATATGATCTTATAATTTTCTTTTCAGTAGATAAATTATACAAAAACTGTCAAAATGTTTTATTTTTCTGAGCACTTTCAGCTATACATTTAGCCATTTTCAAGGATGGAATATATTTACTCTTAACTGGAAATGGATTGTTGTATGTATGTATGTATTTAGTATTATAGAATGTTTTATTTTCAAAACATTAAATATATTTCATCTTTGAAAATGGCTAAATGTATAGCCGAAAGCGCTAGCAAAAATAACATTTGGACAGTTTTTGTATAATTTATTGACTGAAAAGAAAAAAAAAAATTAAAAGATCACATGAGAAATTATATAAAAAAACTTAAAACACAAGGTCTGTCATATTTAATGAAGCTTGCATCAAAGAAGGATTGCTACCTAAATACATAAAATAAAAATATATATATATATATATATATATATATATATATATATATATATATAATTTATTAAAAATATGTATTCATCGCAACAGAAATTATTCTGCATCGCTTGAAGATGGAACTGAACTTTAAATTTTAAGTTTAATTTAAGATTTAGGTTTTGAAATATGGTAATTTCGGTGTCGCAATGAACACTTTTTTTTTTTTTTTAAGCATTTCACCCCAAGCAAGGTGAGATGCCACTAGGACGCAAGGGGTTACAGAAAAATTTCGAGCAAGGTCAGATAGGAGTGATAGAAGAAACGATGAGGAGAAGGGTAGTGGATAGATCAAGGCAGCTGGAGATGTCAATTGACATTACATTTGAATAGCTGGAGATTATAGCTCTCGGGGAAACTAGAATATGGAAGGGAGTTCCACAGGCTGGAGGTGCAAGACATGAAGCTATTGGAGTAGAAGAGATGGCTACATTTAGGAGTTTTGACAGTGAAAGGATGAGTGTGGGATGCCAGCCTCATAGGGCGCTTGAACTCATGAAGTCTGGGAACAAGCGAATGCAGTTCCTTGGAGCAATTGCCATGAAAGTATTTGTAAAACAGACAGAAAGAGGCGACTATGCGTCTGTAAGAAAGTGTCTGTAGACAAGATGCCAGAGAAGGGCCAATTATATTTTAAATTTTTTTAAAATAATTATAATATTATGCTCTACTCTGTATCGAGCACTGTTCTTATATATATATATATATATATATATATATATATATATAAATCAAAAATTAGTAACACTATCAAAAGGACATATTACTAAATTATAAGCAAGATAAAAAATAGTGCTCAATACAAAAGTAAACTAGTAGAGCAAATTATATTCTTAAAAACTAAGATACTAAAAGGAAGCAACCTTTAAAAATATGTTAACATAAAATATTTTTTTAACTTAAAAATATTTTAACATGTAATCCAACCATCCAAAAAATGTTATAAAACACGTCCCATTTGGGATACAAAACTGATTATGTACAAATTTTTCTAATGAAGAAATATTTAATACTAAGAAGATATATGAAAGTGCATTGAGAGAGGAAGGACACAAAGTTGATTTGAAATTTGTGAACCAACAAAATCCAAGAAATAACTACAGTGTAACCCGGATATAAGAGAAACCCGGATATAAGAGAGATTTTCTCTGGTCCCAAATTAGAGCCTGTGTTAATGTATATAAAATAGACCAAACCCGGATATAAGAGAGTTCTTCTCCGGTCCCGACAACTCTTATATCTGGGTTACACTGTATAACAAAAGATGTAATGTTATTTGGTTCAATCTACCTTTTATCATCAAGATAAAGACAAATATCAGAAAAATGTTCTTCATACTTTTAAGAAAACATTTCCCAAAAGGGTCGGCATTAAGCAAATTGTTTAACAGAAACAATAAAAATAAGCTACAGCTGTACTAGCAATGTTAATAATATAATTAAAGAGCTTAATGGAAGAAACTACGTTGAAACAGAAGAACAAGGAGGTGGAAATACAACTTTGTGTAACTGCAGAAACAAAGAAAATTGTCCTTTAAATGGGGTGTGTTGTAGGCAAGGGGTCATATACTGTGCTGATGTAGAGAGCAATAATGGTAAAGTCAAGAAATATATTGGTTGTACAGAGTGCCAATTCAAAAAAAAGAGAAGGTATAACCATACTTCTTCGTTTAGGGCCCAGCACCAATGATACAACACAAGGCTCGCAGACCATTATTGGAAGTTTAAAGAAAAATACAGTAAAAGTCCTAATATCAAATGGAGGGTTCTACGACAAGTACAGACAAAAAAAATAATTGGTGAACCTTGCAATTTATGTCAAGAAGATAAACTAGTCATTGCAACTCATACTGATAACAGTGAATTAATTAACGAAAATCGGAAATAATGGCAAAATGCAGACACTTAAGAAAGTTTATGTTGGAAAATTATGAACCAGAATGAGCTAGGTAGATAATAATAATTTCCCCTCCAATACTCTTCCAAAGTAGTGACTTATTATATATAAGTTGTCAACAGGCAATAGACTGGAAGTATATATATATATATATATATATATATATATATATATATAAAGAAGTGGTTTGATTTGGTTAGTTTTACAGCATATCAACTTCAATGGGTTATTTAATGCCGACAATTTTTATTGTTGGTAATATTTGTTTTTTTTTCAAACATGTATTGCTAATAATATTTTTCCTTCAAAAACTATTTCCAGTAATTTTTTTCAAAAAATGTATAGCTGCTAATATAGATTTTTTTTTTTTTTTTTTAACAAAAATGTATAGCTGGTAATTTTTTTCTTTTTTTGCCTAAATTGTATTGCTGGTAATAATTTTTTCTTCAAATAATTTATTTATTGTTTTTACAAAGTATTTCTGGTATTAAAACCTATTTTTACACTTTCATAGTGTTTTGACCCCAGTTTGGGGGTCAACTATTTCCTCATAGCTGGTACCCTAACCTGAGAATACCAGTAATTAAAAAGTAGTTCCATGCTCCTCAAAACCTCCTGATCAGAGGCCTTGCTGTTGGATGTAGTTTATTGCCTTACCCAGGATGATACAAAAGTGGACATTGAGGTCAACACCCATTGACAACAGTTTGTTTCAGGTTTAAATGCAATCTTCAGCTCATGAAAAATTTTATATAAATGTTTAATATATATATATATATATATATATATATATATATATATGTGTGTGTGTGTGTGTGTGTGTGTATGTATGGTAGACTCTTCTGTCATATTTGATGTATAAGGATCAAGCAGCTCAGTTCCTAGGAACCGACAGCCCAGACACCAGCACATATGATTTGATTATAGTGTTGAAGTATTGGTGACAGACAGACATTTCTGGCTTTACTCTATATTTTACATATATAAGAATATATATATTTCTCAGCCAGACAAAAGAAACATTTCTCCCACTCCACCTAGGCAAAAAAAAAAAAAACCATTTGATCAGATTTTGGGGGAAGTGAGTCAGGTAGAGAACATTTTAGCACCCACTCATTGCATTTAGTTTATCATTGCGAGATACAAAGCTAAACCAAGAACAGATTAGGAAGATTGTGTTGCACATTCCGCCAAGTGGGAGAGGATTGCCTGCCTGAAATCCTATGTTTCTTTTATTTTTATGCCACACACACCAACCAATGGCAGCCACATGAAAATTACTATTGCTTAAATGAGTGTGTGCATACGTGTTTGTTAGATGCAAATATTTCAAAATAGAGGATTATTTGATAATGCAAATGCTAAAAATGGCTACTATTCTAAAATATACATCAAGAATAATGGCAAGTAATGGTGAGATTTGTTGTTTCCTTATAAGGAAACATTTGGCAGTCATTGACTGAACATTTAGTGTTACCGTGAATCAAAACTCATAAAATCTTTCACTTAAAATAGTTTTTCAGGAAAATAGGCTTTAAGCCGGATGTTATCACTCTTTCTAGTATTGATGGCATTTCCTGCCTAAATTTTTGTTTAAGATTGTGCTGAAATCACCAACTTGACTATATTATATTCTTTTTGAATTACATGTGCTATAGGTTGGAATTTTCCTCAAAGTTGCACCCTTCATGGATTGTTCCTTATATATATCTAAGACTCCATGCCAAATTTGAAGCTGATAGGTTGAGGTTTGCAACTGAAATTTAAAAATGTTTTATTGGTGCAGCGTAATGTACATTGTAGAAATGTACAACGTTTATATTCAATTTTGTTCATTCACTAACTCGTTTTCTATCATTATCAAATTAACTGATCGATTTGCTATTGAGATGGCTACCAGCGAGATGATAGAAAGATGAAAATTGCAGGGATTGACATGAAAGTGATGATGATGTTAGACAGTGATGTCAAAGACAGAGATCTGGTAGCTGGATAAATTCCTTAAGTTCAGGATAATTTAGATAATTCAAGAGATATCCCTCCTGTCAATACTGATGCTGATTTTGCCCCACCACAATCCAAAAGCTCTGACAGACACCAGCTCAAAGAACAGGACAAGACTCCCCACACTGGCTGCCACTTGTGACTGATACTTGATTAGTGATTATGCTGGAGCTGTTATTGCTAATTCTGCCTTAAGTGACTATGGCATTATCACAAAGGATGACAAGAGTCAAGTTACTGGACCATATAAGTTACAAGATGCAAGGCAAAAATACTGATTGAAGAAGCAAGAAATTTGGATGGCTAGTTTTGAAAATATAACATCACAGTATTTTAATGGTAAGAAGACTGCCATTCGTGCGATGATAAAGAATGAGAAGAACAATAGAGTTCATGGAAGATGATGCAAGATCATTGTGTCATCATGGTTGAGTTTGGCAATGAATATTTTACACATGTGACTCCCAAGTCTGGACACAGAAAGCAGAATGCCAAAACTATTCACAAATTCCTGGTAGAGAAAAAACTAATCCAGCAGCCCATTGTATGTGTTCAGAGTGATGGAACCAATGTAAATGTAGGATCAGGAAAAGGAGCCAGTCACCATTTTGAAATGTGTTACTTAGTCACCCACTCCTTTATTTTATGTATCAGCTTCATAGAAATGAGCTGCCTTGACACACTGTCTTCTATCAATGGTGGTAAACCAAGTGCTCCTGAGCACTGGCAGGGTCGCATTGGAAAGCAGATTAAGGAGCCTTTATCTGAGTTGCCAGTTGTTGCCTCCCAGCCAGTTTCACTGATTTCCCTGTCCTAAATGAAGAAGTAGAGAAATATCTGTCCTGGGATTAGAAATACCTATATAGGATTTGTAAAGGTGTTATTACAGGCATTATTGACGATGACTGGACTGCTATTGAGCCAAGTCCTCCCTTCGTATCAAGATGGAATTCTTTATGGAGTAGAATTCTCAGGGTGCATGTAGCAACATTAAGACCCATCCATGAGCTGAAAAGAATCGTCATTACAATTATAAAGTTCAGTGCTCCAATGTGGATCTACATCAAGATGCGCCCTTACGTAACACACGGCTCAAGGGACGTATTCCAATCCTTGCTATATATGAAAAAACCTGAATAGTAAGGAGAAGATGATAGTGAAGAAGACTGTCCAGGGAAATGTATACTTCACCCACACAGATCAACTTACTGGTATGTGCGCAGATGAGGATGTGGCTGTTAGAGAAAAATCTGTCTCAATGATAAGAAAAGTTAGAGAGGAGAATCAGCAGGGGACATTGAAGATCGAAATGGAATAAGGATGTAGTCAACAGGAGAAAATTGGTGACTCCCAAACTAAAGTGGCAAGCAAAAATCTATGATTCCATGATTAACTGAATAAACTCAAGACTGAGCTTTCTTACACTGCTTCTCTTTCAGATCAACAGTTTACCGACATTCTTGAGAGACCATTAGTAGTGACCAAATGGCCAAACAGTACTCAGGCAGCCCAAAGATGGATAAAAGTGATGACTGAAGCTTGCTCTGAAGTGACAGGATACAAAGCGAGAGATGGATATATTCGGTAAAGTTTATTCTCTAGGAAAATGATGCCCAGGTTCCACACAAAAGATTTTGCTATTAACTTGTAATATTTTAATATGATGTAACTCTTAAATAATATCAGAATTAAATTGATGTCACCAATGTACAATTTATTATTATCCTGGAAAACAATAAATGACACACTTTTTTGGTGTACAGTAATAGTTGACAAAAAGTTGATTGCAATGCTGCAGGGAAAGTAGGCATGAAATGGCCTGAAATTTTTCACAGGTGTTTTTTATAATCATACAAACAATGCCTGAAAAGTGCAGCTTGCAACTCGAAAAAATGTGTTTTTTCACTGCTACCTAATGTGTTATCCATTTTAGTTGTTGCTGCTCTTGGAAGTCTTCAAGTGATGCAGACTTTGCTATTTGGTAATGTTCTTTGTAAGTGATTCTATAGTGTAACAGGAGTGAGCCATAGAAGAAAAATTTATTCTCCCATTTAAATCCCCCCCATTATGTGTATTATTATATCTGTGATATAATAACACTGTACTTCACAGACAGAACAGAATAGCTGAAAGGAAAAGGAAGGACAAACAAGCTTTGTTCTCAGAGAGGCTTTTATATCATTAAGACATACACAAAACTATATCTATTTACATATATACACGTGTCCCACACAGAGAATAATATATCAGATATAACTACATGGCAAAGAAGAGTGCAAGGAAAAATGAAAAGGAAGAGTCTTACTTATATGGAAATTCTTCTGTTTCTGGAGAAGTCATGTTTAGGACTCCAGATTCAAATGGACTGAATGTGTCTACTATGTCCTAGACAAGGACATATTCCACAAACAGCTAGTCTTGGGTTTTCCCGAATTGAGGACTGTGAGCTGAAGTTTCTTTCTATACCTGGGAAAGATATATTCCCAAAGGGAAATGGCACCATGGACTTTTAAGCTGCTGGGCTGGCAGATTTAACTTCTGCTTGGGCCAAAGAAAGCAACCCCTCTATTTGGCTGCTGCAAACAAACAAATTGACTGCTGCTTCTGTCACTGTATGGAGTGACATTATTAAGCAGCTGTCACATGATCCATGTGACTTATCACCACCAAAGGGAGATAATAACCTTCTATATCCCTACAGTAGCATCAGTCTACAGGAAGTGATGAAAGATAGTCTTCCTTAAGACTTAATGGGTTTATTCACTCAGAGCAATTTTTAATTATTGGTTGGAAACAAAAAGTTGTATATAGCTGATGGTTTAGTTGCACACTATGTATGACATCTATACTGGAATCTAGATCTGATGACACTATGCAAGAACATGATGTTCTTAGGTTAATGTTTTAGTTTTGTGCCATCTTGTGGTGTTGGTCAAAACTACTCTTAGTGTGAGTTATCCTATGTTCAATTTCCATATCTCCTATACTAAATTTGATATAACCGATTCATGCACCAAGGTATTAGAAGTGTTTAGTATTTATTAATTCCACTTTCTGAACTGCTTTTAAACAGTGAGAAAAAAACATCTAAGCCTGAGATCAAAGTGACATCTTGAAGTGTACATCTAAGAGAAATGAATCTATTCAGATAAAGATATTTCAGCATTTTTTATATCTGTTCTGGGATTAGAGAGTAAGAAACATTTTTGTATGAAGAATATTGAAAGTTATATTAAAAAATTCTTTCAGCTTAAAGCATGGAAAAAAATCTTTTCAAAGCCTTGCAGAACGAAAAGAAAATATGTAAAAATTGTTTTCCCTCTCTCTAAGAATGCCCCCCCAAAAAAAAATTGTATCACAATCTTGTCTTTTTTTTTTTCACAGTATATCAACACATTTTTTTTTTTAATATGTGTAAAAATCACAGGTTTTGCATTTTATTTATACATTATTTCATTTATTAAAGAGGTAGAATTTATTTTACTACCAAGCCAGAGAAATGTTTTATGAAGGTAGCTCAAAAAACAATGACTCATATTTCCATGGAAACAACAACAGATACATAGAGTACAATAACATCATTCTATATGAAGCACAGGTGAAATAATAGGGCAGACTGGGCACTCAAGACATGGTTCCAAAAATCTGATGAAACATTTCTTTTTCCTGGGTGGAGTGGGCAAAGTGTTTCTTTGTCTGACTGAGAATAATATATACTTTTAATTTTTAAAAAATATGCACAACACACACAAATATATATATATATATAGTTTATGCAAAACTAGGTAATCCGCATGGGTAGACCCAAGGAGGATGATATCCAGAGAGCTCAATGTAAAATTCAGAGCCGATATGTTTGAATAAAAACAGACCACTTTAAGGTTCCATGTAATAAGTTATTTCACCATAACCCCTTTAACAGGGCTCTGGATCATCAGACTTTACTTCCAAAGGTTGAAATGAATATATATATATATATATATATATATATATATATATATATATATATATAAAATTAGGAGATCAGCCAAGAGAGAGAAAATAGAAATAATTTTTAATACAACTAGTCTAATTTAACTGACCAATAACTGGATATAAACCAAATAATTAAATATTAAGAGTAACCTATGTGTGTGTATATATATATATATATATATATATATGCAGAAATATAGTTTTAAAGTGTGCTATATTTATGGGATAAAAGTGCTCAATATCAGAGAGTATGTAAATATAAAAGTGAACATTGAAGTCAACACTCAGAGGTAACAGGCTGTTTCATGCTAGATGTAATCATCAGGCCAGCCTGACGATTATGCCTAGCATGAAACAGCCTGTTACCTCTGAGTGTTGACTTCAATGTTCACCTATATATATATATATATATATATAGTAAAGGTAATAAATCAATTGGCATATAATCCAAGTGAATCATAGTAATATAAAATATGAAAACTGATCAACAAAAAGAGTTCAGTGTATTTATTATTACAGAGCAAAAAATAATACACTATAAAATCCCAAATCACCTCATATGGGCGATAAGCTTATTTCAACCTTCCATAACCACTGTTTCATGCCTTTCAGCTTACTGAAACATTGAAATGAATAAATTCTGTATTAGTTTTTCACCATTTTTTTTTTTTTTTTTTAGCTTTCACAGTTAAATTTCTAATTCTGATATGAACTCAGTCTATACTGGATGAATAAGACTGACAAAATTAATTTTTTTGTCGTCGGTTGAAATAAGCTTATTTCTCATATGAGGTAATATGGGATATAATTGTCTCTCTCTTTTATATATATATATATATATATATATATATATATATATATATATATATATATATATATATATATTAAGAAATATAAATAAATAAAGGCTGATAAATGTTATTTAATACTGTTTATTATAAACAGAGCATTTACTTAAATACTTGTATCTATAAAAAAGAACATTAAACATAAAAATGTCTTTAATAAATAAATTGTCGGACTTTGTCCATTTCTTAATATATGACGTCATTTGTTTACATTTGATACGCCAGAGCAGTTATGAATGTACGTGATTCATGGAAGATTGAAGTTTATAAGCAGTAAATTCGACCTTGCCTACCGAACGCCTCCTTTGTGGCCGAAGTCGGTTAAGGCACGTCAGCGTAAAATGACGGTTCATTATAGGATGCAGGTTGAATCCTGTCAAAGGACGAATATTTTCTATGAAAATTTCTCGGACATTCAGGCCAGTAAATGTTATTTAATACTGTTTATTATAAACAGAGCATTTACTTAAATACTTGTATCTATAAAAAAGAACGTTAAACATAAAAATGTCTTTAATATATATATATATATGAGTATTTAGGCAGCAAATTCTCTTTTAGGCATGTCTTTTATTATGTCTGCTAATTTTTAATAAAATCTATTCATACTCACAAATAACCTTCCATGTATTGATGTTAAAGGATGAGAGAAATGTGCTATAGGTGTTTAAATTTATTTTCATTTCCCAAGTACTTTTGATCTTTTTCCAAGATCATCTTCACAGGTGCAAGTGGTACAAAACTATGTTGTTGATTAGTATAAGTATTTATATAAGGATGTGCACTGTTATCAATCACCATAATTTTTCATTATGCTTTTAAATGCAAAATGGTTGACAATGTGCCAAGCATTCATTAGAACAGGAAAAAATTATCCATTATGGAATTTTTTCCTCTCTGTTATAATGTCATGGTTACATGTGCATCAAAGCATGAAAAAAACTGTTTCTTTACAGGCATTTCACAACATTACTGCAGTATTCATAGTCGATTCTGTTCAGTGACGACTTTAATTCTTTTAATATATATTGCTTCCAGTATCTGTAATCTAAATCTGTTATTTTTATGGTGTAGAAATTTATAATTTATTCAATCAGATAGATATATATAAGTATGTATATGTAATTTTTTTTTTCAAATCAGTACCATCCCAAGCAAGGTAGTAAAGCCACTAAGATGCAAGGGGTTACAAGGTGTGGAGGAATTAAGAATAGAAACATTAGTAGTGGGTAGAAACAGAAATGAATAGTCAGGAGGACAATAGATAGCGATTGACATTGCATTTAAATTTTCACAGGTTAAATACAGCTGCAATGCATGAAGCCAGAAGAGAGTTCCACAAAGAAAAAGTGCAAGAAACTGCAAGCATAGAATGTATGGCTACATCTAGCTAACTCAAATCTAAATTGATGAGATCTTACGAGTCTAGTACTGTGTTTAAATTCATACAGTCTAGGTACCATTGTGAGAAACTCATCTGAACAATTACCAAGAAAGTATTTATAAAAAAGGCACAGAGAACAAGTGGCAGAAGCCAAGCTGCCAGGTCAGAATCAGTAATATTGCTGATTCTTCTTTAGATTTTATCAAGTAGCCCCAGCAGAGGCACCAGACCATATATGGAAGCAATATTCTAAATTATGGACAAATGGTAGATTTATAGATAAGCAAGATAGATTTCACAGAGAAAAATTGTCTCACCCGGCACAGTGAACCGACTTTCTTAACAGCTAACCTTGCAGTTGATTCATTATAGTCTTTCCACTTTGTGTCAGCTGAGAATGTTAGCCTGGGAAGGCACAACAAGTCACTTTCCTAGAGGATAGCATCAGCCATAATGATGGAAGACAGAGAGGGGTCTCTCAAATGATTAATGAAGAGAAGTTTAGTTTTGGCAGCATTAAAATTGACAAACTATCTTTAGGTCATTTTGTACATCAGCTGCCATTTTGACCTTGTCAGATTGTTCAGCCTTACTATAGAAACAGTAGTAAATGGTAGTGTCGTCAGCATAGATGCCAAGTTGAGAGCTGATGTTGTCAGGAAGGTCATTAATAAAGATAAAAAATGAGCATAGGTCGAAGGATAGAGCCCTGGCGGGGGGACATCTGTGTTAGTACAAAAGGATCGAGATGAGTGGCAGTTCAGGGCAACTTTCATTTCACACTTAGACAGGAATGACTGGATCAGCTGAAAAATGTTTCTGGAGATATCAACTTTTCAGCTTGTGAAGAAGACCTGAATGTCAGACCCTGTTAGAGGCCTTCAAGGTGTCCAATGCAACAGCCTGGGCTTCACCGTTTTTATCTAGAGTATGATGGATTCTTTCTGCAATTATCGTTAATACATCAGTAGTTGATCTGGAGAAATGAAAACTTTATTGCTTGTCTGAGAAAAGGCCAAGTGATGAGAGACGATGAACCAATTCAGCATTGCTTAGAGCCTCTAGGAGGTTTCCAAAAAGAGATAGAAGGCTAATGGACTGATAGAAGATTCAGACGGCTCACGAGAGTTCTTAAAAACTGGAACAACAGACAATGACTTCCAGCAAGAAGGAAAACAGGAGGCAGCAAGGCATTTATTATACAGTTTAGAGAGAACAGGAGCCAGTTTGAGAGCAGACTTCTTAATGACTATTACAGAGATACCATCGGCTCCACATGCTTTGTGTGGATCTAGGTTAGAGATGATAGCAAGAATCATGGAAGGGGGTTATATGCAAATCACTCAACAGAAACTCAGTTCTAGGAGGGAAATTAGGCTGGGATATTCTAGATGAGTCAAGAGTAGAGTTTGATGAGAATCTACAGGCAAAGTATTTGGCTTTATCAGCAGAGGATGATAAGACCTCAAATCGATTGAAGAAGGGGGGGATAGAGACCTTGTGTTATTTAGTACCTTATTACAGCGACATCAGGATGTTTCATGCTAGATGTAATCATCAGGCCAAAGTTTTTAGAGGTTATGTGGTGCCTCATTCTCTCAGCAAACAAGGAATAAGATCCTTTGAGGTCTCACTTACATTTGTTACAAGCAGTAACAAATAGACCCCTGCTATGACAAGAGCTCTCGTGCTGGATAAATATATATATATATATATATATATATATATATATAAAATTATTTATTTAAAAATATGATTCCATCGCTACATAAGAGTTCTCATGTTTCAAAACAAGAGCCGAAAACAACTTCGGATTATTTACCTAACGAATTCTTTCCTATTTTATATATATATATATGAAGAAATATAGTCTTAAGACGTGCTATATTTACGGGATAAAGTGCTCAATATCAGAGACAGAGGGTGTGTGTGTGTGTTTATATATATATATATATATATATTGAACAATAAAAAATATTAAAAATTAAAATCTTCAGACGCACTGGGTTGTATATTAATATTCTTTCATTTTTTATTATTATTTCATTTAGATTCCTCAACTAGTTTTGGCCAACATGGCCATCATCAGGAGAAAAATAATTTTCTGCTTGCTGGTAGCAGTGAACTACAAATGAAATGAATGTCTTGATGGGGAAAATGAACTTTTGCCTGTCGTTTTCATTTTTTTAACATGAATTTTGGTCAGTCCTTGTGCTGGTCAAACAGTCTCTTAAGTTGTTATTTGAGATAAGAGCTGGATGGAGTCATGCTGCTCTCTCTCTCTCATATATATATATATAAAAATTTGAAAAAATTAGGTCAACTGATCACACTACCTTGATTTTAACCTTTTAGTAAAGAAAACTGAATTCAAACCATATATAGATCTAGCAAAGCACATACTATGCAGCCAATAAAAAGATTCTGGTGTTAGCAATGACACTATGATCCCGACTACAGTCAATTTCATACATAGATCATAAGTCTAATTCTCACTCGGTGTCTCACATTTATGACATTGTGTCATACTAAACTATGCTTTGTAAATAAAGTCATTCCAACTATAAAACTTCTAATGAATACAGAACAGATGAGAGCAATACTGATAATGGGGTTTTATACTCACAACACTGGTTTAGTTTGTCCTTGGGGTATGGTGAGAATGAAGGGGATCCAGATGCCACGGTACATGAAAGCTGGCTGTGGGGAGACACCACTCCCTACAGGCAGACCCCCCACCATTGCTGGGGGAGTTCCCTGCATGTCCTGGGCTTTGGAACCTGGTAAGAGAGAGAAAACAAAAGCAGTTTTAATACAAAATTTAGTTAGGCTCTCACACACACACACACACACACACACACATATATATAATTATTTATTCAAAAGCTATAACATAAATATGTTATTAAAATCACTACAAAAATAGCCATTTTGTTTTAACAGCCCTGGTGTCTTATCAAGTGATGATGTTGAATGTAAAATTCTACATTCAACATCATCACTTGATAAGACACCAGGGCTGTTGTAACAAAATGGCTATTTTTGTAGTGATTTTAATAACATATTTGTGTTATATCTTTCGAATAAATAATTATATTTGCTCTACTCTATACTGAGCACTCTTAAGAATAGTAATTGTTGGTTATTGGAATGTATTCCGTATACACCAATCCTATACTTGTGTGTGTGTGTGTGTGTATATATATATATATATATAACCCTTTGACTAAAGAGACTTTCAATTTGTGCCCAAGTTGACAATCTCAAATATTTTAAACCTAGTTTACTCAAATGAGGAAATTTTTTTTTTTTTTTAAATTTTCCTGCACATAAATTAATCATTTTTTGGTAGTCAAGGTAAACAAACTTTTGGAGAATCTTTGGAGTCCCTTTTTTATTTTAAAAAAACATAAAACAGCTAATTCATCAAGTAAATTTGAGAAGGTTAGAGGTACATTTCCAGGTTTCTGATCAAGTCAAAGCCTGGATGAAATATCTCTGGTTGAATTCTCTCCAAAAGTGTCAAGGAAAACACACACACAAAAAAAAAAAAAAAATTTTTTTTGAAAATTGCAGAAAATCTGTTCTGAACTGATGTTCTTTCACTATATGGTATAAATTCTACTGAAGATATTGCTTGAAATAAATTCACAAGTTTCAATTGTGGAGATAATTGTTGAAGAAATGGCTTCTCTATCTGTCTATATTTCTGAGATGAGGTATTATGTACACTATTTACATTATTTGCACTATTTGCCTCATCTTGTCGCCATGTTTATCACAAGGTTTCAGCTGTTGTACGCTCAGGCCTTCTTCAGGTGGTTGGAATGTCGAACTTAACCCATTATTTTGATATTTGTGAAAAACAATGTAAATAGTGTACATAATACCTCATCTCAGATATATGGACAGATACTAAAGGGCCAAAATGTTGTAATAAATATGGCGACAAAGATGAGGATAATAGTCTGAATAATGTAAATAGTGTACATAATACCTCATCTCAGAAATATAGACAAGGACTGAAGCGTTGTAATAAATATGGAAAGATGAGGACAATAGTCCGAATAATGTAAATAGTGTAAGTGGCTTCTCTTATTCACTAATTTCTTTGAATGATTTTAGAAGTTGAGCAATTTTTTGTCTCCCTCCACCACTGATTAGAACTTAATATAGGAATTTAAGTATCTATATATAGCAGAGGCTTTTTTGTTCTTTAATTGTAACAAAGAATTAGGTCAACCCGATAAGAGTTGGTTGCGTGTGGTGCAGTAAGCACCAGGAGTTACGTCCTCTTCCACAATCGGCTGTTGAGAAAAGGCATTCTACTTAGAGTAGATGGTGCTGACTATTTGCATATGAACAATACTGGGCATCTATCAGCCAGTAGTCAGTGTGGGTCTGGGATTGAGAGAGCTATATAACACTAGTTTTTTTTCTAAGTCGAGAGTAACACTCTCAATGTGCAGAAAACCAAACCAGACATAACAAACACAAGCTATTTCAACCAATTTCCATTGAAGCATGCTGCAACACCAGCTCAGACACAGAATACTCTGCATTTTTCCAGTGTATAGTATTTGATTCCATTGAGTCTGAATTGATTTGTTTCTTTAAACCTAGCTGATCTTTTAATTCCATCAACTTGTTTATTGATGAAGTGGAATGGTTGAAATGCCTAACAATATTTCCATTGGTCATAATCAGGTTTTTTACGACTTGCTGAGCAAATATAGATTCATTTGATGGAAATGGAAATTATGCGTACAAAGCAAAATACTGATACTATGTCACAATACCCAACACCAGAAAATATTCACTTGTTCAGTTTTTTCTTCTTTGAGATAATTCTTAAAACAAAAATTAAAAAGTGGAATAACATGAACTTGAAGGCGATCCTAATGTCCTGTTTTGAGTCTTGCAAATAATAGTTAATGTATTTTTGGGTTTTCTTTTTTTTTTGGTTAAGCAACAATTGCTTTTAGAAGCTAGTTTTTCTTTTAGAGACAATAGACAATTAATTTCAAAGAACAACTTGTGCAAAATGTTTTACCTTTTACACTATTTACATTGTTTGGACTGTGGTCCTCATCATTATGATGTTATATTCACAACGTTTCAGACATTGTATGCTCTGACCTTCTTCAGATGATTGGAATTTTGAACCGAACCCTTTATTTCATCCACAGGGATAGATTGTTCTAGTTCCACGTGCCATGCCTCTTCTAGATATCTCAGTTTCAGTGAGTGTCCTTGTGGACATGGATAAAACATTGGTTGAAGTAATCCAGTGACTTGACCCAAAGAGTTGTGAGTTCAATCACTGGCCACAGTATAAGTGAACACAAACTTGAAGAGTTGACTTACTAAAGGGAATTAACTAATTTGTCTAATCAGTAACCAGCCAATAACTTTAGGCTCATTAATCAGTAATTGGCAAATGGTGCAATCCTAATTTAGATTAACTTCGATATTAACCATGACCCTTCACCGTTATATGCAAGGTGAAAGGTCATAGTTGTACCTCCAGTCCCCACCTCCACATGTTATACTTTGATTTACCTCTGACCATGACTGGTTTGGATGGTTTGCAAAATAAGTTGTATGATGACTTAAATAGAATGTGGCACAGGGCTACGTTTAAAGTTTGAGCCCACGTGTACATGGACCAGAGACAAAAAATTGCTTTGACCACCTAGGCACTCTTTCTTTTGGGATGCCTCAAGCATTAGGTAATGAAACTAGGTCCACCACCCTTGCTCTTCAGAGAGATGTATTGCCTGGGAGGACAGCTCCTTGGGCTTGAGCATATTATTTTAAATTTTAATCAACCAACCTATGTTTGTGGATTGTGAAAGTAAACTGAGACAGAAAAATAAAGTCTATTTCCCAGTAGCAACAAAAGAGTCCATTCATGTGAACAAAGTTTTATAATTTATTTTAAGATCAAAATAACTGGACTCTTCTGAAAAGCTACAAATGTTAAAGAAACAATCAATATAGACTCTTCTGACAATTCCAAGAAAAGCTCTCCAGATAGTAAAACTATTTATAGAACACAGCTAAATTGGAAGAGTCCATTTGTATATTTGAGATGGCTAGTTTCTATAATTCAACCAATACAATGTTCTCACTTGCAAGACTGTATTTTGTTTATTGTTATTCGATTTTTTTATTTTTTTTAAGCATTTCACCCCAAGCAAGGTTGAAGTGCCACTAGCATGCAAAGGGTTAGAGAGAGTGAAAGTAAGAGTAAAGAGGGGTGTTTGAGGAAAGGATAAAGAGAAGGACTGGGATCAAGATCAAGGCATCAGAAGATATCAATTGACAATACATTTGAATATTTGAAGATTATAACTATCAGGGAAACAAGTAAGAGGAAGGGAGTTCCACTGCCAGGAAGTGCAAGAGAAGAAGCTGTTTGAGTAGAAGAGGCAGACTGATTTTTTTTTTTTCTTTTTTACAGCTTATCAACCTTTTAAAGGTTATGAAATGCTGAAACATATTTTTGGATAAGAAAATAAGAATTTGGAGAGTGGGGGAGATAATTTTCTGATAGAAGTCTATTTAACCCATAGCTAGGAAGAGAAGAGGTGGTTTCATACTTTTCCCCAGGGGTATTTGCATGCAAGTGAATATAACGAACCCAACTGGAATTGGAACTTGGTTCTCTGATTTGTCATTTTGAGCTGTTATTCATTACACCACCTGTACATCCAAACTTACAGCACCTGGTATTCCCCAGTAGTTATGCGTCTAAGTACTGAGCAAGTTGAACATTGCTTAACTTTAGTGATTGAATGAGAACAGGTTTTTCAACATGATATGGCTGTAAGCCCCAAGAAATTTTTAACAGCTAATTTGAAAAAAAAAAAATCTATTTCATGACAAAGTACTCAAAATGTAACTGGAATATATGTGTAGATTTAAAGGTGATTGGATCTGTTGATAGGAATGCAATCAGTATTCACAAAATATTGCTATGTTCTTCTCCCCTCTTCACATAATGAAACTTAGGCTCATGAAACAATATGTGAAGATACTTGCCTGGAAGAACTCAGAAGACTTTGAATATATGAAGGCCAAGTTCCCAAAAATCAGAGGCAAAACTTATGCTAAAAATTAAAGATTATTTTCTTCAAAAAAAAAAAAAAAAAAAAGAGTCAATGTCTATTCTCATGGAAAGTGTCTCTTAATTTTTCTGTAGATACCTTTTTTTTTTTCTTTTCCGTCTTTCTTATCTTTTCAATCGGCAATCCTTTGAGATGCAGCTACCAATGTTACATTAGATACAAGAAAGATAAATAGTGTATCTTTAATTCAGGCGATGTCTATTATCAAACTTTTATTTTCTAGATTCTTTTTTTTGGGGGGGGGGGCTTCCATATGACATTTATTATCAATGAAAGTTTACTTTCATCTTAAAGCAACCTGACACTTCTTTAATGGAATTTATAATATGAACAGGTGTCTCATCAAAGTCAAGCAATGCCACTATTTCTGCAGACTAGTTAACCAACTTTCTTATTTTCCTGGATTGGTATTAGATAAGACAAAAAAAAAATCTCTTGATAGCTCTCTTACAGGAAAGGTAGGAAAAGACTGAATCAGAGAACCACTTGATGAAACAAGACTTAATATGTTGCTTTCTAGGAAAAAAAAAACATTTTGAAATTTTGAAACTATAAAAGGGTCTCTTTCTTGCTGAATTTATTCATTTTTAACAAATTATCAACAGTAGTTTTTGTTATATAAAGCATACAAATCACAACTATCAATAGGTAATGTTTGCAGCTTAACTTATCTAATATTATTTACATGCAAACTAATGTCCTCATCTTTCTAGTTAACCTCACAACATTTCAGCTGTTGTGTCTTCCAGCTTTTATCAGACGTTTCTCGATCCAGGTAATAACCTAGGTGGGTAGATTGTTCTCATTCTGCTGACCATATGTAGTGATATCTTGTTCTTATTTGGTGAGAGCCATAACTAAGCAGTACTAATAAGACAAGATATCCCACCAAGACATGATTGGTAAAATGAGAACACTCTACACACCTACATTAAATAAAGAGTCCAGTTTAAAATTCTCTGAAGATTACTGTTGTATCATACCTACAGACGATAATGGGTATGCCCCATTCCAATAAATACAGTAGTGAATACTGTATGTGTGGTCTGCGGTTGGAGATTCATTGTAGAATTCACTTGACTCACTTCTAGCAGTTGACTACTACTTCTATGCGCCATTGTCGACTCTCATATGTGTTGTTCTTGTACTAAGTATTATTGCTCATTATCAACCTTCTTGTGATTATTTTATTCAGTAACCTTCCCTAAGTTACAACAATTACCAAAATCAACAATCACCTGAGGAAGGCCAGAGGGTAAAACGGCCGAAATGTTGTGATAACACTTATGAGAACCGTCTAAATGTAAATAATGAGAACTCTGCATCCCAAAACTCACCATTTTAATTGACCAATTAACAACTTTTACCCTTTGATTCTGACCATTCCCTAGTTTTCTGAATGGTTAGTTGGCATCTAGATGATGCAGGTGATAAAGAAGTAGGTTCATCATCAAACTGTCATTTACAGAAATAGTGTCAATGCCCACTTATTTAGGATATTTCTTACCTGGAAAAAAATATTCATCTATATCAGTTTTTAATCCTTAAAAACATTGTCAAACTGGATTCCCAGTCTGATCAGTGAATAAAATTCCCTGAAGAATTCCACTGAAATTCCCTGATTTGGGGATATTTGGTAATGGACATACGGAAAGTTGTAGCTGTGCAAGAGCAAAAAAAAAAAAAAAGACATTGTAGAATAGAAACTTTCTCATCATAGACAATGTAATATTTCTATTTCCAAAGATGTGATCAAGTTTATAACTTCTTGACTTTATAAATTCTTCAATGTTCCTACTGAATATGTTACAGATTCTGTTCTGATGTTCTATTTAAACTATTGTTTCTAAGGTTTTTAATTTGTTCAGCTGCACCCGCTCCCCTTTCTTTTCTAGCTTTGCCTTCTGTTCTTCAGCTGATGCTTTGCTCTCACCACCACCTCTGATAACATTTTAAAATTTCTTTATAAGGAGAAGGAGATTAAGTAATAGGAAAAGACAACCAATAAGACTGTCTTTTGGCAAAAACTGCACACAGTTTTATTAGGAAGCAAATTCAGGATTAAGACTTTGGTCCATTCATTAAGGAATCAGACTGATTAATGAATCAGACATTTTTTTTTTGTTTAGTTTTTGTTTTCAAATTCTACAAAAACAAATATATATCATATAAATAACATTTAGCATCTGTTTCCAAGCAATTTTCATATTTAAAAAAAAAAAAAAAAAAAAAAAAAACACAAAAAATATATATATAATATACCTGGATTTTATGCATGTTAAATTGCATTAGAACAGTATTTAATTCCCCTGATTTTTCTTAGGGAAAGAAAGAGTAGAAGGAAAAGAGAGAGAGAGAGATGGGGGAGTGAGGGGGAGAGAGAGGAGAGAAAGAAAGGAGAGAGAGAGAGAAAGAGAAAGTACTTTTCAATTTCCTGATTTACTTGTTTCCATGTTGGCTATAAACACAGATCCCTATTTTTTCTTCAATGGTTCTTCAATTTAAAATATCAACATCAATCACACATTATCATTAATAACACCAAGAACCTTCTCCACATTATTATCTGGGTAAAGACAGCAACTATGAATTCTATATTGTCCTTTACTCATATTTTTGAACTGCTTTCTTTCTGTTTAAGATTTAGTGTTTTTATCAAACATACATGAAGAATAACAGACTGTCATCATGTGACACCACTATTTGCTTTTTATCCAATCAGAATGCCTGACCCATTTGCTTTTTATCCAATCAGAATGCCTGACCCATTTGCTTTTTATCCAATCAGAATGCCTGACCCATTTGCTTTTTATCCAATCAGAATGCCTGACCCATTTGCTTTTTATCCAATCAGAATGCCTGACCCATTTGCTTTTTATCCAATCAGAATGCCTGACCCATTTGCTTTTTATCCAATCAGAATGCCTGACCCATTTGCTTTTTAACCAATCAGAATGCCTGACCCATTTGCTTTTTTATCCAATCAGAATGCCTGACCCATTTGTTTTTTTATCCAATCAGAATGCCTGACCCATTTGCTTTTTATCCAATCAGAATGCCTGACCCATTTGCTTTTATCCAATCAGAATGCCTGACCCATTTGCTTTTTATCCAATCAGAATGCCTGACCCATTTGCTTTTTATCCAATCAGAATGCCTGACCCATTTGCTTTTTTATCCAATCAGAATGCCTGACCCATTTGCTTTTTTATCCAATCAGAATGCCTGACCCATTTGCTTTTTTATCCAATTTTGACCCATTTGCTTTTTAACCAATCAGAATGCCTGACCCATTTGCTTTTTATCCAATCATAATGCCTGACCTATGCCATTCTTTCCTGACCTTCCTTTTATAAAATACTACTTCATCATCATTAGAGAAATCTTTAATATTATAACTACAAATATTACTTATCATTGATCTGAATTAATTTCCCATTATAGTTAAATTTGTTACTGGTTCTCATGTTGGAGAGACATTTTGGAAGTTGTTAGGGTGTGGCAGAGTTGAAGTCGAACACTAATTGCTTGGGAGAAAAATCAGAATTGAGACTGAGAGCATTAGAGAGAGAAAGTGCCCAGGCAAAAGCTACTTCCACATAACAAGGTCCAAAATTATTATCCTGCCAATAACCACACCTGATCTTCCACAAATAGCATTACTCTAAGAGTCCTCTGCTGCTGTAGACATGACTTACATGTTGATGACTTTACCTACCTAATTGCCACATTTTATATTTGTTGCATTCCTTTCCTCCATTATCTAACAAAAATTTCTTTGGAACGCCAAACAGTTTTCCAACTTTTAAATAAGCCCTTCATAATTATAGAATGCAATTTATCAAATCACCGTTGAGGTAGAGAAACTTGTAGCTAAATCAAAAGTTACCAAAAAATAACATTAAACCCATAATTTTAAATCTATGGCTACAGTCTACTTGAATTTTATCCCATGGAAAAGAACCAGAGATTTAGTAGGATTCTTTTTTAATTCGATACATCTTGCATTTACTAGTTACAGAATTTATTATAAGACATGGTGGGGGTATATATATATATATATATATATATATATATATCAGTAAAATCGACCTTGCTAAGCAAAACGCTCCTCTGTGGGTCAATCATTAAAAGCACGTCAGGCTATATGAGGGTTCCATATAGGAAACAGGTTCGATTCCTGTCAAAGGACACATATTTTCTATGAAAATTTCTCAGACATTCAGGCCGGTAAATGTCATTAATACTGTCTATTATAAACAGGGCATTTACTTAAATGGTTTTATCTATAAAAAGAACATATAAATAAAAAAATGTCTTAATAAATATATATATATATACACACACACATACATACATACATACACACACACCCGTGTGTATTTATGTATGTACAACTCATAAGCAAACTCAAAACCTGATCAATTTCACTATATTTTTTTTTTTTCTTGAAGTCCACTATCCAAATTGCTTATGAAATTGATTTGCTATTCTTTTGGCTTAGCAGCAGACATAATTAATGGATAAAATTGTTGATTTAGTCATCCATGTAGACTAATATTCATAATAGCCAGAAGAAGGTTTCAGTGTTATTTGTAATGCCGACAGAGTTAAAAGAAAATCATTTTGAATTTTCATCAAATCTTTGCTTAACAGCAAAAGAATGTTACAGTCTACAATATCAGTAATTATTTCTGCTTTTAAAGATACCAACCTAACATGGAAGGATCTCTTTCTTAATGGCCCTCATAGTCAAAATATAAAAGTTACTATAACACCAAAGCTTTCAATAATTATAAGTTGTTCAGAATCATTCAAAGAGTCACTGAAGCTATTTCTTAGCACAAACTTTAATAGAATAACCAGTGTCTACCAAGACAGTATTTAACTTTGTAGGGATACAGAAAGGTCATGTAACTGCCGCTTAGTGACATCACTTCATAGAGTAATGAGAGTGGCCAGTCAGTAAGTTTTGTTTACAGCAGCCAATCTAAGCAGTTGCTTTTTTAGCCTGGGCCAAGAGCCCAGGGTGAGGTAAAATCTGCCTCCTCCAGCAAATGCTACAGTTTACAAGCCGATAGTGCTGTTTCCCTTTGGGAATATATCTTTCCCAGATATAGAAAGAAACTCCAGATTACAGTCCTCAACGTGGGAAAACCCAAAACTTTCTGTTTCCCCTTCATGGAATATGTCCTCACCTGGGACATAGATAAATCTGGTCCCTTTGAATCTAGACTCCTAAACATGGCTTCTCCAGAAACAGAAGAATTTCCAAATTATATAAACCTTTCCTTTTTGTTTCTCCTTACACTCTGCTTTTCTATGTAGATATTTGATTTTTTTTCTCTGTATCTTAGTGATATAAAAGTCTCTGAGGACAAAGCATGATTGTGATTCCTTTTCCTTTCAGCCATTCTGTTCCATCCATGAATTAGTGTTATTTTATCACGGATATAATAATGCCCATAGTGATGGGTAATATAAATGTGAGAATAAACTTTTCTTCCATAACTTGTGGCAAATAAAAAGAAAACAGCAACCAGCGAGTAAATTCAAGCTCTCCCAGCTGGTATTTCAACCTCGGGTTGTTCCTTCTTGAGTTCTGTCTCAAAATCGCATGAACAGACTGTTCTAGCCGCCAACCGTGAACGTCACTCGAAGAACTCCCCACACTGGGAAAAAGTAGTTGTCCCATAATGCAATTGCATCTTTATTGCATAAAAATGCAATGCAAGTCTCCCCTCATTCTTTTACGTTATCTGGCCGCAGATGGATTACGGCAGAGCAGTAAGTGTTTTTTTCTCCCTCATTTCAACTGCAGTAGCTTTACATGCTAAGCAAATACGGGCTCTTTTTTGGCGGGGACAAGGCAAGTCACGACCAGTTGTGCTCGTCCCAAGTTCTGTCTCATGTCTGCGACAACTCCTTCCTGTTATAGTTTCATCTGAGCTACAAAGAACAGGAAACTCTTGAAGACCATGTTCCCTCACATCCTGAAGGGACATAACAGATAAATCAATTAACTCTGACCCTTCCCTTAATGTGCAATGAGATATTTGATCGAGGCAGCTCTCTGGAGATAAGCATGTTTTACTTTCAATCAAAACTTAACCCTGGTTAGGGTAAGTTGCAACATGGAGGCAAAAAAATCTAGCTGTACAGTTTTAGTGGAAGAATTAATTCCGAAAGAAATGAGAACCTTTCATTTTAGCAGTTTCATAGATCAATTTAGATGATATTTAAAAATGTTGCATGTTACCTGAACAGGACTTGGTATTGCCAAGTAGTTCCTATTGCTGAGAGATGCCATGAAAAGGTCATAGATGAATCTGGCCTATTTAAATCTGAAGTCCTAAATGTGGCTTCTCCAAATACAGGATTATCTCCTTATTAAATGTAAGACCCTTCTTTTTGTTCTCCTTATACTCTGCTTTGCTGTGCAGATATATATGATATATTATTCTCCATATGGGACATGTATATATGTATAGATATAGTTTTGTGGCTGTCTTAGTAGTATAAAAGTCTCTCTGAGAACAAAGCATATTTGTCATTCCTTTTTCTTTCAGACATTCTGTTCCATCCATGAACTACAGTGTTATATCACAGATATAATAATTTGGGGTGGGGGCTAAATACAAATTAGAGAATAAATCTTTCTTCCATAACTCCTTCCTGTTATAGTTTCATCTGAGCTACAAAGGGCAGGAAACTCTTGAAGACCATGATCTCCCACATTCTGAAGGGACACAGGAAATAAAATAAATCAATTAACTCTGACCCTTCCCTTAATGTGCAATGAGATGTTTGGGGAAGGCAGCTCTCTGGAGATGAGCATCTTTTACCGTGAATCAAAACCTAACCAAATATGTAGGGTGCAATGGGTAAATTCTCGCCATTTTATATTTTTAATTTTGTGCATGAATGTTGTCTGTTTTTGTTGACTGCACAGTGTAGTATGGTCATTTGAGATTCATAAATCATGTGGAAGCAGTGGTTGAAGCCAATGTTGATTTTATTGAATAAATTTACTCTTTAGTCTTTCAAGATGTTTTTGTGTAATTTTGGTAAATATGTCTGTTGAAATGATGTCAGTGTTTTCATTTTAGCATAATTTAGATGACAATTTATCCATCGCATCCTGCATATATATAATTCACATACCACACACACTTTCAGTATCTATTTGTGTGTGTGTATATGGTGTTAAAGTTCTCACCATTTTTGCTTTTTAAACTTTAGTTATCAAAATCAGGATGTTGGAAAGTTTTGCCCATCAACTATCTATCCAGTACTAAAACTCTAATCTTTTATTTATGTGTATGTGTATATGTGTTCGCAAGATACACCTTAAACGATACATAATACCCCAACCAATTTAGGAGCATATTGTACCTTGAACTCCTGTTGGGTGCAGTGCCAGATTTCATTAAGATTAGACAAGGGGTTCTTGTGTTAAGGCTGTTTTTATGTTTTTACAGCATTTTTTATAAATAGCAAATTCAATATTTGTTTTTGATACATATTCTTATATCAATTCATGTATATAAACAAACCTTCATATTATGTTTGTGAAAAATAATACATTATAACAACAAATTTAAATATATATATATATATATATATATAACACAACATATTTATACAATACATAGAACCTCTTTTTATAAACAACTACTTGAAAGGTGAAGAGGCTATATGTGTTACATGACTTGATTGTAAATAAACAGATGCACGCTGATTTGCTGCTATTATATATCATGTATAATAAAAAATATAGTTATTATTTTGAAAAAGACTACAACTGTTTTAAGCTATTACTCCAAATTTTCATGCATTGTGTTAACTATGAAACCCAGTGGAATAATAAACCTTTTACCGTCATTAAATAAAAATTAAAATGTGTAATTAATAATAGAATTGATAGCCTCATCATTTTCTTACAGGAACTGCTTTTAAAAGAAACCCAGCAGGTTTATGAGTGGTCTAGTAAATTTATATACAGAGAAAGAGGGTGTCATCTATTCTCTTTGACAACTGAGCATAAATTGTGTACTTGAAATATGTATGAAATGATCAGAAAAAAATAATCTAAAAGAGCCATAAAAAAGTTGTATTCTGTATTAAGCAACTGTAAAATTTTATTATAGTATTGTCTGAAAAACTACTAAATGAGAAAGTAATTTTCAAAAAATAAAAATGTCAGCCACCATGTCAACCAAAACTTTTTTAAAAAAAAAAGCAATTGATTTACTGAAAGAATCAAAAAGAAATACAAGTAAACCAGTGAACCAAGAAAAAAAAAATTACCTCCTCCACCTCAAACTTTCTTTCTGATATTTGTGGAATACATTCTAAGTTTTTTAGTCTAGAATCTTTGTTTCTTGAACCATTCTCCAGATATATTTTCACATTGCAAATCTAATTTATATTCTGTCTTTACCAATGAATTTTCTGCTTCTGGCTATCTTCATCTTTGTTGAAAAGATTCTAGGATACATATGTATGGCCTTGGTATTGAAATCCAAGAAAATTCTACATTTGTACGGAAATTGTCACTCTAGTCCCCAGACGATTCTTTCATGCGCTTTCAACTTTTGTTATTGCACTGTTAGCTATCTCTTTTCTTTATCACCCCTTCTCAAGTGACAAAAAAAGAAATGGTTCTCTACCTTCATCTGTGGATATTTTTCTGCTTGTTGGTTTTAATGTTAATTACATCAGTGGCTTAATTATTCTAATGTTATGGATATAGCTAGTATTCAGATTTTCAATTTCTCTGTTGCTAAGTATCTTAGTCAAATAGCATATTCCCCTACTCATTTCCCTAATAATCTGATCAACATTCTTCTGTTCTCCTGGCAATTCTGATCACACAGTAATATCTGTAGATATTTCTTTTCAGTTGTTTGTTAGAAAAGGAAACCTCACAAGACTTCCTTTACCAATTGGGATTCATTTTGTGATTTTTTTGAAGACGCCTCTTGGATTGATATTCTTAACCTTCCTATTGAGAATTGTGCCACAGAGATTTCTTCTTGTGTTAAAGCTGATATTAATGCTTTGGTCCTTCTCAGAAATAACAGGTGAAACCACAATCTTTTTGGTTCACAACGGCCTGTTCAGCCGCAAGAGCCGACAGTTCCGATCACACCAGATAACTATTTGTGTTCACTCATAATAAATGTAAACATGTCTTCAAAGCAGACAAGTCTTTGTTTGCTGATAGAATGAAGTACTTTATAGCCTCTAACAAGTTTGGTTCATGTGACTAATGGTGGCTTTGTAATAATGTCTTAAATAACAGTAAGTCCTTCATCCCTCCTCTCAAAATTTGAGGAGTTAACATCTTCTGCTGATAAAGCAATGTCTTGCTCATAATTTCTCTTCAAATTCTATTCTTAAACTCATCTGGAGTATCTTTGTCTGACTTACCACTTAGAACAGAGTCTTGAGTATTATGTATATAACGATATCCATGGCTTCTATCATCTCCAAACAATCCCCTCAAAACATGTGGACTCGATGCTATCCCTGCAATAGTCCTTAAGAAATGTACTCCTGAACTGACTCCAGTTCTCTGTAAACTCTACAATAAATGCCTTGCTGCTTGTTAGAAATCCTCTTCTGTAGTTCCAGTCTTTAAGAACTCTGGCAAACCATTTGTTCCTTCTATCAGCCTACTAGCAAACTACTTCTTTTTGGCAAAGTACAAATCACTTTGAATTGGTCAAGCATTTCACTTTGCAATATGGCTTTCACTTCTCTAGGTCAAATGCTGATGTATTAACAATCTTTGCTGAAAGAGTCTATCAAGCTTTCGATAAGAAATGTGAAGCTCAGGCTGTTGCTTTGGACATCTCAAAAGCATTTGACAGAGTTTGGCATACTCCAGGAATCACTATGTTCACTTGTCAGGGTGTATAAGCAATTGACCTCACCGGGTCTTCTTTCATATGAGCAATATGGCTTTTGCTTTTCTAGATCAATTGCCAATATATTAACGATTATTGCTGAAAGCTTTAGATCAGAATGGTGAGGCTATTTCTGGACAAATTTTTTAACCGATTCAGTTTTTTTTATATTAAATCGCAAAATAAAAGTGTTTTTGAATGGCCACTCTTCTCTTTGTTCCTAATTTTCATCAATGACATTCCTGATGGCATCAATTCTCAACTCAGTATCTATGCTGATGATACAACTATTTACTCGTCTTAACAGTAATCAATCCAATAAGGTCAGATTGGCAGTTGATCTAAAAAAAATGATCAACATGCTTTCAGTAGGGGCAAGAAATGGTTTATTAATTTTAATGCCTCAAAAATGAAACTGCTCTCTATTAATCACATGAAAGAACCCCTCTCTGCCTTCTGTCAGCATGGCTGATGCTAACCTCCAGTAGAGTGACCCATTGCACTTTTTTCAAATAACGTTTTCTGGCAACATGAAATGGAAAGATTATATGGAATCAGTTGTTAGGGCTGCTGCTAGGAAAGTGGGTTCTCTATGTCATCCTAAACAATGTTTCTCCCCAGAATCTATCTTACATAATTATAAGTTGATCATTTGTCTATGCTTTGAATATTGCTGACACATACAGTCTGGTGCTCTTGCTATATATTTAGAAATTCTTTATGAAATCCAAAGAAGAATCTTCAATATTATTGGTCCTGATCTGGCATCTCAGCTTCAGTCACTTTCCCATTGCCGTAATGTAGCTTCTCTGTGCCTTTTCTATAAATACTTTCATGATAAATGTTCTGATTACCTGTCCTCTATGGTACTGAGAATTTAAGTACAATACCATATTGGCAGCATGATCTCATCATTTTGCAGTTGAAATGACTAGATTTAACCATAACTTCTCTGTCAACAGTTCCTTTTCTCACTTGTGGAACTGTGTTCTGGTTTTCCAGTCAAGATTGATTTTCAAAAAGTTTAATGTAATGTCAATCATTGCTTATATCTTCTGACTTCCTGTTCTTCTCTTGTTCTTGCTCCTTAACGTTTTATTTTTCTTACATTCTTTCACACACAGTAAGAATTACCTCTTTGTGGATTTATTGCCTTGCTTGGGGTAAAATGATTAAACAGAAAAAAAGAGAGAAAACAGAAAAAAAGAGAGAAAACAGAAAAAAAGGAGAGAAAAGAAAGAGAGAAAAAAGAAGGAGAGAAAGAAGGAGAGAAAAAAGGAGAGAAAACAGAAAAGAAAAGAGAGAAAACAGAAAAGAGATAAAGCAGAAAAGAAAACAGAAAAAAGAGAGAAAACAGAAAAGAGAGAAAACAGAAAAGAAAACAGAAAAAGAGAGAAAACAGAAAAAGAGAGAAAACAGAAAAGAAAACAGAAAAAGAGAGAAAACAGAAAAAGAGAGAAAACAGAAAAGAAAACAGAAAAAAAGAAAACAGAAAAAGAAAACAAAAAAAGAGAGAAAACAGAAAAAGAAAAAGAAAAAGAGAGAAAACAGAAAGAAAACAGAAAAAGAGAGAAAACAGAAAAGAAAACAGAAAAAGAGAGAAAACAGAAAAGAAAACAGAAAAAAAGAGAAAACAGAAAAGAAAACAGAAAAAAAGAGAGAAAACAGAAAAGAAAACAGAAAAAAAGAGAGAAAACAGAAAAGAAAAAAGAAAAAAAAAGAGAGAAAACAGAAAAGAAAACAGAAAAAAAGAGAGAAAACAGAAAAGAAAACAGAAAAAGAGAGAAAACAGAAAAGAAAACAGAAAAGAAAACAGAAAAAAGAGAGAAAACAGAAAAAAGAGAGAAAACAGAAAAGAAAACAGAAAAAAGAGAGAAAACAGAAAAGAAAACAGAAAAAGAGAGAAAACAGAAAAGAAAACAGAAAAAAGAGAGAAAACAGAAAAGAAAACAGAAAAAAGAGAGAAAACAGAAAAGAAAACAGAAAAAGAGAGAAAACAAAAAAGAAAACAGAAAAAAAGAGAGAAAACAGAAAAGAAAAACAGAAAAAAGAGAGAAAACAGAAAAAAAAAGAGAAAAGAGAAAAGAAAAAAGAAAAAAGAAAAAAGAAAAGAAAACAGAAAAAAGAGAAAACAGAAAAGAAAAAAAAAAGAGAGAAAACAGAAAAGAAAACAGAAAAAAGAGAGAAAACAGAAAAGAAAACAGAAAAAAGAGAGAAAACAGAAAAGAAAACAGAAAAAAGAGAGAAAACAGAAAAGAAAACAGAAAAAAGAGAGAAAACAGAAAAGAAAACAGAAAAAGAGAGAAAACAGAAAAAACAGAAAAAAAAACAGAAAAAGAAAAAAACAGAAAAAAGAGAAAACAGAAAAGAAAAACAGAAAAAGAAAACAGAAAAGAAAAAGAAAAAGAGAAAAAGAAAAGAAAAACAGAAAAGAAAAGAGAAAAAAAAAAAAAGAAAAAAGAAAAAAAAGAAAAAAAGAGAAAAAAAAAAGAGAGAAAACAGAAAAAAAGAGAGAAAACAGAAAAAAAGAGAGAAAACAGAAAAAAAGAGAGAAAACAGAAAAAAAGAGAGAAAACAGAAAAAAAGAGAGAAAACAGAAAAAAAGAGAGAAAACAGAAAAAAAGAGAGAAAACAGAAAAAAGAGAGAAAACAGAAAAAAGAGATAAAGCAGAAAAAAGAGATAAAGCAGAAAAGAAAACAGAAAAAAAGAAAACAGAAAAGAAAACAGAAAAGATAAAGAAAACAAAAGAAAAAGAAAACAAAAAAGAGAATGAAAGAAAAAAGAAAAAGAACTGAGGTGAAAGCAATGACAAGTCATCTTTTTTTTTTCTTTTTAAAAGGAGAAAATAATGAGGGTGGGTAATGATCTACAAATGACTAAGTGTCAGGTTAGGAGAATTGTGATTGTTGAATATAACTAAAGCACAGTCACTTTGATATTTTCATTCATTTTCAAAATGAAAAAAAATAAGTGTTCTTTTCGTTTATTTGTTTTTATTTACCTAACAGAAGGATGAAAATGAAAACAAACAATAAAAGCATTAAGTGAAACACACTCACCTAGGGCTGCATTAGGTCCACCTGTGTTTGTGAGAAACATACACTGAATATAAGAACCAATAGCATTCACCAAATCACGGAAAATCTTTGTCGAGTGTGGTTTCATGTCATAACTTTCACAGAATGACCTGCAAAGAGAAAAATTTTAAATAATTTTTTAAAATTATCTCCCCCAAAATTATTAAATTTATTAAAAATTACTCAAATATTATAAAAAATTCAAGTACTGAAGTCCTCAATATTTTTAAGCAAAAATTTAACATTTTCATATACACATACAAAATACACACATACACACAAAATACACACACAATGAGATTTAATACTTCTAAAAGTCTTAATTTTACATCACCCTCATCAGGAGATTAATTTTAAGAGAAACAAAAAAAAAAAAATGAAATAAAAACTCCACATACATAATACAACAAAGAAATTCATTTTTCTTTGTATAAATACTAAGAAACATTTACAAAAAAAGAACTACAATCAAGTTTAGGGAATTTGATCATTAAAAAAAAAAAAAAAAAATTACACTAATACTTAGTTTCCACCATTTCCTTCACAGTAATACCCTGTCTGCTGCTTGCACACTAGCTCACAAAAAGTAGCAGGAAAAGTTTGGATAACATTTTATTGTTCAAACTCCCCAATCATTTGGATAGCACCTTGTTTATTAATGTGATACACACAATTTTTTCAATATTTCTGATGATCTTTTTTTCATCTCCAGTTAGTAATGTTAAAACTTCTCATATCTAATTACTTACCAATACCAATTGCATATTAAAAAAAAAAAAAATTAATGCTGTGTGGGCAAAAACACTTTGGTTGGGACGTGACAAAACCTTTCCTGAACATGCATGAAAGTTTTCATGCTGGTAGGCAGTGTCAGATCTCAGCTGTTACAGCAAGAGTACAGATGTGTAGTCTGCACTTGTCAGATTTCATTTTCATGTGAGATGACTGATTGCATCAAGTTTTCCGAAAAGTTTGGTGATACTCAAGCTCAAACAATCCACAAGATTCATCAGGACTTTGGTGACGATGCCATCAGAAAAACTCAGGTGAAGGAGTGACACAAATGCTTCAAATATGGCTGCAGCTGAGTGGAAGACTATTGTGTAACAATCCAGAAAATTGCTCACAAAGTGGAAATAAACACAGAACCAGTGCATTTCATATTAACGTAGGATTTATGCATGTGAAGAGTGTCAGTGAAATTCATCCCTAAGGTGCTGGCAGAGCAGCAACAGCAACTCCACATAGAAATCATATGGTTTTCAGATTGTGGAAGAACCAGAAGTCACAATGGAGAGTAGGGAGCCTGTTGAACAAGTAGTGTTTTATTCTTGACATGGAGAGATTGGTATAATATATATCTGCTTGCCAAGTTCAATTCACCTTGCATGAAAATTAAACTCCAACAAGTATACACTACATGCCTGTACTCCAGGTGTAACAGCTGGGATCTGATGAAGCCCAGTGGTATGAAAATTTTCATGTATCTGCAGAAATGGTGGCATTACCTCTAACCCAACAGATTTTGCCCATGCAGCATTAGTTTTGGAGGAGAAAAAATAAAGATACTTTTTGAATACATCTCTTATATGAGAAATTAAAAACTACACCAAAAATATTATGGAAAATAAGGAAAACAGCATCAACCTACAACAATAAATCCAAAGACTGTAATCATGTTCCCAAACCAACACAAATTACAAAATAAATGGTCAAAATTTCTCAAAATTCAGACATAAAAAAAACTTTGACTATGTTACTCAAAAACCAAAAATAAATACCTTTTTAAAATACTATTATAAAAAATAAAAAATGCAAATATATGCCCTAATATACAATGCAGGTGTAATGTAAGATACTTTAGATCAAGGGTCGGCAACCAACGGCCCGCGAAGGCATTTTGACCGGCCCGCGAGCCTGATTACCAATGACTATTTTTAACATGAAAGACAACCTTCAAATGAAATTTGTTATATCTCATTTTCCATAGAACATCTCAATGCACTAAAAATATTAGACTATCTGCCAGTTATCTTTCATGAGATTTATTTTACCAAGTTGCATTGCCTACGTTTAATGTCAAATAATGGATACATATTTGTTATGACCCTTGTCTACATTAAAAGATAACACAAGCGAAAGAAATGATAAAATGAAAGAGGCCAGGGAGGGACTGACATGTGAGGTAGCAGAAATCTAAAGACAGTTAAACAAACGCGCATTATACATACATGTCTCATGAATGTGTAGATGATACCGCATGAGTACGTACGTAAGTGTATATGTTTGAAACTATTTTTATCATAAGTATGGGTATATGTGCTTTGTTTTTGTGTGTGTGGAACAATTTTCAATAACAGTTTCAAACCTACACGTTATAATTTCATCCATTTCACTTCGGTTAATTTTTTTCACTTTGAAGTATTTTGACGTTCCTTGAAGAAAAGTAATTTTTGTTAAGCGTTTTTTTAATTTTAGATTTTCTTTTGTTTTTCTGATTTCTCAATGTTTATTTTCATTATGATTTTAAATATTTAGGTTGACAGGGGTCTGCATATGTAATTTTCCTTAATTTTTCATTAATGGCCTTCGTCCAACCCATGACCCGTCATTATAACACGATCCGACCCGCGAATGAGTTGCCGACCCCTGCTTTAGATGAAGTCAATACTTTAAAACAAATAAGATAGCCAACCCCCTATCAAAAAAAAAAAAAAAAAATTTTAAAACCAAATAAATCAAACAGATAAAGTTAATAAACAAATTAATAAAATATGAATGCACATATAAGCCCATGTGAATGTAATAATAATCAACAATAAATAATTAATAAATAATGAGTAAATAGTTAACAAACAACATTATAAAATAGCTATAATTAACCGTATTCATATCCACAATTATTCCTACTCAATAACCTCTGGAATAATTTGAAACATAACTGTTACCACCTACCCAATAACCTTGAGGATAATACAATAGAACTTGCTACCCATAATGCACCATTAGTTGAGCCTAAACATAGCCTAAAGGTTGCATTGAAGTCCATATATAACTAAGAGTTGTACTATGGTGAGAAAAAAAAATTGTATATAGGTGGAGGGGTGCATAATTATCAGGCGTTTTTAAACAATATTTAATATGAAGAAAGAAGCATAACAATAACATTTTTAAATTATTATTCTGGAGCATATGATTGTCAACATGCATTTTTATAAACCTGAGAATAAAATGTTTTAATTGAAAAAAAAAAAAAAAGTAAACAAAACAACAATTTTTATTAACAAATAACACCTACAAAAACGCCTGATAATTATGCACCAAATATATATATATATAATATATATATATATATATATATATATATATATATATATATATATATATATAATAAACAGCTGACAACTCATTTCCGAGTACAATGTTTACTTTCCAAAATAATAGCTTAATAATAATAATAATTATTGGCACAAAGTGGAATCCTAAAGCAGAGTTTAAATTCCAAATGAGTTGTGCTACCAATGTGGAGAAAAAGAATGTATATTTATTAATATATTAGATTGAGCACTATCTTATTAACCCCAACATTCAATGTGTGATGTGTATATCTATAAAAAGGCAGGATGTGTGTGTGTGTGTGTGTGCATGTGTGTAACGAATTTTCAACGGATTTGCACCAAAATTTACATGCACATACTCCAAGTTAGCGGGAAGGCCAAGACCGACTTTGCATTTCCCAACTCCCATCGATAGTGGAAATAATCAAGCTTTTCATCCTTCTACGGCAGTTTTCATGTAGTTTGCGGCCATTTTCTACTGGCCAGAGTGAGAGACTATAGCTGGCTGCCACGAATAGGCAGGAAGATTCTATCAGCCAGTGTGAGAGCCAACAGCTGACTGACATGAATGTTAACTAGCATGCAAAAAAATCAATAGATGCATTCATCACAAGTGGGAAAAATTTAAATCTGCATGGCACTTTACTCCAATTGGCTCATTCGCTTGCTTAAAGTCAATGTTGATTCTGATTCCGCAGAACTGGGCTGGGTGTGAAAAAGTATTTGTTGTTTACATTTTTTTTCATTCAGTTTTTCTAGTTACGAGTCCTTTTTTAAAGCTGATCATTTTGTGTTCCTTTTGTTTAGTTCTTTTTTTGTAACAGATTTAATGTTTAGCATAGAGCTTAGAAAAAATTTGCAGTGTGAGATAGGCAAGAAGTAAGGCATGTAGCAACATCAGCACGGCAAAGGGCACTCCTTTAAAGGCAAGGAAGGGCAAAAATATTTTAAGTCAAGTGATAGCGATTGCTGTATGAGTCGTACGATTTTTGAATCAAGCATGGGCAACACTGCTAGTTTTATATATTAACCAATCTTCTGGCTACTTTCTGAAGAAAATGAAGGGTGGGGGCAAGCACTAATATTTTCTGCAAGAAACTCCATAACAATACCATCACCAATGGAATCTGATTTGATATTAAATGAACCTAATTAAATTAATTTCTACCAATAGCTGAATTGAATGTTATAATTAAAGTGTTCTTAATGGTGCACCCAAAATACTTGGAATATTTATATTTTCATTAAATAATAATAAATAAATTAAAAGATAAAATTGTGTATAGCTAAATCAACTAAATTTATGTCTTTATATTAGGAACCTTTGGAAAATTTTTACATTGTCTTCACAACAGACTAAAATACATAATCCTCAATTAATTTTTCTTTGATTAATGCACTGAAATTTTTATACCAAAATACAATTAGTGCATACATTAGTGCAGAATTTTTGGTACCTTTTGCTGTATTAGTGAGCCAGCCAAATGAGCTGACTCATTTTATAGTTCACCAACAGAAGGTTAACCAATCAGAAGGCTCAAAATATTCAATGTGATGTGTATAAATTGTGAAATATTCCAAAAAAAAGAGTTTCAAACATGAAATGATACAAATGTGACTTATTAAATATGACTGTCATATTTTTCGCCAGATCAAAAACATTAAAACAATTATCAGTGGGAAATAGATCATGAGATGCATGAATCTTATATCAAAATTAACATCTTATTTTAATAAAGCTTGATAGTTGTAAAAAAAAAAAACCAAAATCTAATACTTATCACTAGAAGAAAAAAAAAATTCTGTGGAAAATTCTTGGTCTTAAAATTCATTTCTTTGTTAATAGTTATACTTAAATATATATTATATTTTTTTTTTCTATATAATTTTCTCAAATTTTTTTTTTATGGCAGTTACAGTTTTTGTGTAATAAGACATTACTGTCCATCTCAGCAAACCGAAAATGTATTAATCTACCTTGACAGGTAAACATGTCTTATGACATGGCCGAGCAAATGTAATATAAAAAAAAATTCAAGTTTCAGCTCCAAAAAATGTAAATTTTGTCATGAAAGTTGGAAAGCAGGTAGTTCTCATTTTAGGGAAAAGGTTTGGATCATTCAGATCAAATTAAACCGTTTATAACAGCTACAAAGTAGCGTCAAACAGTGTAACAATGAAAACCACACACTGTATCCAAAACCACTATCTTTGCATTTCAAACCACTGACAAACAGGACATGGACCATTACAAATCAAACACCAAGTGCATTTTGCAAGCAATCTTGTTACTCCATGGAGATTAGAAGACTGATAGTTTCATTTTTTATATAGCAAGTCATTTGAAACAATCAAGGTAAAGATGAAAATTTTTAATGGTAGAGCATTTTAATTCATGCCATGGCAATGTTCAAGAATAGGACAAATTTTTTTTTTCAAAGTGATGCTTTTAGTCTATTCCGGATTTAAGAATTGCTTGTGATAATTGTGACAAAGAAATTAAGCCACTAACACTGAGATTATATTATCTTTCAATCTACATATAATTGAAGATTAAATCTAAAAAATACAAAAGAAACCAAGGGAATTAATTACAATAAATTCGTTTTCTGAATTACCTCCCTTGTTATTTTGTCTTTACTTTTTTTTTTTTTTTTCTAAAAAAATAGTTTTATAAGCGATTCAAATTTTTTTTTTACGAATTCATTCTCCAGACAGAAATTACGTTGTTGTATTTTTTTTTTAAATTATTATTATTATTATTATTCTATTTCCCCTACACCATAAACATATTTCTATTGTTGTGGGCTTTTACGGTGATATAACTGATTACAGGTATGCATATCTGAGAAAAATCCTCTACAAACAAGTCTTTTTGATTTAGGAATAGAACAAATGTTTTAAAAAAATAAATAGATAAGAATCTTTAAAAGTCGGTAATTTTTGTGAAAAAATAAAATTATTTTCATAAATCCAACTGTATTTCCATATATTGTGACCATTTTGATTAAAGTTTGGTTTGTTTTATATCAACTTCAGTGGGTTATTTAACACTGACAAAATTTTTATTGCTATTAATATTTTTCCAAAAATGTATTGCTGGTATTAAAAACTATCTTTAAACTTTCATAGTGTTTTGGGGGTTAACTATTTACTTATAGCAGGGACCCTAACAGATGCTACCACCTCGGATCAGGTGGAACTGGGAACACCAGCAAATAAGTGGTGGTTCCACACTCCTCAAAACCTGATCAGAAACCTTATTGCTGGATGTAGCTTATCGTCATACTCAGGACGTGGCAGTAGTTTATCATCATTCCCAGGATGCCTCATTGTGGGGGTCTTACCCCTCTGCAGAGGTGCATTTGGCATATTCTGTAGCCACAGCCAGCAGGGAAATTGAAGTTTGTATTTTCTTGATTTGGGATGAAATCTAAGAAATTTCCCAACATATTTCATTGAAATGTTTACTTTCCAAAATAATAGTTTAAAAATAATAAGTATTGAGACGTGGAATTCAAAATCAGAAATTCTGATTTAGTCTGTTACATTTATTTTTTTCACTAATGACCCTCTGAAAGATATGAAACCATTTTTTTCCTCCCTAGTTATGGGTTAAAATAGTAAAAACAGACTAGTCTCTTTAATATTTGGTGGCAACTAGTTTAAAAGAACTACTATGAATTGAAAACCATGGAGAAAGAAAGAGTAAAACAACTCAACTATTTCTTCCAAGAAGTCATTGCAAATTCACAGACAATGAATAAAAATCTCATTAATAGTACAGAATTTTATTATAGCAGCAAAAAACAGGTGTAATTAAAAATGTCAAGGAAAAAAACACCTGCCATAGTTGGCATGAAAATATGAACATAAAAGAAAGAGAAAAAGAAAAAGAAAGAGAAAAAAAGAAAGAGAAAAAAAGAAAGAGAAAAAAGAAAGAGAAAAAAGAAAGAAAAAAAAAAAAGAAAGAGAAAAAAGAAAGAGAAAAAAAGAAAGAGAAAAAAGAAAGAGAAAAAGAAAGAGAAAAAAGAAAGAGAAAAAAAAGAAAGAGAAAAAGAAAGAAAGAAAAAAGAAAGAGAAAAAAGAAAGAGAAAAAGAAAGAGAAAAAAAAAAGAAAAAAAGAAAGAGAAAAAAGAAAGAGAAAAAAGAAAAAGAGAAAAAAGAAAGAGAAAAAAGAAAGAGAAAAAAAAGAAAGAGAAAAAAGAAAAAGAAAAAAAGAAAGAGAAAAAAAAAAAGAAAAAAAGAAAGAGAAAAAAAGAAAGAAAAAAAGAAAGAGAAAAAAAGAGAGAGAAAAAAAGAGAGAGAAAAAAAGAGAGAGAAAAAAAGAGAGAGAAAAAAGGAGAGAGAAAAAAGGAGAGAGAAAAAAGGAGAGAGAAAAAAAGAAAGAGAAAAAAAGAAAGAGAAAAAAAGAAAGAGAAAAAAAGAAAGAGAAAAGAAAGAAAGAGAAAAGAAAGAAAGAGAAAAGAAAGAGAAAAGAAAGAAAGAAGAGAAAAAAAGAAAGAAAAAAGAGAAAAAAGAAAGAGAAAAAAGAAAAAAGAAAAAGAAAGAAAAAGAAAAAGAAAAGAAAAAGAAAAAAAAGAAGAAAGAAAAAGAAGAAAGAAAAAGAAGAAAGAAAAAGAAGAAAGAAAAAAGAAGAAAAAAAGAAGAAAAGAAAAAGAAGAAAAAAAAAGAAGAAAGAAAAGAAGAAAAGAAAAGAAAAGAAAGAAAAAGAAGAAAGAAAAAAGAAGAAAGAAAAAGAAGAAAGAAAAGAAAAAGAAAAGAAGAAAAAGAAAAAGAAGAAAGAAAAGAAGAAAAGAAAAAGAAGAAAAAGAAAAAGAAAAAGAAAAGAAAAAAGAAAAGAAAAAAGAAAAAAAAAAAAAAAAAAAGAAAAGAAAAAAAAAAGAAAAAGAAAAGAAAAAGAAAGAAAAAGAAAAGAAAAAGAATAAAGAAAAGAAAAAGAAAAAAAGAAAAGAAAAAAAGAAAAAAGAGAAAAAAGAAAAGAAAAAAGAGAAAAAAGAAAAGAAAAAGAAAGAATGGAATGGGCTAATTGATTATCCCTCATCAGAACTCAATCAAGGTAAGTAAATAAAATTACTGTGCACACTAATGACAAAAAGATATACACATGTCTCAATAATATACTGAAAGGAGTATATTTTTTCATAAGCAGATCACATTAAGTTCACACAACAAATCCTTCAATTTATACAGGAATGACTGTTTTGCTTCTTCGTCACACAATGTAGTCAACCAAAATCAAAATTACATGAATGGCCTCATCAAGCTCTTTTTGATTCACAATCATCTCCACCACAGCCACCCAGGGGGAGAGAAAGGGAATAGGGTGAGCAAGTGATGCTGATGATTGTTTTGATTTAATAAAACTGGTTTCCAGGACTTTCAGATGGCAGCTACAATGTGACCTGCACAAAACAAAGAAGCTCCTCACAGAAGGACACAGCACATTCTTAATTTTTCTCCTTTTTTTTTTAAAGATATTCCGTGATTGCAGACTCAGATGTGTCCGAACACTTATGCAAATTATCCAATCAGCCCTTTCTAATTAATGACAGTACAGGTTGATAATTAAGAAAAATATTTTTTTATATATATATATGATATATATATATGATATATATATATATATATATATATATATATATATATATATATATATATATATATATATATATATATATGATATATATAATAATATCAAATCTGTAAGTGGAAAAGATAACTCAAATATGTCTTTAATATAAAATATTAAAAAGATCCATGAAGAGAGCTGTATTGTATACAGAGCAATATAATATACATCAAAAGAAAAAAAAACTTAACACATTTCAAAAAATCTGGTTTATATATATATATATATATATATATATATATATATATATATATATATATAGCCTCTGATGGTCGCTTCTTGTCATCATGTAGAGGCTTGCATGGTCCAACGACTCTAAGAGTGATGTCATCGGGAGTTCTAAAATCCTGGTAGAGACACCTATAGCGGCAAGGTCAAAGACAGGATCCAGACGAAATATGATCAACCCCAAAAACCCCAATGGTGGAACAAGCAGATGATGATTACAACAGATGTCAACGGTTGAACCAGTTGATGAAGAGGACTACGCATGACAGACATGTTACAGAAGGCACCCTTTGAAATTATAACAGAGTTAGCAGCAGTCCGTTGCAGTTTCATAACTGAATTCTGCATGTCACATTCCATATGTGCTGTAGAGGAAGGTCATGAAATCAAGTGTGTGGGTCACTTCCTTGCAAGTCAAGGTCCACATTGAACAAATTCATGCCATTGGCACTTTCTTCTACCCTGATTTCCTTTCACCTCCAACCAAATCTTGCAAAGACAGATGACACTAAAGAATGGATGATGGGAGTAGGTTTTGGTGAAACTGGAAGCTTCTAGCCCGGAAACTGCATGTTGGTGGCAAATTTAGCCATCAATGCCATCATCATAAAGGAAGCCATCAGCAAAGAAGAAATTAAATTCTTGGATACAAGATAAATGATTATATATACAGAAGATCCTCAGGTTACATCAGACTCAAGGTAAAATGTTCTGTCATTACAGTGCCATTTCCCATAATATGTTGTCATACGGTGCCATATGAGGAAGATGGTGTTATTTCTTCACCAGCTGTATGCCATATTGGATTGTGCTACATTCTCTATCTCTCGTTTGTGTAGTTTTTTGGGGGGGAAAATATTTGGCCTTCATTATGGCTCCCAAGTGTAAGGCAGACTCGTGGGTGCTTTCTGTAGGGGAGTTCTGATCTACATCAAAAATCAGATTACATCAAGCTGTAGGAAGTGATCTCCAAATAAGTCAAGGACCGTGTGTGTGTGTGTATATATATATATATATATATATATATATATATATATATATATATATATATATATATAAATAAAAGCGCAGGTATGCAGAAAATAGCAAAGAACACGTTGGGTGCATAATCCAGAGTTCCTTAGTATTTTTGTTTTTATTTTTAAGAAGATAGTGCTCCATACAGAAGTAGAGCTTATATTATAATATTTTTTGTTTAAAAATATGTTTGTTTGTTTGTTTAAAACTTAACGACCCATTGATCAGCAAGAGATCATTTAAGGTTAAACAGTTGTTTTTTTTTGTTTTTTTTTAAATAAGGTGTTTAAAAATATGATTCCTTCGCTACATAAGAGTTCTTATGTTTCAAAAACGAGAGCCGAAACCATCCAAATAATTATTAAAATTTAGTTGAATTGAGGTGTTTAGTTCTGTTTCATCTTCAAGCGAAATTTTAGGAATCATAGGATTAGAATTAGGATTCCTAAAATTTTGCTTGAAGATGAAACGAAGGAATCATTTTTATATATATATATATATATATATATATATATATATATATATATATATATATATATATGAGAGAGAGAGTCATTATCACTCCAAGAATTGTTTGGTCAACTGTATTCATTTTTCCCTGCAAGCCATCTGTAGAATGTCCCTAAAGAAAGAACACAATCTCTTTTCACAAAAAATTATGTTCTCAAAAAAATAGTGCACATCAGTATTTTTTAAATGTTGATAGACTTACTTTAACAAATCAGGCTGCACAGTTAACTTATGAAGAACTTCAAGAGTAAGGCATCGTTGCCAAGTTGGTTTCTCTGGTTCCAAAAATTTCACAAGTAATGACAAGAAAATCTCACACTCTGTCACCTGCAATTAAAACAAAAATATATTAGATTAAATGTACAAGTTTTTTTTAATACAAATTTAAGATTCTATAAATTTAAAGGTTCAGTATTATTTGACAATGTTCGGATATATTTTCAAAAAGAATACATCATTAATATAAAAGTCATCATAGAAAAAAAAAAAAAAAAAAAAAATCAAATTATCAGATTGTTCAGAAAAAAAAATGTCCAATTGCAGAATTAATATTATTTTTGTATTAATGTATGTAAACAGTCTTTAAATCAATCAAAATAGAAACTCTGAACTTCAATATATTTCTGCCATAGAGTTAAAATGTCTTTACAATCTAAATTCTAAAGGTTTGAAAGCCAAGAAATCTTTGAATGCATTTTCTACATCTTCATTGCAACGGAATGTCTTTTTTAAGCCAAAAGATATTCCGTTGCAATAAAGAAGTAGAAAATGTCAAGATGCTTGAAAAAGTGGTCGTCAATGGGTGAGAAATCAGGGGAATATGATGGGGTATGGGAAAAATTTGTATCCAGATTAGGTGAACTTCTGCTGTGTCATCCTGACAACATGTGGCCTTGCATTGTCAAACTATCATAAATATTTAATAGAGAAAAAACTAATTCCAAACAACTAGATTAACTGAGGAGTTGTTTAGTCATCAAATTCATCTGATTTAAAAACCAAACTTATACCAATGTCAGAACCATTTATTAAAAATTATATAAATTATTTCAATTAGCTGAACCCATAGAAATTCTACAGCTGACACTTGAAATATTGCCTTTACATTCTAAGAGGGATAAATTGTAAGCATTCAATAAACCATAAAGTCATATGCTGCATATTGCATTATAATAAATTTTCAAAAATTCTATAGTCTTTGCTAATTTTTATTACTAAAAGTAATCATTTCATGTTGGCATATTTCCTATTATTATATCATTTCAATGAAACAGACATTATAGCTTCCACCATTTTTCCAATAATACAGATATAGCTTTAATGTACACCAAAATGAGGCTTGACAGAAGTTTAAAAAAAGAAAAATGCTTAGAGATTTACACTGTCGTTGCTGTAATTCGTGGGCGGAGGAGCTACATTTTGTGTGCAGTGGACAGGAAAGCTATTACTCAACAAACACGCTAACTAATTAAAGAACAAAGGAACAAGCAGAATTATATTTATAAAATAATTTACATTTTTTATATAAAAATTTAATCCAAGCGAATCTGATTTTTATTTTGTTGTGTCTGTCAAAATACAAACAAATATTGACCAGTCAATTCAACAGAACTTTCTCCAATCTGTGTAGTCTGAGATAGCAGATTACAACATCGGTCAGATCCTTAAAACCTCATTCTTTGGCTGAGGGGTAAGTTAGAATAAAGTCAATCCCGAATCCACCCACTTCAGAATTCATTACCCAATCGAAAACAATTACATGTGCCATAAATGTCATAATACTGTCAAAATCTCAGGTGATCTAAAATATCACATAAAATCCATCAGGCTGCTGGCACCCAGCCAGCAATTGTTACCCATAATAACAATCCAGTAGGTAATTTTACCTGTTCCATCTGTCAACATATAAACACAAATGACTCTCAGGAGTGAATTCAATGGATTCCTTCAATTCAAGAACATGGCCTTGAAGATTTTAGCTTTTATATAATTTTTACTAAATATTTCCATTGGTTTATGACCAACCAATTAATAGATAATTATAAATCATAACTTACTATGTCTGGTCCTATAATCACCATTACATTTAGTGTATAAAACAAATTCAAATGCCACAAGTATTATGGGTGAGGTTATAAAAATTACTAAATTAAAAAGTAATTTACCAAATAAATATTTCTACATTTAAGCTTTTTATTACATTTTTTTATCATTTTTGTAAACAAACACTTTGATTCTAGGCTTGTAATAAAAATATTCAGTACAAATGTTATGACCCTGTGCAAGACCATCGCTATCAATTCTCATGTCAGTATTCAACAATAGTGGTTTTTCTGGTCTCGTAAATTGGAAGATTGTCTAATTTGTTGTGTCCATGGTTTTGTGGAATACTAGAGGATTCTTTGGCTAAAACAGAATATTGCCAATTTCCATGCACCATAATTACCTGACATCTGTTTAGCATTCAACAACTTCCTGTTTACACTAAATGTATGTAAAGTAATTAAGAAATGTATACTAAAATTCTATTCTATTATGTAGATACCATACTGTAATTTAGTAAATATGTTTGTGTGTTCATTCATAGTCTGTTTGATGCAATGACCCTCCCAACGGTCAATAGCTTACACCTATTATCATCCACCATGTGTGTTCCTTAAACAGACAATTTGCCTTACGTCTGACTGGATTTACTCAATTCAGAGAGAAGGATCCAATTGTTTGAGAACAAATTCATGAGAAAACTTCTTGGCATCTTTTATTGAGAACATAAAAGAAATGATTTTTTGCAGAAAAGGGTTGAACGTTTTGTGAGCCACCAGGAACCTCTTCTCGCCATCATCAAACAGAGAAAAATGGCGTGGTTTGGACACATTACAAGCTATGGCAGCCTGTGCAAGATCATCATGCAAGGCACCGTTCAAGGTGGACATAGGAGAGGATACCAATGTAAAAACTGGTTGGACAATGTCAAACAATGGATAGGTATTGACTATACCAGAATTGCTGACAGCTGCCAGTGATAGACCATTATGGAGGAGATTTAGTGTGGCTTCTGCATTTAGATCCTCCCCCCTACAAATACAAAAGTGAAGGGGACGACGATGATGATGATGAGTTAAACAAATATTCAATCCTTACTGATTCAGTTTCCAGCATTCACTTATAGATCTAATTAAAACTTTTAATTAGTTCTTCCTCTCATTGCTTGATGTAAACTTTCTTCATGGCATTTTGCATTTGTTTTAACAGTACATCCCTTCCAAAGAGGTATTTTTGTGCACCAACATGAATTTCACCTGGTTACAATCGGAAAAGGTATGAGAGAAATAGAAATTCAATGCACTTACCAAGAGTTGATAATAAAACTTGATGAGGATAGACACAATTCTTAGTAATCTCATAACAATGGGAAAGAAAGGTTTCTCTGCAGGAGCTGGAGAGGGCGGTGGAGGCACCCCCTGCCTGTATTTGAGGCTTGGTGAAAATAATTTAATTACTAAGGGACAAACACGCTCCTTTAACATGAAACTGAACTCAGGATGCTGAAAAATAAAATTTGTCATAATTATCCATTTTACATTAAAATTACAAGACATTCCAAAAATAAGTTTTTATTTTGACTCTCAGTTTAATTTAAATCAAACCAAAAGTGCCATTTATTGTCTGACTATCAAAGTTAAGCTGCAATGAACCTGATTAGTGATCACTTAGTAAGTACAGTCAGCAACTTGAGAACTGTAAGCCAAACTAAACAAAACTTAGTAAATAATATTAAAAGAATTACAAACAAGGCACTGGTTCCTGCCAAATTGTCAAAGTTAAGCACCAACAAATCTGATCAGTACTTAGAAAGACCTGATACTGTAAGAAACTTGTTTTGTGTTAGAAGCCATGTTATGTTAGTTGGAAAGGAACTGAAGCCAAGATGTCAGGTCAGGACGAATAACATTACAGACCCTTGAATTTTTTGTCAACAAACTTGAGATATATAGGAGCAGCAAACCAGATATGGCAGCAATTCTCAATGCAGAAGATGAATGGTAGATTTATAAATGTGTAAGATCAATTCTAAGAAGAAGAAATGTCTGGTACAGTCCAGTGAACCAACTTTCCTAACAACAGGCCTAGCAATTGATCCAATATAATCGCTCCACTTTATGTCAGTGGAAAATAAGTTGCTCATGTGGAGGCCATCATCAACCATAGCTGATGGAAGGCAAACAAGATTCTCTATGGTGATTAAAAGATAAGTTTCATTTTGGGGGCCTTAAAATTTACCAGCCATTTTTGAGTGGAAGAGCACAGGCCATGACATTGCTGTGATAATATTAAGGAAGATGCTGGCGATTTGCTGTTACTTATTCCCCAGCAAGAACCTATAAAACCTGTGGCATGAACATATAAATCCACAAAGTTACATCATTATAACAAGAGAAAACATTAATGAGTACATTTTTCTTTTTTTTTTTGTATAAATTTTAACCAGCTGTTTATACAACCTGTTATAGGTCAACCTGTTATAATAGGTCAAAATTAATTCAATTAAATGGAGTATAGTAGTCCACCATTATTAGGTAAACCAGTTTACTGTGGTATCCGGTGTACTATAGGTGAGGAGAGTACCCCAAGAATTTGTCCTTGTAATCTCAATATCGCTCATTTTTTTTTTTTTTTTTTAGAAATTCCACCCTATTTTACCAATTTCTGGGCCATCTTCTTCACGATAGACAGAACAAACAGCAATCATCAGATGGGTCCTAATTTGTTTTAATAATTTTTTTTTTCACACGTTTTACCTTGATTCTGATGATCAAACAGCCCAAATTTTGTGAAAGTTGAACCCCTCAGCTGTTTTACACCTAATCCTATTGTCTTTATAATAATTACACATGATTACTTTATATTTTTTATTTCATGCGCGATCAAAGTGTTCCTATAATATTGGACTAATTAACAGGAATTCAATCACTGCAATCAGATACCATGGATGGAGTATAAATAGGAGTACTTTTCTCTGGTTGATCATGTTCAATTTGATTATCCAACAGTAGACATCAAGAATCTCTCAAAAACAAATATAAATAGTACGTAGTAATTAGGGGCTGCAATCAGGAACACCTGGGAATAAATTTCCCCAAACAGTTATATATATGTATAAATTTACATGCTTAATTCGAAAATAACAAAGAAATTAAGCATGTAAATTTATAAAAAAAACAATGACTGTTCAGAAAATTTTTATTAGATAGTTTGGGGCTTAAAAAGCAAATTAACCAAAATTTCTTTTGGAATCATTGGTATAAATTAGTATAATTTTTTTGAGATTCTTTTCAAGCCATTATCTACAGTAAATATCATGAAATAAGGCAAACAGGGCCCAAAAATCAGGTAGGTGTTCAACCTCCTATTATTGCCCATGCCCTCACAGCTACTGTGATTCACTTGCAGAGTGGGTTGGCCATCTTGGACCCCAAAGCCTGCATTATAGTGGTGGACTACTGTATATAAAGTGGCAGTGAAAATTCAGGAAATATCAGAAAAATAAAAATATAATCTAGTGAATACATTTGAACCTTGCAAGATTTCAGCTTTCTTTATTTCCTATTAGTTTTATTAATTCACCAATCATTACTTATTCTTTAATGAGAAACTAAATTTATTTCTGGTGATTCAGTGAGGTGGGGAAAGATATTAATGATTAAACGTCCAAGTTTTTGCAATTTTTTTAACCTAAAACCTGAGCAAGTTTCAATTTCCATCAGTATGTTGCATATTGTAAATAAAATAAGGAGCTATAAAAGGTAAATTCACAGCTAAAGCTTTTATAAAAAAATGCATTGTTAATAATTTTTATAAAATAATTATAGGATAATTTTATAAAATAATTATAGGATATAATTTTTATAAAATAATTATAGGATATAATTTTTATAAAATAATTATAGGATATAATTTTTATAAAATAATTATAGGATATAATTTTATAAAATAATTATAGGATATAATTTTTATAAAATAATTATAGGATATAATTTTATAAAATAATTATAGGATATAATTTTTATAAAATAATTATAGGATATAATTTTTATAAAATAATTATAGGATATAATTTTTATAAAATAAATTTATTATAGAAAATAATTTTTATAAAATAAATTTATTATAGAAAATAACTTTACTATAGAAAGAATTACAAAATAGGAAGAAACATGTCAGTGATCAAGAATTAAGATAAACATTACAGACAAAATAGAGTTACTGGCGGGAGCTTAAAAGTTCCCAGCTGAACCAAGAAGCCCTTTAAAATAAAATCCGATATTTGGTCAAAATTTGGGAGTAGGACAGGCAGAACTTTTCAGCAATTCTTCACATTATATGTCATTTCTTAAAATATTCAAATTACTGTTCATTATTATTTAAGAAAGAAAAAAGAATTTTTTTAAAATAATAATGGAAAATTACAATATTTTTTTTTTCTTTTGACAATTTCAATAACAACATCAAAAGTGTTATTTTATTGCTTTGTTCAGACTATTTTGGGAACTTAAAAGCTAGTCTTTTTTCTGATCTGCGGCTCATCTATGTTACTAATATCTACATTTGGCCTACTAATCATATAATCTGAGAATAGCATGTATGGTTATTCTATTAACTTTCATATTCTCCACTGGTCCCCCCCCTTGATTATTTTAACTTTTGTCCCCAAACAATGGTGAGCTTGCCATTTCTACCTGACATGATAAATGGTTCTCAATTTCACTTTCTCCACTGATAGAAAATCAGATTTGAAATATACGGGAAGGAATAAGTATGGCCCATCAAAAAAACAAGGTCCACCTTTCAAAGCAGATACCTGAGGAAGGCTGAAGTGTACAATGACCAAAATATTATAACAAGAGAGCAATAAAAAGGCTAAACTAAGCAATACCACATGTCGAACATCTTGGTCAAAAGCATTCAGACAAAAAGTCAAGATGTTAAATGTCCAAAAGAAAAACTCACATTTAGAAAAATATTTGAGAAAGTGGTAAGAACTGATTCAACAAGCTCCAAGCCAAAAGTCCGAGTCATTTCAGTCATTCCCATGAGCCAGTAAGGCTGATCAGCATTCACAAGCTGGCACAGATCCTACAGAGGAAGAAAATCAAAACAAATAAATATATAAATAAATAATAAAAAAAAAAATTTATTTCTCTTTCAAGAATTTCATCAAATTTCATTTAAGTCATGAATCAATAGCTGCATCTAATGCAAAAAAAAAAAAAAAAGTGTGTCATACCAGAAAATATTTCTCATCAGAATCCATCTTGCATATTTAGAAATCTATCATTCATTCCTGCACTGAATACTGAAATATTTGTTATTATTATATATACATATATATTATTATATATATATATATATATATATATATATATATATATATATATATATATATATATATATATATATATATATATATATATATATATATATATATATATATATATATATATATATATTATTATATATATATATATATATATATATATATATATATATATATATATATATATATATATTATATATATATATATATATATATATATATATATATATATATATATATATATATATATATATATATATATATATATATATATATATATATATATATATATATATATATATATATATATATATATATATACATACAATGATATATATTGTAAAAAATAATGTCATTTTTCACATATGTTACATTTATATATGATTTTGAATTAATTCATTGATATATATATATAATGTTATATATCATTTTGAAGCGCGTTTTCGCTCTATCGAATCGTGTTATTTGTTACCATTCTCAATCTCTTCATTCATTTGTTTGCAGGCTTTTCGACAGCATGGACAAAATTCACATCCGCATGGTTTTCTTGTTCCAGTTCAAACTAGGCCGAAAAGCTGCCGAGACAGCTCGTGATATCAATGATGCGTTTGGCCCAGGAACCACTAACTAACATGTGGTACAACGGTGGTTCAAGAAATTTCACAATGGTGACGAGATCCTCGAAGATGAAGACGGTCGCGGGCCGGCTGACTGCGGTTGATAACTAACATTTGAAAGTTTTAATTGAAGCCGATCCTCGCCAAAACCACACGAGAAGTTGCTGTTGAACTCGAGGTCAACCACTCAACAGTCGTTCGCCATTTAAAGCAAATAGGAAGTCAAAAAAGCTGGATAAATGGGTGCCGCATGAATTGAACGATAATCAAAAAAAATCATCATTTTGAGGTATCTTCTACGCTCCTTCTGTGCAACAAAAACGACCCATTTCTCAAGCGGATTGTGATGTGTGATGAGAAGTGGATCCTCTACGACAACCGCGACATTCGGCGCCAGTGGTTGGATGCCGGAGAAGCTCCACAATACTTCCTGAAGCCGAAATTGCACCAAAAAAAGGTTATGGTGACTGTTTGGTGGGTCTGGTCGGTCTCATCCATCACAGCTTCTTGAACGGGTGAAACGACACGGGCGGAGAAGTACTGCCGACAAATTGACTAAAAATGCATCAGAAGCTCCAACGATGTGCCCGAGATTAGTCAATATGAAGGGACCAATTCTCCTCCATGACAACGCTCGCCCACATGTTGCTCAACTGACCCTGCAGAAGCTGAACGAATTGGGCTACGAGACTCTGCCTCGTCCGCCATATTCACCGGACCTCTCGCCCACCAATTATCACGACAAGTTCCTGCGCGAAAAATGCTTCAAAAGCCGAGATGATGCCGAATCGGCCTTCAATGACTTCATCGCTTCCAGAACTCCAGATTTCTATGCTAATGGGATAAATAAACTTGTTTCTCATTGGCAAAAATGTGTCGATTCTAATGGTTCTTATTTCGATTAATAAAGTTTATTATGAATGAGTTATGATCTTTTGAAGTTGAACGTAAAAAAACGACATTATTTTTGCACCAAGCAATATATATATATTATTTTTTGTATACCATGAGGTTTATCCTGTACAAGGCCCAAGAGCCACTCAAGGTAGAAGGTTACAGATTATGAGACACAGTTCATAGGGATATGTAGGAAAAATAACAGTTGACTCTATACTTTAACAAGGTAAGATTGTAGTAATCAGGGAAGTATCCACTTGGGAGTCAGTTCTACAAACCAGCAAGATATCTATATATAGTATTCTTAAGTGAAAAGACTGGTAGACAATATATATACTGTAAAGAAAAAGAAAAAAAAAAAATCAGCATGTCTATTTCAAACAGTTATCCACTAAAAGTGACACTTGAAGTGTGTGTGTGTGTGTGTATGTATATATATATATATATAAAATACTTACCTGGAAAAGCAGGTAAGCATCTCCTGCACATGGACGTAAAGATTTGGGAGGTATTTTACTGCCAACCTTTAACTCTTCAAAAGAAAGGTCTCCCTTTGGTTCTGGAAAGAAGAAGAAAAAAAAATTAATTTAAAATAAACAAGAAGTCTCCTAACTTTTCATTACTGTGAACAGAATTCCATCCTATTTATCATGTTAATTCTAAAATAATCTTAACGTTTAAGGAAAGAAAAAGTCCAGGCCTACAAAATAAAGTCAGATTCATAAAGAAATAATGTATTACTATTCTGATAACCGAAAATAAAAAGTAACATAGAAACAACAAAAGGTTAATTTAAATATAAGTTACATCAATGAAAATGGTCATATGAGTATTAATAGCATTGTAAGATTGTTATTAGTTAAAGCAGTGACTTCTATTAATATTTTACAAGTATTTCTTTCATGCCAATTCCAGTTGATTTTATAATTTACCCACGGCTATAGAATTAATGTGAAAGAAATACTGGGTAAGTATTAAAATAATAAACTATAAGCAAGTTAGTAAAGCAAGAAGAAAGGTTAAATTATTACAGCGTTTGTAAAAAAAACTCATCAAATTATAAAATGAAAATCTTTTCCAATTTAGTGGTACAGTGAGGGGGGGGGCATTGAATTTTGGAACATGAATACTAGTTTGTGTGTGTGTTTTTTTTTTGTTTTTTTTTTATCTTTTTTAACAATTTATTTTCACCATAATATGTAAAATAAAAGAAGATTTTATGTTCTTTTAAGACTGGGCACATTACATACACACATACATGTGTGTGTGTGTGTGTATATATGTACTACAAAATGGACAAAGTCCAATAATTATTTTATTGCTATACATTATTTATATAGACACAAATATTTAAGTAAATGCTCTGTTTATAATAAACAGTATTAACAACATTTACTGGCCTGAACATTCAAGAAATTTTCATAGAAAATATGTGTCCTCCAACAGGAATCGAATCTCTACCCTACACGGAACTGTCCAATATGCTATATCAGTTTAGCTACAGAGAAGAGTCTGGTTAGAAAGGTCAGTTTAAACTACAATTTTCTGTGATTTCCTCGAACGTTCATATCTGCTCAAAGCTTATGTTAACGTAAACGAATGACGTCACACTCTACAAAATGGACAAAGTCCAACAATTATTCTAATATATTTTATTGTTATACATCATTTATATAGACACAAATATTTAAGTAAATTCTGTTTATGATAAACAGTATTAACAACATTTACTGGCCTGAACAACCAAGAAATTTTCATAGAAATTATGAGGATTGTAGTTTGAAAGCAGTAAAATCGACCTTGCTAATCAGTCATTCTGTACCTAAACTGGTATAGCATGTGAGGCTATATGACAGTTCTGTGTCAGATAAAGATTTGATTCCTATTGGAGGACACATATTTTCTATGAAAATTTCTTGAATGTTCAGGCCGGTAAATGTTATTAATACTGTTTATTATAAATTGAGCATTTACTTAAATATTTGTGTCTATATAAATAACGTATAACAATAAAATACATTAAAACACACACAGTGTGTATATATATATATATATATATATATATATATATATATATATATATATATATATATATTATAATATTAGTGGTTTTATATATATATATATATATATATATATATATATATAATTTCAAGAGGATAGAATCCAGGTAGAACTGAATGTCCAGGACAGAGTAAGAATATAATAAAATGGCTTAAACACTTAATATTCCATGGTAATTTATTACATTGGAATCATAATTACGATCCAATTCATCAGACCTACAAATTCAAAAAGCACACTGTGTGTGTGTGTGTGTGTGTGTATATATATATATATATATATATATATATATATAGATATATATATATATATTGTTTTATTTCATAAGAGTACTTTAAAGGGAATAATAAACTTCTCTTTAGTTCATTAACGCTGACAGTAAAATTCAGTTAAGTACAAACACAGAAGCAATTATAGTTTTCTACTTTATGACCCATTAATGTCCACCAGACTAGAAACGGGACAACGAACATTAACAAAGTAAAGGACACTGTTCACTTAAAATTAACTTTGTTTACAATGCAAAATATTTTAGAGTTATTTTATTTGAAATGCAAGACAAAAAAGATAGTCTGGCACCAAATTTATTGCAAAAATCATGCAGCTACATTAACTGGCTGTTCAGGGTAATGGCTTTTGAAGTTTTAAAAATGGCTGCTTACAATAGCATAAATATCTCGACACACTTGTTGCCTATTTAGATTTGTTCATATCTGGATGAGCAAAAAAAGCCAACATTTGTTGTTACTTCCAGGGGAAGTGCCACTGATATAAGCAACAGTGTCAAATAAAATAAAAAATGTTTTGATAATAGACACAAAAATCATTTTAAAAAAAAATTGCCTTTTGTGTCTGTCAGGAAATAATGTCAGTCTTTTAAATTATGGAGAGTAAGTTTTATCTAGAACTACAGGATAAGGCTATGCTACCAAACCCCATAAAATTGTTCACTGTCAGTTTTTTTTTAATACCATAATGAAAAAAAAAAAAACAAAAAAAATGTCATCAGAGATTCTACTGAAAACACCACCACCAAAATACTATGATAGCCATCTCACTCTCAAACTAAATGAGAACTTACAATGAAGGAAGAAAGTATTAATGTGTGTCCTTTTCTTTTACTTGTTTTTTTCATAATTATTTAATAAAAGCAGTAAATAATTACAGTGACCTTATACTATTCGACCATACTACTTATAACAAATTAACATTACTCTGTCTAAGTCATTAATGTTAAAATACATACCAATTCAACAAGTATAATATATAAGCTTTCATCTCTGTATGGTTTAGTGGGCATATAAAATTAAATCATTTCAGTTTTTAAACAAAGATATTCATGTCCCAAAATGTTGCCATTGGATACAAAGCAAGAATCTCAATACAGTGGAACCTCGGTTCACGAATTCAATTCATTCCTGAAGCCTGTTCGTAATCCGAAACTATTTTTTGCAATAGGAAACAATTTGAAATGGATTAATCCATTCCTGGTCCCAAGACAACTACTTATTTAAACTTTAAAGTACTTTGTACACAAGCATATACACAAAACTAATGAAAATCATTAAATCTAAGAAATAAATAAATAAATAAACCCAATACTAAATTGATAAAATATAGACAAACACTTTAATGTTACCGTAGCTGCATGTAGGAGAGTTGATAGTGGAAGGGAAAGGAAAGAGATGCTATTGTTTGGAAAAGGGGAAGGAAAGACATGATCGTCTCTTTATTTATAAGAATAGTATAGATCGTTGATTTTTGCCATATGAAACTGAGTAGGAAGAGACAATATCATCAAAAATTGTTTTTCTTTCAACTTTTCTTTTTCCTTTACCAGTATCACTGCTAGCTTTCTTTGGAACCATGACTGAGGACTAATAAAGAGAAAAAAAAAGGCAGAGTACAATAAAATTGGAAAAAAAAAAAGCACAGCACAACACACGAACGTATACAACACAGTGATCGAGTTAGAAATGATTCTGTTTGGGTTAACTCGATTTGGTTAGGTTCAGCAATGTTGTTCAAGAACCAAAATTTTGTTTGATAACCGAGTCATTTTCATCTTGAGTATTCTGTTCGAAAACAGATTTGTTTGACATGTGAGATGTTCGAGAACCAAGGTTGCACTGTACATCATTTTTTTTTTGTTATTATTCAAAAAGAAAACAATTTCTCTCGTGGTATTGACACATGAAATAATTTATCCAAATTTTTATGACTATCAACTCAGCAACTGATTGACATCAAAATGTTTTTTCTGCTAAATCGACATTTACATGGGTTATGAAACACTAGACATTCTACAGAATGAATTTTATTTTTGTCAGACAAAATAGATAATTTTTTAAACATACAAATAAGCTCAACAGACCAATGGCATTTATAAATACCAATTATTTAAAAAAAAAAAAAAAAAAAAGTTCCATGGAGTTGGGATTACTAAAACCCAACATTACTTACTGATGATAACTACTGATGAGTTGGTGAAGTAACTAGTCTTCTCAATATTATTAAAAGTACTAAAATATAAGTACTAATAAAATACTAATAAGTACTAATAAATTTAATATTTACGGGAAAGTTGCCAGTTGCTCAATACTTTTGCAAATCCCATCATAATTTTTTTGTTTTTTGGGTCCCCATCCCCCATCTTCATTTGTTTTTTTTTGTTTTTTTCCACATTTTCATTTATTTTTTGGGAGGGATTTTTTTCAATCTTCTCTTGAATCCCCCCCCCCACGCCCCATCTTTTTATTTTATTTATTTTTTTTTTTTTTCATCAGCAGCACAAAAATCCACTTCATAGCCACACATAGTCATGTAGCATATTGCTTGTTCAAAGTCAGTGAATGTTTCCAGATCAGATTGCTAAAATATTTAGTAACCAGTGACTTTCCACTAATCTTTACTACAATATAAGGAATAAAACTACCAAGATGATTTCTTTAGACTAATTAACGTGTGAACTTATTCTATGAAATACAAATTAATCGGTGCTGAAAAGGGTATTATTACCTTCCTCTTTTATTTTGGCTGGAAGAGAAAGAAAACGACAACATTTTTATTACTTGAAAATCGACTTTTCCTTTCTTTAAACCCGTCACCCAATTTAAAAAGAAAAAGAAAGGCATGCAAATAAACAAATAAAACAAATGCAAATATATTTTTTTTAAAAACGTTTAAAACTGTTTTGTACCCAAATAAATGCAGAATGATATGTCAAATACTGGGTGTGGCTATTTCAAAATTGTTCACTTAGATTGTTTTTGTAACTTTTTTTCTTATTAAACAGTTTTATTTGCAGCAAATAAAATACGTCATTGCAGAAGAGAAATTATTTTGGAAATACGGCATCAAAGTCTCGAAAATATCAAACATAAGATTATACATACGTCAAGTTTAGTAAAATTAGTTTTTGAAACAAGGGAAATAACTGTTCAACGGTATAATTCAATACTCAGCTGTGTTAGCGAACCTTTGTTGCATCATTATGAAAGTTATGTTCAATACAGGTCGAAAGTAATCTCTTGATTTTATTCAAATATGATTTTTAGTCATTATGCCTTTTAGTTCGTATAGATTGACACGGAAAAATTTGATAAAATTATTCCATTTTATAATTTATCGAATTATTCCAGATTTATCTCCCTTGGATCATTTTTTTCTCCACGCTTAATTTTCCAAATTCTAAAATGTCTAAGTTACTTTAATAATGAGAAACCAATAAATTATTATATTACGGCTTAATTTCTATAACTATTTACTGATGAGGGTGAAAAAGGTGTAAAGCAACAGTTTTCAATGCAAGACAAAAAGAATAAAAGAGGAAAAAGAAATAAATAGAAACAAGTCAAATTTAAGCTACATGCAAAACTTGTACACTGTCCTGTTAACAATTCTTATTCTACACTTTAGATGTCATTTGAAAACTCAACACTGCTTATTCCAACTTTGTGTGCATATATATATATATATATATATATATATATATACACACACACACACACAGGGTGTCTCTAAGTCTGGTCACACAAAATCTCATTAACTATATATTTTTTTTTTTTTTTTTTTACCTCCACAGATTAAACATGTTTTGTTGAAAGAAAGAAATTGATTTCTTTTTCTGGGATACGCTAAATGAAAAGGTGTACTCAATGAAAATCACAGATGCAACACACTTGATTGAACACAAAGAGTGAACATGCTATAAATGACGGCAATGTGGAGTTATTGTATCGAGTTCACGTGAATCTTTCAAAGCAGATCAACCTTTGCACAAATGTTGGAAATCATATTAAAAGATATTATTTATTAATATTACAATTCAATAAAACGTCAAAAATTTTATTTCTTGAAAATATTCGTTTTTGCCTATGTGTCTAGACTTTAGTGACACTGTCTCTCTCTCTATATATATATATATATATATATATATATATATATATATATATATATATAAAAAGAAATATAGTTTTAAGGTATGCTACATCTATGGGATTTTAAAGTGCTCAATATCAGAGATAGAGCACAGGTAAATATAAAAGTCAACATTGAAGTCAACACTCAGAAGCAACAAACTGTGTCATGCTAATCATAATCATCAGGCTTGGCTTTTGGATTTGAAGGCCTTTTTTACAACCTTAACAAAATAAATATAACCTCAGGATGTTTTAAGTGTTCATGCCTTTTATAATAATAATAATTATTGCTCTGTCTCTGACAGAGCTCTCCCTAGATTTATATCCCTTTGGAAATATCCATACTGACCACTTATATTATTATATATATATATATATATATATATATGTGTGTGTGTGTAAGCAAATGTAAATGGATATAGATCCGACAGAATGAAGAAAAATTTGGAAAAAACAAAAAAAAAAAAATCCTTAAATGCAATTATGTTGTTTAAAATGAATGAAATGTCGACGTCTGACGTTTCGGTTTAATAAACCTTCTTCAGGACAATATTCATTAAAATACAATTCAATTCAATTTGACAAAGACGATGGACATAAAAACAAGTCTTATCCAAAACAGATAACTGAAAATTTTTAAAATGATCAGCTTTCCATGACCATGCTAAACAGAAAGCTGATCATTTTAAAAATTTTCATTTTTGTTTATTTTTTTCCAAATTTTTCTTCATATATATATATATATATATATATATATATATATACATACACACACAAGTTTCATTAAAAACAACTGACAATGTACTGCAGTTAAGTTTCTTATTTAATTTTTCCTGTGTTCTTATAATTTTCTTCTTTTCTGGGCATAAATTATGTAGAAATTGTCTGAATGTTCTGTATGTATCTATACTTTTAGCTATTATCTAGGATGATTTTATTTTATTTAAATGAGTCCTAATTGATGTATGGTCAGAGAGATATAATGCATTACAAAAGAGTTACTAAAAAGAGGGATTGTTATCCAAATACAGTTTTGTAGTGGGTATGTGCATGTTCTAATATAACAGTACATAATAAATATTTATTGCTCTACTTTTGTATTGAGCCTTGTTTTAAATTAATGTTTTGAAATTTTACTCTTTGTTCTTTTATATTTGTGTCTGTGTGTGTATTCATAGAAAATGTATTTAAATATAAATGACCATCAAAAAATAATTCATTTTAAATAAAGACATTCTTACCTCTATTAAATTTAACTATCTTCTTTTGGTGGTTGTGTGTGAATAAATTACAATATTTCCTTTCTAGTAGTACCAGAAAACTATATAATTCTAATTTTTGTAGAAAAAAAGAATTAAGATTCTTCTTCTATATGATGGTGATCATGGCTCTCCACAATTTCCTGTCCTTTGTAGCTCTTAATAAATTTTATCTTTTTGCCATTTCTCCTAAACCATATTCTGCCATCCATTTACTCAAACCCATCTGTTTTCCTCTGTCTGTATTCCACTCAATCTGTGAGTATCAGATTTTCTAGACCTTCATTCTTCATGACCGTACTACAGGGTCATATTATCCCTGTTTTTAGCTTCAGAAACACAGGGGTCTTACTATACTCAAGTTGTACTGTAGACAAAAAAATATGGTAACATAGTTAAGACATGACTGATTGAAAATGTAGGTGAATAAGCACTTAAGAAAATCACTCTCCCATAATTACTTGTTCTACCTATCAGCCTTTAACTGAAACAGTTATAATATTTACACATGCAACAAAAAAAAAAAAAAAAAAAATTTTCAATAATGATGTGTAGTTCCACCATCCATTTACTCAAGCTTGCTAAGTATGTTATGTCATTTTTCTCTGTCCCTCTTGCCTTCAATATGTCCTGTGAGCATCAAATTTTCCAAGCCCACTCTGCTCCTTATACGCCCTAGAAATTTCAACTGTCTCCTCCTGATGTTAAGTATAAGTGTCCTTTTTGTTTCCATTTTCTCTAAAACCTCATCATTGCTCACATGTTCAGTCCATAGTATTCTCAGCATCCTTCTGTAGATCCACATTTCTGTCGCTTCAAGTCTCTTCTTTATCTGTGAGGAGTCTGTCCAGCATTCACTGCTATATAGGAGGACTGATATTACATAACAGTTCAGTACTCTTTTTCTTTGTTTCTAATATTTCTTTTTCTTTATACTTTACCCAGCTTTTGGAAGGCATCTTACAGAACAGTTCAGTAAGTTACTTACATCCAACTTAGCAACCATTCATGAATGAAATAACTATTGTTTGAGAAATTGTGTTCTTGAAGTCATGTAAAATATTTAAAAAAAAATACATTTAGCCACATAACACTTAAAAATAAAATCTAAAATTTTCTTTTCTCACTCACAACCCCGGATGACAACTCATATGAGTTGAAAGCTTGGACGACATGAATTTTGGCCAATATATCCACACATTTGCAAAACAAAAAAAAAAAATAAAAAACACCATTAAATTTAATAGACATAAAATATTGATTGTTTTTATAAGACTACACAATCCTTTCCTTAGCTGCATAGTATATGCTTCACCAGAGGTACATATGATTTTCACTTCAAAGTTGTTCTCCTAAACTGGTTGCCAACCAAGGCTAAAGAACCCAGATTGCCTTAATATTTACCTATAGTTGGGAGATTTAAATTTCAGAGTTGTCCTTCTAAACTAATTGCCACCCATGGCTGTAGGACCCAGTCTGTCCTGCTAGTTACCCATTGCTGGGGGTGGGGCATACGGATTCATACCTTTCCCAAGGGTATTTGTACATAAGTGAATGTAATAAAGTCAACTGGAATTTGAACTTAGCTTTCCAATTCCTCAATCGATTACTCCACCGGGCCTTCCTAAACTATACATTATTCAATTTCTGAAAATTTCTACTAAATCGTCATTCATTCATTTTATTCAGATCATGCATTTTTCGCACCGCCATGGTCACCACTCCCCTGCATCTTACAATTGTGGTTCATGACAGTATTCAAGGCAAAATAGGATAATGGCCTACGAGTTCCTTTTGCCCCAGGGATATGAAGGTTACCCAGTCCCTCCCCACTCAGAGGTGGATTTGTTTTAGAAGTTACCTTTTTCTAGCCTTTGCCTAAATAGGCAGGACCTACTAGGCAACAGGTGGTTTGAATTCAGAGATTCTTTCTCCTAGACTGGTTGCTATTTTATCCAAGGAGCGAAAATTAAAACTTATTCATTTAGCTTCTTTTGTACCGCTGTGATCACCACACCACACCATTTTGGAATTGTAGATTATGGTGACATTCAAGTCAGAATAGTGCAATGGCTTGCCGGTTTCTTTTTCACCGGGGATGCTGAGGTTATCGCGTCCCTCCTCTCAGACCTGGATTTATTTTTTAAGTTACCTTCTTCTAACTTTTGCCTAAAGAGGCAGGACCTACAAGCCAACAGGTGCTTTGAATTCAAAGTTTTCTTCTCCTAGACTGGTTGCCACCCAGTCTGTTTTGCTATTTAATCCTTAGCTGGGAGGACAAGAAAAGATTTATACTTTTCCAAAGTGTATTAGCATGTAAGTGGGTGTAATGAACTCAACTGGAATTTGACCTCAGCTCTTCGGTTCCACATTCCAAACTACTACTGTGCCTATAAATTATCACTTTTGAGAAAAGCCTAAAATGAAACATAATTACTTAGGAAATAACTTTATTGCTCTTTTCTTATTTTTATCTGTTTTTTTTTTGTTTTTTTTTCATTTAATCTAAAGTCACTCTAATAAGACAACAAGAGTGTAGCAGACACAATGCAAAATCTGCCATAGAGTTAATCTTAAAAACAAAATTAGTAAGTGTCTACCTTGAAATGCAATGTTATCTTCAATGATTACTCTTTCAAACACCACATTGACTAATTGCTTGATGGTAGCCGCAGCTGTGTTGATGGTCGTGCTGTCTTTCGTAAAATGAAGTCGGAAACACAACACCAGTGCCTGCAGAGAGATTTAAAATCATTTAATTGTTACTGAAAAATTATCGTAAACAATAATAGACAATCTACATCAAACGTTACATCGTTCTTCTCAGGGTTAAATTTACAATTTGATAACTTACATTAAACATTTGCTTGAAACATCAGATTGTTATGAAAATACAGCGGTAGAAATACCTCCCCATATTTTTGTCAACATTTAAAATGTGGGAATTATTTCTGCCGCAACTTGTATATGGCAACCTAAATCTTGCATGCAACTTATGTCTCTTCTATAGTATACATTTTATAGTAACTTATCTGAGTCCAGCATTAACATGATGGTACAAAATGACATTGTTAATAGAATGTTTAGAAGGAAAATTGAAAGATCTCATAGATAAAATCATAACAGTAAGCAAGAAGATGTGATGTGAGATGCCGACAGAAGGAGTAGAGCAAGAGGAGAGATGGGGGTAAGACTTTGTGAGATGGGGACAGGGGGTAGGCGAGAAAGAGGAGATGGAAGTAGGCGAGAGGAGAGGAGATGGGGGGAAGACAGAAGAGGAGATGCGGGAAGTAGATGGGCAGAAGGAGAGATGGGGGGAAGTAGAGGCAGAAGAGAGAGGGATGATGGGGTAGAGCGAGGGAAGAGGGAGAAGTGGAGCGAGAAGAGGAGATGGGAGAGCGAGAAGGAGATGGGGGGTAGGAGAGAAGAGGAGATGGGGGAAGTAGAGGCGAGAAGAGGAGATGGGGAAGTAGAGCGAGAAGAGGGGAAGATAGAGCGAGAAGAGGAGATGGGGGGGGGGGAGAGGAGAAGAGGGAGGGGGAGAGGGGGGGGAGAGTAGAGCTGAGAGGGGGGAGGAGCTAGAAGAGGGAGATGGGGGAGTAGAGCTGAAGGGAGATGGGGAGTAGAGAGAAGAGGAGATGGGGATGGGGAGGAGATGGGGAGTAGAGCTAGAAGAGAGATGGGGGTGTAGAGGCTATAAGAGGAGATTGGGGGGAGAGCGAGAAGAGGAGATGGGGAGTGAGAAGAGGAGATGGGGGAATGGAGGGAAGAGGAGATGGATGGGGGAAGAGGGGAGATGGGGAGATGAAGCGAGAAGAGGAGATGGGGGGAGTAGAGCGAGAAGAGGAGATGGGGGGAGTAGAGCGAGAAGAGGAGATGGGGGGGTAGAGCTAGAAGAGGATGGGGATGAGAGCTAGAAGAGGAGATGGGGGGGGGGAGGAGATGGGTAGAGCGAGAAGAGGGAGATTGGGGGGGAGTAGAGGAGAAGAGGGATGGGGGAGAGACAGAAGAGGAGATGGGGAGTAGGCGAGAAGAGGAGATGGGGAGTAGAGCGAAAGAGGAGATGGGGGAAGTAGAGCGAGAAGAGGAGATGGGGGGGAAGTAGAGGAGATGGGGGGAGTAGAGGAAGAGGAGATGGGGAGAGAGCGAGAAGAGGAGAGTAGAGCGAAGAAGATGGGGGAGTGGGGTGGAGAGGGAGAAGAGGAGATGGGAGATGGGGGGGAAGAGGAGATGGGGTGTAGAGCGAGAAGAGGAGATTGGGGGGGAGAAGAGGAGATGGGGGAGTAGAGCGAGAAGAGGAGATGGGGGGAGAGAGCGAGAGAAGAGGAGATGGGGGGGAGTAGAGCGAGAAGAGGAGATGGGGGTAAAACTTTGTGAAAGGGAGAGAAGTAGATGGTAAGGGTTTGTGAGACCGGGAGGACAGAGAGGTAAGATTGGGGTAAGAGTTTGTGAGGGAGAAAAGAGATGATGATTGGGGTAAGAGTTTGCGAGATGGGAAGAGAGGGAGGAGAGAGATGGAGAGGGGGAGTAGGAGAAGAGGGGATAGGGTGGAGAATGAGGAGAGGGGATAAGAGTTTGTGAGATGGCGAGAGATAAAGAGATGGAGTAAGAGTTTGTGAGATTGGGGAAAGAGAGAGAGGAGGGATTAAGTGTTTGTGAGATAGAGAAAAGATAAAGGGAAAGAGATGGGGGGGTAAGAGTTGTTGAATAATCAGTGTTACCAGAATTGGACTCCGGAACTAAAGTTAACAAAGTATGTGTAATACTCTAATAAGGTGGCCAACTTACTAATTAAAATCAACACTTCCAGGTTAATAAGAGAAAAAAAAGCTCATGTCCATTTAGGGAGAGAACAGTTGAATAGACAACAAGTGGAAGATGGGGACACCTCTAAATAAATTGGTGTTACTTTCACCAAAGATATTTCAAGAATGGTGTGGTATGACTGTCTATGGCAGGTCCTGAGGAATTTCAGCATAGAGGAAGGCCTCATCCAAACCACTGATGCACTGTACAAGAGCTCCAGCATTGCACTCCTCTTTAACAGTCAGGTGGGTGACTATATCAAGACCACAGTTGGTGTCCATCAGGGCTGTTTGCTTTCCCAAACATTGATCACCCTCTTTCTTGAGAACATCACGCAAGAAACCCTTCAAGACCTTCAGTTCATTTTATCTATAGGAGGGTACATCATTAACAGCTTATGCTTTGCTGATGACATTGACTTGTCGAACGACAGCAACTCAGAATTGCAGGGTCTCACTAACAGAATGACAGCAGAAGTTTATGGAATAGAAGTGAGTACTGAGAAGAATAAAATCCTGGTCAACAGCACAACCAAGATCAAGGCCCAGATCTTCATGAATGGAGAACAACTGGAAGAAGTGGACGCTTTTAAATACCTTGGCGTTATTCTCACCAAAAATGGACGCTCTACAACAGAGATCGAGACCAGACTGGCCATGGCAACATCAGCAATGGCAAAACTGCCATATATATATATATATATATATATATATATATATATATATATATATATATATATAGTGCAGGTAATTGATCCATTGCTATATAATCCAGGTGGATCCTAGTAACATTAATTATTAAAACTGATCCACAGAGCTCAATGTTTTTATTTTTACAGAGCATATGTATTTCTTTACAGCAAAAAAACAAAAATTACCTCAACACAGGTATAGTCTATTTCAAGTCTTTCTTCACATGGCTATCATCAGTCTCAAAGTCACTTAGAGACTGATGAGAGACTATACCTATGTTGAAGTAATTTTTGTTATTTTGCTGTTAAAAAATAAATTATATATATATATATATATATATATATATTATACACACGACAAAATTTTTCCACACTCATACTTCCAAAGCCGTGTTTGATACATAATTAGGAAAAAGGCATAGAGAATTTAACACTCACAAAACATACTGAATACAAGAGAAGTAATGAAAAATTAAGTGAATGAATGACAGAACAATCATAATGGTAATATTTAACTATTTCCATAAAAGGAAATATTTGAACTTCAATGACCTTACCTCTCTTGTTAATGACCCGATAAGAGATTTTGCTACACAGAAAGCAACTTAGCAGCAATGCTAACAGTAATATTAAACATTTCCCTACAAGAAAACTTTTGGCATTTATTGACCGATCAACCAGTACTGTTTTCAGTTGAAATTTATAAAATCTTTCTCTTAAAAGAAATTTCCAGGAAAATGGTTTCTCAAGTACAGTTGCCGTTATCACTCTTTCCAGTACTGATGGGATGATTTCCGTCCTAACTTTTTGTTTGAAGTGGTGGGGAATGTTAAAGTGGAACTATAAAAGGTTAAAAGTTACTTAGACAGGTCCCTAATAAGTTCTAGGGTAATCAAATCGGTCTACTTGATTTGCTTCTTGCAATCTCCATCTTATTACTCTTCTGCATTTTTTTTCATCTCATGACTATTTAATAAATCAACATTACACAATTTGTCTTCGTCTTGCATCAATATAAAGAGAACCAGTATTACTATGGCTGGCACTAGCAGTAAAATTTAAGTGTTAGCAAAATAAACTCAAGTCATCAGGAAACAGAAATTTCTAACATACAGTCAGCGATGAAATTATTTGTACACCCATCAATTTTGGTTTATAGTAACCTCGTGACACAGTTTTCGTGCAGTTCTCTGTGACAATATGTGTTTCACGCTCAGGCTCTCTATCGTGTTAAACTGTTTAAACTTCTTTATAACGGACTGTACCATAGATCTAGGGATAGCTAACTGGTTTGAAATAGTGCTGTAACTATTTCCTGACTTGCAGAAGTTAATAATTCTCTGTCTCCAGTCAATGCTAAGTTCCTTTGTCTTCCTCATCGTGTTGCTAACAGAATAATAACAATGGTGACACTATGCACCACATGATGTTCTTTGCTAGAATTATCACAAATATTCTACTGAATAAATAGTCTAGAAGGTTTCACCAATAAAATAATTATGTAAATTACTTACACAAATCAATCAATTTAAAACGATATTTTCTATTGTACGAATAATTTTGTTTTTTCCTATTTTGCATAATTCGCCTATCAAATTTGTTGTATTTAACCAATTAGAGTTTTATATTCCTTTTTCTGTGCTTATTAACATATGAAAAAAAACCTGGCATCATACGAGCATTAGTTTCCAAGAAATGGATAAAAATATTCAAAATTGATGGGTGTACAAATAATTTTGTCGGTGACTATACAGCTCATCTCTACAACATGCATACAAATAGCTGTTTATTTGCTGCCATAGAATCAAGGAAACTGAAATACAGTGTCAGTTTTCTTCTGGATAAGACTGGTTAATTAAAGTGACTATTTTTGCTTTCTTTTTTAGAGAAACAGAATCAAACCTCTTTGAAAGTGTCCTTTTTACCTTAGCAAGGTGATCATGCTGGACCACAGAATTAGTTGTAATTAAAAGCAAGGCTGTCTGTAACAATTTTAATTCTTCTGTTCCTGATTCCATCAACAACCATAACATGTCAATAACACTCTCTGCAGCTACCTGAAAAATATAAAAAAAACAAAATAAAAACAGGGTATTACAATATTAAACTGTTTACTGCCCAAGAGAAAATATCCATTCATTATTATATTTACTACTACTATTTACTACTAACCAAAAAGATTCTTGCTGCTTTTGATTAAAAAAAACAAAAAACAAACGTAACAAGCCAAACAAGACAAAAAACACAAGGCAAAACACAAAAACAAAAAATAACCCCCCAAAAAAAAACCCCCAAAAAAAAAAAAACAAAGAAATTAGAAATAAAATTAAGATGAATGTTAACATCTAGAAATTGGTCACCATCTTGATAAATCAACCACAGTGAGATTTGAACAGCAATGCCATCGTCAAAAAGCAAATGTTCTAACCCTCTGCCATGTTTATATATATATATATATATATATGCTGTGCATGCCTGTGTGGCATTGGACTTATCATTCACAAACATGCCTGTCAGCAATGTGTACAGACTCCCTCTTGACCTTCATTTTGCAAAGCCAAGCCATTATGTGTGTGTGTGTGTGTGTGTATATATATATATATATATATTATATATACGCAGTGCTTATTGGAAAGCGCTCAATATCAGTGATAGAGCTAACATATGCATGTATGTGTGTCTGCATATGTATGAGTGGCGTTCCAACAACAATTTTTCCTCCCACTACCATAAACACAACCATAAATAAATCCAAAATTAATCAGTTTGTCTGACGATCACAAAGGGCATGAAAACCCAGGGTCACAAACTCACATCAATCCAACTATATATATTATATATATATATATATATATATATATATATATATATATATATATATATATATATATATATATACACATGAATTATTCACACAAAACTAATGCAAAGGTTAATGATTTAAATGGCGAGACATCCATCATCGCAAACAATTCAAATAGTACACAAAAACCTCCAGATCCGTTATGAATGAATTGATCCTTGTTTATATAAATTTCTACCGTATTAGTTGTTATTTTTACTACAAGCTTTCGTCTGTTCCTACAGACATCTTCAGGTATATAATAGATGTTGTTCTTGTTTTTTTTCTCTTAGTAATTGATTGCATGTTTATTGTAATATATATATATATATATTATTTTGTCAGTGTTGACAGATAACTGCATTTATGAAACTAGATTTTTAACGAAAATTTCGGACGTGCTAGGAACGATTAAAAAATGGGAAAAAATACCCCAAAAATACTTTGACCTTTCCTCTTAATAATAAACATTTAGACGATAAAATTTTGTTTTCGTCAAGTTTGGCGTCTTTTTCATCATGCTATGCTCTTTTTTTAGCGATCTCGTGAAGGTACCTATGTTTACAGGAGGTCATTTACAAAGCCTAATGGGCAGACGGGCAGTCAGCCGTGTATGCATGAAGTCTCTCTCCACTTTCTATTGGTGTGCTAGTGTTTGGGTTCTTATAGCCTATATAAGGGAAACGGGCAGACACAGTTGAAAGCATCTGTGGCAAACAAGATTTGCCCGATATATTTATGTTTCTTTTAAAATTTGTTTTCAGTAGAGTGTGGCATGTGTGTGACTTAGCTTGACAAAAATTTTTAATAATTGTGTAAATTTGGCCTTAATTTGTTATCGCTGTATAATTTGTGTTTTTCTGATAGAGACTGCCTTCCTGAACTGTCAAATTCCATCTACCAGAAACAGCTGGTTATGAGGTGCCAGCTGTCTGCCTTTGTCCATTCTTTGGCTTGGAACTGGACTTAGTTGTCAGAGGCTATTATCTGAGCATCATGACATAGAAGAATTTTATAGATAGTGGGAGCTTGCTATGACAACCTTTGGAACACATATGATGTACGTATGTAAACACTATATACATTATGCATTTTAAAAACTCTTTAAAAAAAAAAAAAAAAAAAAAAAAAAAAACTAACATTTTTTTTTAATATATAAAATTTTACAAAAATAAAATAATTGTGAAACGTATTTTTCTGTACATTGAAACTTTATTTTATGTTTACTGAGACTATTTCAAGAAAGAAAATATTCAAATCAAGCTTTTTTTCTTTCTTTTTCACAGATATAAGGCATCTAAAGAGAAAGAAACAAAGTAATCCAATTTCTCATCATAAATTATTCTCTGAAAAATCTCAAACTCGAGTTAACGGAATGAGTTTCCGTCCATGAAACAAACCTGCTGTTAAAGTTAAAATTTTAAAAGAATTTTAATTAAGTTCAGTGGTCATTTGAAAAAGAAATAACTTTTAATTCTTTACCTAAACATTTTCTAAAAAATTCAAATGGACAATATTTCTGCTACAAAAATCTAACCATGCATTGAGCTGACAGAGAAGGGCATTTTGAAAACATCAATGTCATATAATGTTGCAAAATCTTGTCATTTGTCCAGTGATGTCAACAAGTATTTTCCAACATCTGGGCACAAGAAAACAACTGGACAACCACAATAAATACAGGATCTTTGGATGAAAGGCAGATCAATAGTAAAATTAGATTCTGTGTGAAAAATCAATATCATTTAAATTCTTTTACATTAAAGTCACAGGCTCTTTTAAAAAAAATTTTTAAAAAACCTGAAAAAGCCAATCATCCAATCAAATTGCAAAAACAGTGACCAATATGATGGAATTTATGACGCAAATATTTAACAACAATGATACCATGAAACAACTGAAACAATGACAAAGAAACAAAAATAAAAAACTTTTTCTTTTTTTTTTTTTTTACTAAGGCTGCAGGTTTTGCATTTGTAAAATGTTTTGTCTCTACACATATGAGACAATACGCATGTGTATGTAAATATATTCTATTTCATGTATAATATTTTTCACAGAATTCAGATAACACTATGCATTGTCCAAGGCGTGACACACTCACACATAAGAGGGGCAAATGTGAGAAGCTGCTACACATAGACTTGTCAAAACCGACTGGGCGCTACGTGCCACTCAGGGAAGGCGAGGGACAAAACCGACTGGGCGCTACGTGCCACTCAGGGAAGGCGAGGGACGAAACCGACCGGGCGCTACAATGATTGATTTTTATTTTTTTTTACATGAGTAAATGATAACCGTTTCAGGTAATGGTTGTTGTGTGCAACAAGTAATTATGGGAGAGTGATTTTCTTAATTGCTTATTTATTTTCATTTTACACCAGCAAGGCATGCTATTGACATTTTGTTAAAATATCTTGAAATATAACCAATTACAAGAGATAGTGCATTCACACCTTTCTTAACTACATTACAATATTTTCTTGTGTATAGTACAAAATCCAGTATAGTCCATCCTCCATGTTTTTGATGCCAAAAACAGGGAATAAATTAAATCTTTGAGAATAATACAACCCCCTAATACAGCCAGGATGAAAGAGGGCTTGGAAAATCTGATACTCACAGATTGAGGAAAAAGAGAGAGAGAGGATAAACAGATGGGTTTGAGTAAATGGATGGCAGAACAAGGTTTAGGAGAAATAGCAAAAAGATAAAATTTATTAAGAGTTACAAAGGACAGGATCATGTGGAGGGCCATGATCACCAAATTCCTGAAATGACACAGCACATAAAAGAATCTTAATTCTTTCTTTTTTTCCTCAAAAATTAGAATTATATTATCTTCTGGTAATACTAGAAAAGAACTCTCTAATATTACTGTAATTTATTCACACAACCACATGAAGATCATTAAATATAATAGACATAAAATTGTCTTTATTTAAAAATGAATTATTTTTTTTAAAATGGGTATACTTATACTATTTACATTATTCAGACTATTGTCCTCATCTTTGTCACCATGTTTCTCACAACGTTTCAGCCATTGTACGCTCCGGCCTTCTTCAGGTGGTTGGAATGTCAAACTGAACCCTTTATTTCACTCACTGGGGTAGACTGTTCTAGTTCCACATCTAATGGATGTCAGTTATCTCCTGTTAATTCCCCTCTCAAAGTTCTCCACCACCTTAACCTTTATCCACTGTGCCATGTGTCCTTGAGGATACATGGCACAGTGGATAAAGGCATTAATCCAGTGACAGGATCCAAAGAGTGTGAGTTCGATACCTGGTTAAATAGTGTACATAATACCTTATCTATTTAAATATATTTTTCTATGAATACACATATATCTAAACTGTGTTTGGTAGGTAATGTAACCTTTGCTGCTTCAGAAAATGGGCTCAGCGATCCAGAGTTCAAATTCTGGCTGCCTTTTTTGCTCACTTTACATTAATGTCTTTGGGAATGATACTGGTACAAATTTGTCTCTCCCTACCCAGATCAGGATGAAATAACAAGGCAGACCGAGATTTCTAGCATTAAACGACATGAAAAATCTGAACTCTGATTATGCTGATATTTAGTATGAAGGGTGGCCTTCCTTCTATCATCAAAGTTTTGCATGGTCGTTCACTGCAGCTGTTCATCTGCCAGCTGATCTTACCATAATGCTGGATTCTGAGAGGGTGTGTCTTAACCAGTGCAAACTGACTCACCAAAAATCCACACAGGATTTTTGGAAAGAACCATCTTCAGCTCTTATATATAGAAAGAGACCAGAATAAGTTCTTGGACTGATAAAGCTACAAGAGACAAAAGTTGTGGAGAGCCATGATTACCTACATCCCAACACAGTACATCCATTTCTTGAAACGTACCATATCATCCATTAATATTTCAATGTCATACATCCACTGCACTAAAATATTTAATTTTTCACGATATTAAACAATAAAAGTGAATTTAATATTTAGCCATTGCATGTTACTTCTACTAATTTTCATTTCAAAACTTACTTTCGAATTTTTGGGAAAGGGTTCTGACTAGACATACCAGGTAATAGATTTTAAGGTATTAATTAATCCATCTTACTTTTCTGTTTGATAGAACTTTATTAGATTACTATATAGCAAGAATAGAGAGATAAACAAATATTACCAACATATCAAATATCATTTGTAAACAATTGTTATCAACACCTGTCTACTTTTTGCTTCATTCTCTATTATGCTAACTAGGTTTATTTGCAATCTTGCTGTTTTAAATAAGAGGTTTTTTAAGCTGAATAAAAAATTCTGAAAACATGTATGTATGTATAATACGAATCCCCCCACTTTTTTGCATTTAATTTTAATGAATTTATCCATTTCAATGTTTCAGTCAGACGAAAGGCACAAGACAGAGGTCAAAAGAGAGTGAAAGGTATTTGTCTTAAAGAGAAGTTTTATAAACTCAAATTCAAATATTAACCTTATGACATTAATTTGGGGTTATACAAAGAATGAAATATTAATTTAAAATTAAGAGGAATAAAAAGGGGTCTAAAAATAACTTTAAAATATATAGATAAAAGGATGTAAGAGATTAATGGAAAGAGAGTTGGGGAGATCTTAAAGTAGGAGGGGAAGTTTATAAATTATAATATAGGTAAAGAGGTTATAGGGGGGAGGGAAATATAAAAATTATAATTAGTTATACATTCAACATTTGAAGAGTCAGAGGAGAGTGAACATTATAGAAATATAGTAGCTAATTAAGTTTTATATATATATATATATATATATATATATATAAAAAGGTGTGTGTGTGTGCATAGAAATAAATTTGTAATAAAGAATGTTGGGATGGGATAAATTTAAAGCTACTACCAACCTGCCTTCTTCCCAAGAAGACACCACGCCTAAAATGGTATGTTCAACCAGGATTGGTAGCAACCTGTTTCAACCCATCTCTTCCTGCTCTTCTTATTGAGTTTATTTATATATATATATATATATATATATATATATATATATATATATATATATAAGTGAACATGGTGGCCTGACGATTGCATATAGCATGAAACAGACTGTCGCCTCTAAGTGTTGACTTCTATGTTCATATATTACTATATTTACACACTCTATCTCTGATATTGAGCACTTTATCCCATAAATATAGCACACCTTAAGACTATATTTCTATATATATATATATATATATATATATATATATATATCTCACAAGCCACAGAAAGGACACCCAAATATGCAATTGATTATCCTATACCCTAACCTGAGGATTCTGAGACACCAAGACAATATTTGCATACAATTTTTTTTTTAATTTATTTATAGCAATCTTTAACCTTCCTTCTCATAAAAAAATTCTATTAAAAGAATGTTTTTTTTCCCTTGACACACTATGATTTTAACTACCTTCACTCCTTGGCAATGTTCATTGTTTTAAAAAACAGAATTAGAATTTTATTAAAACCTGAACATAAGAATGTGAATTTATAAATTTTCTTTATTCTTGAAAACTGACAACAAAAATAATAAGCACTATTTATTTATTATATTGTTTATCTACAAGCATATAACCTACAGTTACATCTAGCTATTTCAACTGTAAAATGATGAGACCTCGCTGCCAATTCTAGTACAGGGGGTCCTCAACTTACAGAGATCCATTCCTTCAGTGTGACGTAACCCGATTTTCAACATCAGTTTGGAACTCACCTACATAAGCACCCACAAATTCAAGTCTGCCTTACACTTGGAAGCCATAATAAAAAGAATAAAGTTTCCCCCAAAAAATCCACACAAACAAGAGATAGTGAATGCAGCTCAATCCAATATATGGTATACCTCCAGTGAAGAAACAACATCATCTTCCTCACATAGTGCTGTGTGACAATGTATTATATTATGGGAGATGGTGTCATAACCATGAAACGCCACTATGTCGGGTTTGACGTAATCTGAGGACCTTCTGTACTACACTTCATAACGTCTAAGTATAAAAGAGGAAAGGTCACCAGAAAAATTACCATCAAAATATTAATAGAAAAGGCACAGGAAAGCTATATTATGATGATGGTGGGAAAGTGATTGAAGCTGAGATGCCTGGTCAGGACCATTGACATAGCAGATTCTTTGGATTTTGTCAAGAATCTCTAGATACATCACAGAAGCACCAGACCAAATGTGGCAGCAATATTCAATGTATGAATGAATGGTAGTCTTATAAAGCTATAAGATCATTTTCTCACCAGAATTTATCTAGAACAACAATGTAAACCAATTTTTCTAACAGTTGATTCAATATAATCATTCCATTTCATGTCGGCAGAAAATATTAGACCAAAAAGGTGCAGAGTCCCTCTACTGGAGATTGGCATCAGCCATGTTGATGAAAGGTAAAAATGGTTCTCTAAGTTGATTAGAGTTTTGTTTTTCAGGTATTAAAATTAGCAAGCTATTTCTTGCCCCAGTTAACAACAGACTAAGGGCTATTTTTTAAGATCAGTTGCCACTTTGACATTATTGAATTGATCAGAGTTACCATTAAAACAGGTAATGGATCTTGACTTGGCTTTTCTTTTTTTTTTTTTTTTAAACTTATTTCAGCTAAGAAAAATATATCTCCAAAATACAAGATATTTTTGTTTGTACAAAAGTGGTAAAAACAAATGCATATGCTTGGGTGAATGTGCATTGTGGGTAATGCTGTTGTAGAGTAGAACCCTACATAATCTTCCTGCTCTTCCTTACAGAGAAATCAGAGAGTAGAATTTGAATTCCAGTTAGATTTATTATATTCATTTACACGCAAATACACTTAGAGAAATAAGGTATGACTACATCTCTTCATCTGCCAACTATGGATTGAATAACAAGATAGACTGGGTCCTATAGCCTTGGTTGGCAACCAGTCTACTGGTGAAAGAGACAACAGCCTACTGTGGGAAAATCTGCCTAGTCAGTCATGAATCAAAAGAAATATGATTGACAGATGCCTGGGCTGCTACATAATGTCTACCTATATAGAAATGCAAACTGGAAATTATGTTTATATACCAAATTATACAAACTAAAATTTATACAATGTTGAATATAAATAGCTCCCTAACTTACAATAAGGTTAGAGATCAAGACTGAGTTTTGGAAACTGAAAAATCCAAAGTTGAATTGCTTCTAAAATCTACTTTATTGTGATAAAGATTCTTTTCAGTTCTTGGATATTTTCGTAAATTAAGGTTAAAGTGAAAACTGTATTTGCATTTTTTTCTTTTTATTGATCCAAAAAGCAAACAGTGTTCATAACATGTAATTAAAGAAAATTAGTTAGCTACCATTTATATAATAAGATAAACAAATTATTAATCCCTGGCAGATCAAACAGACCTCATCAAAATCTTTTCTTACTACAGAACTGTCAAGACAATTCAACACCCCTTGATTAAAAAAAAAATATTTCTTTCACATGGAATGGTTTAACTAATATTTATAAAATTTACAAGAAAAAGATAAATCTGAGAATTTTTTTTGTTGCCAAGAAATAGAACTTCTTTTGGAAATTGGTTTATATTTGTGTATTATTAAAAAATAGTTAACAGAAACATTTCTGTAAAATATGGCATAGGTCTGTTGAAGCTAGGGGAAAACACCTAACTGATTACTCTCCCAAGAACTACAGAGTAACAGGCAAAGAAGGAAAAGAGATGGAGGGAAATTAAGAACAGTGCCTAAGAAACCACAGCACAGCAACTTGAGGAACAAAAAATGTCCAACAGAATGACTTTACAAGACAGACTTTCACCAACTACTAGTTTTTCCATTGCTTTTATTGACAGAAGACAGTTGTTAGGAACCCGGGTCTAGACAAGTTGCTGAGAGGCCTGTATCTGAACCTGCCAAGCTGTTCTGCTGCTAACAGGGAAAACCCAGATGTAACTGATTTTTACAGACATGTTTGCATGCGATTTGTGGCCTCTTTTGCATTTGCATTAACACATATTCACAATTTCAGTGCCAAAACCTAATCACATTTTAAAATTCTACCAAAATTCAAAGTTAATAGAATTTAATGAAACCTTCAGTATTTATTCATTGATTAATGAAGGAAATTATAGTTTTAATGGAAAAATATTACTTGTAACTTTGAAAATTTATAAATCTGAAAATTGAGAACTGCAAAAAAAAAAAAAATAAATAAATAAAAAAAATAAATAAATTCCAAAATTAATGTTTCATCTGCATCTTACCCAAGCTAAATAAAGCTTCTAAAGCCAATATTCGGCGTGGTTGTCTAATAGTTAAACTCACAAGATTAAGTTCCTTTATTTTTTGATTTTTTTTTTATGTATTTCTCTCTTTATCCTGAATGAAAGACATTTTTTTTTTTATTTTCATGGTTTATTAATATATAGAAATATAATATCAAACAGAAGAATATGATTTAATTAAAACCTTAAAATGTATTACTGGTTATGTCTAGTTGGCACATTTGCCCCAAAATTCAAAAATAAGTTCTGAAATGGAAGTAACAGGCAATGGCTAAACATCCAGTTCGTTTCTATTCTTTAATATTGTCCTTATCTTTGTTTTTATTATCACAGCATTTTGGCTGTTGTGCCCACTAGCCCTCTTTATTTACCGTATTTTTTGGTACATAATATGAAAGATTTTGAACAAAAATTAAAGGTAAAAAAGGTGGGGGTTATAGACAAGTACACGGTTTCAGAGATTTTTACTCAGCTTAAAAAAAAGCTCTTAATTAAAACAGCAAGATTTATACAATATTTAGCAGAATAGATAATAAAACACAAGGTAGCCAGGTGTTGATAACAATTGGTATTTGATATGTCAGCCATATTTCTTGCGCATAATGAGACAATTTGAACAAAAAGTAAAGGCAAAAATTTGGGGTGGGGTTGTATTATAAACAAGTAAATGTTTTCAGAAATTTTTACTCAGCTTAAAAAACCTTTTATTTAAAACAAAGATTTATACAATATTTAGCAGAATAGATAATAAAACACAAAGTAGCCAGGTGTTAATAACAATTGTTTACAAAAGGTATTCGATATGTTGGCCATATTTCTTCTTTGGGTAAAAGTAAAATTGATCGTTTTTTTGTCTCAGTTTTTCTCACTCTGTGATAATAACAAACAATCTCGACCTATCCATTTTCAATACTAACCACTCTGTATAAAAGCCATACAAATCAAATAATCACATTCACTTCCATAAAAAAAAATGGTGCCATTGAAGACTGAAGCTTAAAGAATCATCACCAGATGACTACCACATAGTTTTAAACGAGCGAGAATTCAAATTTTGGGTGTGAGAACCTGTGGTTCATGTTTTGCATTCAAAATACTGACGGCTAAAGTTCAAGAGAGTGCAAATTTTCAAATAAGAATTGATCATTGTAAATTTTCGTCTCATTAAAATTTTTCTGATTAGGTTAGTAGGTGGAAAAAGTGTAATTGTAACAATTAAATATCACTATCTCAACAAATACGTTTTATCCTGAATGGAATTCAAATTATTTATAGCAAAAAAAAAAAAAAAAAAAAAAAAAAAAATGTATCTTTTATTAAATGAAACATTTTCAGCCATTATTAATTTTTGGTGAATATTTTCTTATTTACATTCAGACTATTATCCTCATCTTTGCTTTTATTATCATAGCATTTTGGCTGTTGTGCTCTCCAGCCTTCTTTATTTAATGTATTTTCTTGTCTATAATACAAAAGATTTTGAAGGAAAATTAAAAATAAAAAAAAGAGGCATTATAGACAAGTGCACAGTTTCAGAAATTCTTACTCAGCTTAAAAAACCTCTTATTTGAAAGAACAAAATTACAAATACCCTCAGTTAGTACAATAGATAATAAACCACAAAGTAGATGGGTGTTGATTACAATTGACAATTGTTTATAAAAGGTATTTGATGTCTCTCAGATACAATATTCACCAAAATTGATTAAAACTTAATAACAAGGAATATGCAAGATCTGTCATATTTTGATAACATTAAATGTTACAACAATTCACTTTTCCCCAAAAATAAGTTTTGAAACAGAAATTAGAAGAAACATGCAATGGCTAAACATCCACTTCATTTCAACCTTGCACTATTAATATTACTTCAAGGCCTATCAATTGCAGTATCCTTATTGTTAATTCCATTCAAAGTTGTTTTCTGTTGCCATAGAAGGATATGACAACACTATAAAATTCAAACACTATTGCTCAGAGATCAGAGTCACCTTCAGTGGCAAGATAAACTTTTCATACAGCAAATGAAGTCACATGCAGAGTGATAAATGTTTAATATTGTGAAAAATTAAATATTTTAATGAAATATATGTATGTCATGGAGGTATTAATGAATAGTATGGCCCAACTTTTTAAAAATAATTTACATAATGATGGCTATGCTAAGGGGATTTATCATACTCAAGGATGTAATTTCCGTCCTGGATAAGACGTTAAACTACATCCACATCCTGAGTAAGACAATAAACTACGTCCAGCAGCAAGGACTCTTATCAGGAGGTTTTAATGAGCGTGGAACCACCTCTTAATTGCTGGTTTTCCCAGGTCCACCCTGACCTGGGGTGGTAGCACCTGTTAGGATCCTAGCTATAGGCAAATAGTTAACTATTACCAGCAATACAATTTTGAAGGAAAAATATTACCAGAAACACAGATTTTTGACAAAACAAAATATTACCAGCAATAAAAACATTTTGTCAGCATTAAATAACCCATTGAGGTTGATATACCGTAAAACAAAATAAACCAAACCAAGGATGTAATTTATTCTGATTTTAGCTTCAGAAATACAGAGGTTGTATTGTACACAAGAAGATATAGTATTCTTGGAGTATTCAGAGAAATATTGAAAACCAATGTTGTGTTGCATTTAAAGAAATAATTGTAAAAGCAGTTGTTCATTTCTGACAACACTAAAGCTTAAATAAGACTTTCACTTGCTTAGAATAACTTTGTAGCCATTTTAAATGTTATGTTAGAAATCATAAGATAGGATCTATTGCATCAGATTGTGTCTTTCTGTTATGGAGTGATTTCACCATGGAGGCTTGTATTTGTACTAAGTTGGTCCTAAAATAGGTTTGACGTACAAAACGTTAGGATCTTCATATAATAGGTATGACACAGAGTAATCTAGTTGTGGTCGCTGATACTTTAGTATCTGACTAACGGTCGTCCAGCATCGACTGACTGACCGACCCACTGAGCGACTCCCTCGTTACTCTTACTACTCCTACTTATTATAGGTGGGAGAGTCTATTAACTATAGGTGTGTTCCACTATAACACTTTCCAAACTTTTTGGTGATGGGGAACCCTTAAGCAGAATAAAGGGTTTTTTGTGGATCCTAAAAATTAAATCTTTAGAAATACACGAGAGAAAAAAAAAAAAAATATATATATATATATATATATATTTTTAACATGACTCATAAAAAGTGGAACTTAACAAAAGTGAAGTTTTTTTTTTTTATTGAGGTGCAAAGCTTTTCAAAGTTCGGCATTATTGATGTAATTCTATGTCATTCTCCGCATTTAACCTATTTTTATACTTAGCTTTAGCAGGTGCATGTAATGAAAATGTCATTTCCCAGAAAATGTCTTTTGTGGAATATTTTATCAAAACTTTCAGATTTTGGGCAAAAAATAACCTGTTCAACATAGAATTTTTTCATTAATGAATAAAAATATTTATTCCATTTAAATCAGATAATTCCCTGATTTTTGGTAGATTTTAAAAAACTAGGAGTAGCACCATTTTTTTTGCTTCTATCATAACTGCATACACATATTTTGTTGATACCTACAGAATAGTATCCATTAAATATGATACAAATACATTTATTAATCAATTTCTTAAAGAAAAGTATAAAGATTTTAGCAATTTATTTATTTATCCATTTTTTGGCATGTCAGGGTTTGTGTTGAAAAATAGTGTTCTTTTTGGTATGATCCTCATTAGAGAATGAAGCAACAGAAAGAGTGGCAGGATTCCTGCAGAGCCAACTTTGGGAAAGTCTGCTGAATGACATCCTCTCAATTGGTTAAGGGCAGAAAATCAATTCACTCATAGAAATGGGATTACCATAATTCCCCATGTATAATATGCATTTTTTTCTTAAAAATAACAAGCATAATTAGGGGGTGCATATTACACACAGCTACAAAAAAAACTTTAAAAAATTGCTGTTTCATAGGTCAATTTCTGTTGTGAAATGACTATTCACCAAAAACATATGACAATTTGATACTAACATTTGGCAATTGTTCCCCCATAAGGATGTCAAATACATTCATATGTACATAACAATACTTACAAATGTAAAATAAAATAAGAATTATCATAAAACTAAATTAAAATAATATTATTCTATGTTTAAAACCATTTTTTTGTGACAAACTACATACAGATCCGGTAGATTGCACATTTTATCGAATAAAAACAGGTTAATGATTCTGTGCAGAAGGCACAACATAGATATTTCCGTTTCCTTTTAGAATTGTGATGATCAGAAATTTTGATAAATATTTTCAATTACAGCTTGAATAAGAGTAGGAAATGCTGGCCATAATGAAATTCACGAGGTACAATTTATAGGGTTTGATTACCAAATAAGGGGTGCGTATTATGTGTGAGTAGAAGCATTTTCCCACAATTTCAGCACCATTTTAGGGATGTATATTATGAATGAAGGCGTATTATGCATGGGGAATTATGGTATATCAGATTCAACTACAACACAGCTAAAAATTATCTATGAATGTTATTATTAATATTATCATATATTAAAGAGAACTAAAAGTATTTCTGTTTAGACATTAAATATAAAATTTGTTTTGGATAATTATCTAAAGAGTTATTTCACATTATTCCTGACAATGCCCATTGCACACATTAGGATGACCAAGCCCTGGCGCCGCTCAGCACGCACGTTAGGATGACTGAGCCCTGGCGATGCCTGGTATTGCCCAGCGCACATGTTAGGATCACTGAGCCCCAGTGACACCCGACACACATGTTAGGTTCACCGATGCCCAGCTCACCGAGCCTCAGCAACGTCCATTAGGATCACAGTCCCAACAATGCCTGTCACACATGTTAGTATCACCAAGTCCCAACAATGCCTGTTGCACACATTAGTATCACTGAGCCATGACAATGTGCAAGTTTGGTTTAGTTTATGGCATATCAACCTGAATGGATTATTTAATGTTGACAAAATTTTTTTTATTGCCGGTAATATTTTGTTTTGTCAAAAATCTATTTCTGGTAATATTTTTTTTTTTTCATAAATGTATTGCTGGTAATAGTTAACTATTTGCCCATAGCTGGAACCCTAACAGGTGCTACCACCCCGGATGAGGGTGGACCTGGGAACACCAGCAATTAAGAGGTGGTTCCACTGCACAAGTTTGGATTATCAAAAAATGTTTTAATTTGTTCATTGATTACAACAATAAATAATCAAAAAAACGTTATGTGATGGATAGATTAGCATTGATTTTAAAAACTTTTTTTTTTTTTTTTTTTTCTTTCCTTATAAATTTGATAGCACCATCATTTCACTTATGTAATTCTGCAGTGTATTTTGGGACAATTATTAAGTAAAACTTAGAAACTGCTTATTTCCGATGTTGACCATGATTAACCAAAACAGCTGAAAAAAGATGACCATTGTATATATATATATATATAAAAAAATCAGCTGTGGACTACAAATAAAAACTGCTCTGTCAACTAAGACAGTCCTTATCTATGAACATTTTGCCAATTCAGGTGTTCTCTTACCTGGATTTCCACAAGGATTACTAAAAAAAAATTTTTTTTAGGGCTCATCAAAACTAAAATGGATATTCTTTTTTTACGCTCACAAACTGAAAAGAAAACTGTATTTTGAGCACCGCCCCTCATGCATGCAAGGTTTGAGGTGGGGAAAACTTGTGTGCAGACAATCAGCATTGCAACTTACCAATGAAATAACTTCATGAGAAATAAGTTTCTGGACAGAAGATAAACCAATCTGCACTAGCTTTGAATGCTTTGTTTCACATCCCATAATGAACGGCCTCACCACATCAGAACTGACAGATAACAAACCTGAAATAAATAAATAAAAAGGATAAGAGATAAAGCAAAACACATCAATACATGTTGTATTGTACAGAATCCCTTAATTAATGTGCATCTGTTTAATACGTTTTTTAATTAGTGGGCTGAAATATTTTTTAATACCAAAATTTGATTAGCTTTGTTTACACTGATGCGATCACACATGTGCACAAATGAGAGATGCCGGGAACTTTAAATTGGAAACATTTTTTTTTTTCTCATGTCTTGAAAGTTGAAGTTGTCGTGTAGTCATTGTTGTGGTCGGTGTTGTACGTTGCTTTTGTTTGGTCCCATGCTAGTCGATAAATTGTCATTTGCCGTCCGCATTTCCCGTCGTGCACGCTCATTTTGGTTGACGGAGACATATCGAGGAGTAATTCTCGAATCCCTTCCAAGCGCTCACTTCAGTGATCGATAATTGCATCAAAAGCCCTTGCATTTTTTTTTCATTTCTTGTGTATATAATCTAGCCAATTCCATTTAGATTCACTCTCTTTCCACATTGTGATAACAGAGGATCTGTCAGGAATAGTGAAACATTTAAGAGCGATTAAAGCACTTTCTAAACATTTTTGCCTTAGTGAATTATATATGTATGTGCGTGTGTGTGTCTACAGACACTTTCTCACAGACACGCCGTTGCCTCTCTCTGTCTCTTTTACAAATACTTTCATGGCAATTGCTCTGAGGAGCTGCATTCGCTGGTTCCCAGACTTCATGAGTTCAAGCGCCCGACGAGGCTGGCATCCCACTCTCACCCCTTCACTGTCGAAACTCCTAAATGTAGCCATCTCTTCTACTCCAGTAGCTTCATGTCTCACACCTCTTGCCTGTGGAACTCCCTTCCCTATTCTAGTTTTCCTGAGTGCTATAATCTCCAGCTATTCAAATGTAATGTCGATCGACATCTCCAGTTGCCTTGATCTAGCCACTACCCTCCTCCTCATCCTTTCTTCTATCACTCCTATTTGATCTTGTTCTAAATTTTCTGTAACCCTTTGCATCCTAGTGGCTTCCCGCCTTGCTTGGGGTGAAACGCTTTGAAAAAAAAAAAAAAAAATATATATATATATATATATATATATATATATATATATATATATTCAGATTCTAAGTTAATTATGATCCATAATATATTTATGAGTGCTCATTTTTTAAATAACTTAAGATAAAGGGATGAGGTATTATGTACACTATTTACATTATTCGGACTATTGTCCTCATCTTTGTCGCCATGTTTATCACAATGTTTCGGCCGTTCTACGCTCCAACCTTCTTCAGGGGGTTGGAATGTCGAACTGAACCCTTTATTTCACTCACTGGGGTAGACTGTTCTAGTTCCACATGCCATGTCTAATGGATGTCAGTTATCTATTAATTCCCCTCTCAAAATTCTCCACTGCCTTAACCAGGTGAAGAAGGCCTGAGCATACAACGCCCGAAATGTTGTGATAAACATGACAACAAAGATGAGGACAATAGTCCGAATAATGTAAATAGTGAACTTAAGATAAGGGGTTTAATGGTTTGTTTTTTTATGCAGAAGAATTCATTAACTTGTATTATTTCTACAGAGCCAGTCCAGAATATACTTTGAATAAACCTTGATAAAACTCAGCAACCAATTGAGAAGTAGGTGGCCTTGATGTGCAAGCATGAAAAAACACTCCTGTGGGGTTACTCAGCAGTAAGCTTGCATACTGTGTTACTGAACAAGAAAATTTTTTTTTCTCTCTGATGAAGAATTTTCAGCAAAACATATCCACACACACAGGTCCTCCTCCACCTCCTACTACTACTACTAATACTCCAATTTGGCTCCATGCAACTTTTGGTTTTTCCCAAAGTTAAAATCATTGTTGAAGCACCATGGACAAGAGACTCACTCATTGTGTCTTCTCGGACTAGCGTTTTCTGCTATTGAATCATTTGCGAGGTCTTCTGCTAGGAAATTTGGTTCCTGGTGTCATGCTAGACAATTTTCCAAAATCTATCTTACATATTTATAATTTGTCTTGGCTTTGAATATTGTTGCCACATCTGGTCATGTGCTCCTGCTAGATATTTACATATTCTTGATAAAATTCAAATAATCTGACCTGGCATCTCGGCTTCAGTCCCTTTCCCCACTACCATAATATAGCTTCCCTGTGTCTCTTGTTTTTTAAATACTTTCATGGTAATTGTTCGGATGAACTTCCCTCTATGCTACCTAGACTTTAAGAATTTAAGCACAGTACTTTAACAGCAAGGTCTCATCATTTTCCAGTTGACATTTTATCTTAATACTTGCCTGTGTGTGCGCATATATATATATATATATATATATATATATATATAGGCATGCTTGCATATGGTGCTAGAACATTATTTAGTGTTATTTCTCAATATTACATTTTAATGGGAGTCCATCCTGAGTGGAAAAATGAGTGATAACATTTGGCTTGATGGTTTCCCAATAAAGTGGATATTTACCACAAATATTTAAAAATGTAGAAATCTAAACCAGTTTAAAAAAAAAAAAAAAAAAGGATGGATAGAATTTGGAAATCCAAGCATTATTCGGCCTTAGTTAAATATATCTTGCCCCTGTTTAAATGTTACTTGATCTGATATTCATTCAAAACACCTGCCAGTTGACTTCACCTGTCCTAATTGTATATTGGTATTGTTGAAATGAACACTTATTATTTACTGCAATTTTCTGGTATTTAACTTGTTCTTTGTTGTCCATTTGTTTTTGTTTTTTTATGGGGCGGGGAGTATAATTGTTCTAACCATCCTATTTTAGTCTTCTCTTTCCTTTCTTCATTATTTTAATTTATCTTAATCTCAGTTTGTGCATGTATATAATTAAAAAATATCAAACACTTAAAATACCATAGGTAATAAATTTTCATTTCATGAGAGGTAAAAAAAAAAAAAACAGCTCTCAATCTTCAAGACCTACAAACAAATCACAAATGAAATGGAAAAAAATACTCCGGGTTAAAATCAAGAGATATTGCTACCTTATTTAGAGAGTGGGAAAAGACAGAATAGTGACCTATTTTGATATACTAACCTCAGATTTAACATCAGTGTGTCATTTGAGGAAGGGAAAAGGGCATAAAGTGCAGTTAGTTCAGTGTGAATTGGAAACAATCCCGTCTTGTTCTCTCAACGGACAAAATTCCAATGCTAACATATTTCATTCAACAAATTACTTGTAAATAATGTTAAAAGAAAACATTTTTAAAGATTTCTAAATTAGCGAAAAATTTTCATAAGCTCGTTAGATAATTAACCAAGAAATTTAAATTAAAATACCTAAAAGATTTGAATTAAATGAGTATTACTTGTATTCGGAGAAAACTTATTTATAAAGGTTATATACCTAGAATCCTGAACATTTATATCCTAAGATTTAGCAGGATATGAATGTACTTTATAACTAATGAAAAGTTAGATCAAGGTTAACCCCCTGTATATCATTCAACAAATTCTCTGTAAATAATATTAAAAACGTGTATGGTTCAGAAAGTTTTCAAAATTTTTTTTTGAAATAGAACTTACTGGATCTATATCCTCCTGGAATAATCCATACAGATTACCATATTGTATCATTCATATATATGTATGTATGTATCTGCATGCCTGCATAAGGTATTAGTATATTATTTAGTGTTAATTCTCAATATTACATTTTAATGGAAGTCCATCCTGAGTGGGGAAATTTGGCCTGACAGTTTCCATACAAAGTGGATATTTGAATTTATACTAACTTAAAAAACTAAAATTTGCATTTTAATTCACTTCATCGAATTGTTCATATGTGTGTGTGTGTGTGAGTGCATATATATATATATATATATATATATATATATATATATATATATATATATCTATCTCTCAAGTGACACTCATTTGTCACTGACTGGTTGTTCTTCATATATGGGAAGAACTCAAATTCCTTTGATAGAAGCCAAAAGAAAAGTAGGTTGATAAAGAAAAGAGGTCCTTCACCTTCCTTCTGCAGTGTGGAATTGTTCCTAATTGAAAAGTCTCCAGACATCCCTAATCTTAAGTCTTCAATCCCCTCCTCTGATTTCTCAATTTCTGGATATCTTCCTCTCCATTGAAAGGACTCTAAAGTCCACATACATGGCCTTGGAGTTTATGTCCATGAACATCTCCTGCTGGCTAGAGCACTCTCTATTGAATCATCACACAACTCTTACATGTGTGTCTGTGTCTCTCACTTAGCTATCTCTTCTTTCTCTATCATTCCCCTTCCTCTCATGATTTGCATGTTAGATAGTATTTCTGATAATATAGACAAGGCCATCTCCCTACACCGGTTTGCAAACATATTTGGTAACTTTAATGCCCACCATGCCAGATGGCTTAAACACTGTCACTGACCCCACTGGCATCTAAACCCTTAACTTTTCAATCACTCATACAAGTGGTGGACTTCCCTAAAGTAACCATAATGGGCACAATTCTCTTCTAGATCTCATTTTTACCTTCATTCCAGACTCGTACTATGCAGCTCTGCTGTCTTGGCAACTCTGATCATGCAGTAGTATCTGTAAACATCTTTTTCTGCTCCCCTACTAAGCCAAGAACCTCCTACCAACAGAATATCTTTCTGTTATCAACAAGTCAAAGCAGATTGGGACTCATTCCATGATTTCCTTCGTGATGTCCCCTGGAATGCAGTTTTTAATCATTCTGTTCATAAATGTGTGTCTGAGGTCTCCTGAGTGAAAGCTGGCATTCCAGCAAGGAAATACCATGTTAAACCACATTCATCTCCGGCATACTCAGCTGCTACAGTTCACAGGAATCGATTTTTCCAACCGTACCAGAGCAACACATCTGATTGCAACATATGTCCATTTGCTCGTAATGAGTGCAAGTGTGTTCTCAAGAAGGCATAGTTATGGTTTGCTGATAGAATGAAACAACATATAGCATCTTGCAAGTTCAGTTCTTGAGATTATTGGCAGCTCTGCAAGAGTGTGTTGAACAACAGCAAGTCTTCAATCTCTCTTCTATTCAATTTATTTGAAGTCATGACATCTACAACTGATAAGATTGAATGCTTTGCTTGGAAATTCTCTTCCAACTAAACACCGACTTATTTGGAGTACCCACACCTACCTTTCCCCCTAGAACAGAGGCTCTACTGAGAGACATGTGCATAACTCTGTCACTGGTTACAGACATTATTTCTAAATTAGGCTCCCATAAGACAAGCAGAGGTCATGGGAACCCAGCTGTCATTCTAAAGAAATGTGCTTTTGTCTTCTTAATTCTTGTTCCTTTATCGTTCTCTCTTAAGTGTTCCCCCCACTCATATTCTTTAACAATCAGTAACTCTTTGCATCTTAGTGGCTTTATTGCCTTGCTCAGGGTGAAATGATTAAAAAAAAAAAAAAAAAGAAAAATTAGATAAGGAATAAATAACAAAAGCCATTATTGCTTCACCTAAACAAAGTTGTTTTCCGTTTCCTTGCCTGACCAACTGAAATTTTTATTAACTTAGAAAATATCAATAAAACTAATGCAGCTTTAATATGATTTATTTTAGTCTCCAATGAAAGAAAGTTTGTTGCTACACAATAAGGTACAAGAAGTTTTATTTCAAGGTGAATCAGAGCATGTCATGACAAATGACCAGATTTTAAACAATAAATGAAAGTTAAATACAATGTTGGGGTTATTGAAAAGATCTCAGCCAAACTAACCTTCCAAAATTGCTATTTTAAAAGACTATCAGAATAGCGTAAACATACATGATCCCCACCTAAGCTTTCCACTGACAGGCCAATGTTTAGCCACGTGTTGCAATTTGATTCTCAAACTCATCAGCGGGCACCAAAAGCTGAATTTAATTGATTGATTTTTACATCTTAACCTTTTGCAGGTTATTTAAAGCCAGAGAATATTTTTAGATTGTAAGAATTTTTTTGGATATAATGATTTACTAATTACTCCTAGCTGCTGAGTAGAAAAGGTGAATTCATAGCTTTCCTAAGAGTAATTGTGCATAAGTGAATATAACAAACCTGACTGGAATTGGAACTGCTCTCTGATTTCCAATTCTGAGCAGTTATCCATTACACCACTTGCACATCCAAGCTTACAGCACCTGGTATTCCTAAATGGTCACTCATCGAGGTACTGAACAGGCTTGACATTGCTTAACTTTGGTGGACATATGAACATGATATGTCTGTCAGCCTACCAAAAGGTGGGAAATGGTCTGTGGCATGCTCACAAGGAAGCAAGACAAGACGAATGTTAGATTGAGAAAAAAGAACGTGAACCCTGTTTATTAAGAGTTTCAAGTGTTCATATCGGTGAGTAGATAGGTGATTATTCAGGCAACTTCTGTTACATCAGCTCTTCCCCCTACCAATTTCCAATTCTGTTGCCACTTGGTTTCAAACCCCCTTGTCCACTCCTTTACTTCCCCATTCCCCTCCAGCGTTGGCTCTAAAAAAGAAACTTGAGATAAAAACCACATCTATCTTGACATGGGCGTCCATAATAACAGTACTGATTATGGGAAGTCAATCAGGTCAAGAATATTTTAGAACCCCTTTATTGAGGAATATAAAAGTTACCAATTCTCTTTTTCCATGTTAGGGAGATCTTAAAATTGACTTTAAAGTTTATTCAGATCTTGGATTGCCAGTGTATATACAAGGTGGTCTGAAAGTCTTGTCACCCCATAGATAATATCATTTTCTATTTCAGGTAGGTGACAGAGTTAGGGTTACATGGAGTAGGGGGTGACAAAACTTTCAGACCAACCCATACATTCCTTTTGAAAGTGTGTAAAGAAATGTGATCGTTTTACAAGAATGTGGAAGGGAATCAAACAAATCTGAAAGGCAGATTCAACAGACAAGGTGGTCCGAAAGTCTTGTCACCCTAACCCTTTCTTCCAAACTGTAGGACCTTATGTCAGCCATTTGAGATAGAAAAATTATATTATGTAGGAGTGACAAGACTTACAGACCACTCTGTAGTTTATTCTTCATGTTTAATTTGGGGGGAATGGATAGTTTTTATTTTACAGCTTATCAACCATTTGAGAATTCTTTAAAGCAGAAACTCATTTTGAATTTTAGGAATAATTCTTATTTTTGTGAGAGATGTTGCATTAACAATTTTTTTTTTTTTCAGAATATTTTTTTCCAAATACAAGTCCTATTATTTTACTCATCTCTGGGGAAGGAGAGATGAATTTATACCTTTCCAAAAAGTAGTTGATTGTAAGTTAATGAAACTGACTATAATTAAACTTGGCTCTCTGGTATAACTTGGGAGTGGGGGTCATACTAGACAACCAAACCAATCACTGAAGCTTTGGCACAAAAACATGACGGAATTCTTGAGATTATTTTTTTCTTTGGTCCAAAAAGATTTTGAGCTTAAGGACAAACAATGATTATGAAAGGTCCTGAAACTTTGAAACTAGTGAACAGGGAAATCATTTGAAAGAGAGATACAACAGCAAGAAATTAAATTTGGATGCATGTACGAGGAATTCAGAAGAAAAAAGAAAAAAAAGACAAAATCAGTAAAGTTTCATTTTACAGAGTTCATCAACAATATTGTTCTATAGAGAGATAACATTAAAAACATTTACATCTAATTACAATTCACCAAATCATATGACGATTTCATCACTTCCTCACTGGATTCCTGATCTAATAAATACAGCATTTCAAATCAATCATAAATCTCACTGCTTCCCCTGCGTAATATTGATCTAATAAATACAGCATTTCAAATCAATCATAAATCTCACTGCTTCCCCTGCGTAATATTGATCTAATAAATACAGCATTTCAAATCAATCATAAATCTCACTGCTTCCCCTGCGTAATATTGATCTAATAAATACAGCATTTCAAATCAATCATAAATCTCACTGCTTCCCCTGCGTAATATTGATCTAATAAATACAGCATTTCAAATCAATCATAAATCTCACTGCTTCCCCTGCGTAATATTGATCTAATAAATACAGCATTTCAAATCAATCATAAATCTCACTGCTTCCCCCGTAATATTGATCTAATAAATACAGCATTTCAAATCAATCATAAATCTCACTGCTTCCCCTGCGTAATATTGATCTAATAAATACAGCATTTCAAATCAATCATAAATCTCACTGCTTCCCCCTGCGTAATATTGATCTAATAAATACAGCATTTCAAATCAATCATAAATCTCACTGCTTCCCCTGCGTAATATTGATCTAATAAATACAGCATTTCAAATCAATCATAAATCTCACTTCTTCCTAATAAATACAGCATTTCAAATATTAAATCTCATCTAATGATCTAAAAACAGCATTTGAAATCACTCATAAATCTCACTGCTTTCTCTGCGTAATATTGATCTAATAAAAACAGCATTTGAAATCACTCATAAATCTCACTGCTTCCTCTGCGTAATATTGATCTAATAAAAAACAGCATTTGAAATCACTCATAAATCTCACTGCTTCCCCCTGCGTAATATTGATCTAATAAAAACAGCATTTGAAATCACTCATAAATCTCACTGCTTCCCCTGCGTAATATTGATCTAATAAAAACAGCATTTGAAATCACTCATAAATCTCACTGCTTCCCCTGCGTAATATTGATCTAATAAAAACAGCATTTGAAATCACTCATAAATCTCACTGCTTCCCCTGCGTAATATTGATCTAATAAAAACAGCATTTGAAATCACTCATAAATCTCACTGCTTCCCCTGCGTAATATTGATCTAATAAAAACAGCATTTGAAATCACTCATAAATCTCACTGCTTTCTCCGCGTAATATTGATCTAATAAAAACAGCATTTGAAATCACTCATAAATCTCACTGCTTTCTCTGCATAATATTGATCTAATAAAAACAGCATTTGAAATCACTCATAAATCTCACTGCTTCCCCTGCGTAATATTGATCCAATAAATACAGCATTTGAAATCACTCATAAATCTCACTGCTTTCTCTGCGTAATATTGATCCAATAAATACAGCATTTGAAATCACTCATAAATCTCACTGCTTTCTCTGCGTAATATTGATCCAATAAATACAACACTATTATAGATTTCACCACTTCCCCTATTTCTGATATAATAAATATAAGATTCCAAACCATTCTACATTTCGCTGCTTGTTCTATCTATTTATGTTAACGGTTACCTTGATAACTGATATCAATCGAAGTAGAATATGTCATGAAAAGCACACATCAGATGTGCCACAGGCAAAAGAAAACAATTTCAGAAATTCACAGCCACACACCTGTGTCTGATTACTTGGCACAAATACTTGAAGGGCTGCAGTCATTCTTACATTTGTTGGCAGGGAAATATCTATTCAAGACTGTCCACTTGATCAAAGTGAGTTACAATTTCTGCTTTTTCCTTTGATCAGAATTTACAAGCAATGAGCAAGTGTACAAAGGAAGAAAAAGGAGTAAACCAAACACTCTCCCCTTAAAAAGATTCTGATAAAAATACACATCACACTCTTTTGTTGAACCTCGTGTCCTTTCTTTTATTTTTCAACAAATGACAAGGTCATCATTCAACCCAAGAATTCTGTTTAAAAGAAAAACTGATTGATTCTTAATGGATGTAAGCATGCACACACACACGTGTGTGTGTGTGTGTGTGTGTGTGTGTGTGTGTGTGTGTGTGTAAGGAATAGATAGGTCTGCCAGGTTCACACCCATTCCAAGTCTTTTGAACAGGAGCCAAAACTTATCCCTTGTTTCCTGTTTAGGAGTGGGTTCCTTTTCATAAAGTCCTCTCATTTTCTTTCACCCCCAGAAATCTCATTGTATCTTAGTGGCATTATCACCTTGCTTGAGTTGAATTGATTAATATACCCACAAAGTAATAACAAAAAAAAAACATGCTGGAGGGCTGATCTGAAGTCATGACAAAGTTTTACAGCAAAGTGATTTTCAGCAAATAAAGATTAAAGATCAATGTATAACTGGCTAAACTACCTACGTACTAATATTGGGAGGGGGGGACACCGAAAATATTCACCTAAATGGGGTAAAAAAAAAAAAAAAAAAAAAAAAAGATTCAGTAGACCGACCTATCAAGCTGAAACAATTCTATTTTAACTGAAATTGTGTGGGCAGGAGACAAATCACCTCAACCTAGTGGCAGAATACACAATAAATGTTTGGTGACAAATATACACCTACTCATTTTTTAATAACCTTACATCCATGTTGTATGTGCCATGTTTCCTCAAGCGATCATGGCTCTCCACAATTTCCTGCCTCTTGCAATTAATAATTTCTTTACATCTTTTAGTTGAAGGTGTTAGTAATGACTGTCCGTCTGGTTTAGAGTGAACTAATATTATCTCGACTCGTTACACCATTCATTCATTATACCTTTTGAGAGGCGCAGTATTTATAGTGTCAGGAAGAGTCCATTATCGTTATAGGTAAGTCCCCATAACACTCCTAAAGCCTGTTCCGTCATCCATTACATAAGCCCATCAAGTGTGTTATGCATGGTGTTCCTTTGTTCCTCTTGCATTCAGTCTGTCCTGTGAGTATCAGATTTTCCAAGCACTCCTTCCTCATTATGTACCCCAGAAATTTATACTATCTCTTGCTGATGTTAAGTATTAAGTTTCTTTTTTGTTCCTCATCTTACACGCCTATTTTTACATGTCTCCTGATCTCCTTTTCTGCCAGCACGCATCCTCGTCTCACGCCCCTATTTTTACATGTCTCCTGATCTCCTTTTCTGCCAGCACGCATCCTCGTCTCACGCCCCTATTTTTACATGTCTCCTGATCTCCTTTTCTGCCTGCACGCATCCTCGTCTCACGCCCCTATTTTTACATGTCTCCTGATCTCCTTTTCTGCCAGCACGCATCCTCGTCTCACGCCCCTATTTTTACATGTCTCCTGATCTCCTTTTCTGCCAGCACGCATCCTCGTCTCACGCCCCTATTTTTACATGTCTCCTGATCTCCTTTTCTGCCTGCACGCATCCTCGTCTCACGCCCCTATTTTTACATGTCTCCTGATCTCCTTTTCTGCCAGCACGCATCCTCGTCTCACGCCCCTATTTTTACATGTCTCCTGATCTCCTTTTCTGCCAGCACGCATCCTCGTCTCACGCCCCTATTTTTACATGTCTCCTGATCTCCTTTTCTGCCAGCACGCATCCTCGTCTCACGCCCCTATTTTTACATGTCTCCTGATCTCCTTTTCTGCCTGCACGCATCCCCTATTTCTCACGCCCCTATTTTTACATGTCTCCTGATCTCCTTTTCTGCCAGCACGCATCCCCGCATCCTCCTCACGCCCCTATTTTTACATGTCTCCTGATCTCCTTTTTCTGCCAGCACGCATCCTCGTCTCACGCCCCTATTTTTACATGTCTCCTGATCTCCTTTTTTCTGCCTGCACACGCATCCTCGTCTCACGCCCCTATTTTTACATGTCTCCTGATCTCCTTTTCTGCCAGCACGCATCCTCGTCTCACGCCCCTATTTTTACATGTCTCCTGATCTCCTTTTCTGCCTGCACGCATCCTCGTCTCACGCCCCTATTTTTACATGTCTCCTGATCTCCTTTTTTTCTGCCAGCACGCATCCTCGTCTCACGCCCCTATTTTTACATGTCTCCTGATCTCCTTTTCTGCCAGCACGCATCCTCGTCTCACGCCCCTATTTTTACATGTCTCCTGATCTCCTTTTTCTGCCAGCACGCATCCTCGTCTCACGCCCCTATTTTTTACATGTCTCCTGATCCCCTTTTCTGCCTGCACGCATCCTCGTCTCACGCCCCTATTTTTACATGTCTCCTGATCTCCTTTTCTGCCAGCACGCATCCTCGTCTCACGCCCCTATTTTTACATGTCTCCTGATCTCCTTTTCTGCCAGCACGCATCCCTCGTCTCACGCCCCTATTTTTACAAGTCTCCTGATCTCCTTTTCTGCCAGCACGCATCCTCGTCTCACGCCCCTATTTTTACATGTCTCCTGATCTCCTTTTCTGCCTGCACGCATCCTCGCCTCACGCCCCTATTTTTACATGTCTCCTGATCTCCCATCCTCGTCTCACGCCCCTTTTTTACATGTCTCCTGATCCTTTTTCTGCCTGATCCTCGTCTCACGCCCCTTTTTACATGTCTCCTGATCTCCTTTTTTTCTGCCTGCATGTCTCCTGATCCTCGTCTCACGCCCCTATTTTTACATGTCTCCTGATCCCCTTTTCTGCCTGCACGCATCCTCGTCTCACGCCCCTATTTTTACATGTCTCCTGATCCCCTTTTCTGCCTGCACGCATCCCCTCGTCTCACGCCCCTATTTTTTACATGTCTCCTGATCTCCTTTTCTGCCTGCACGCATCCTCGTCTCACGCCCCTATTTTTACATGTCTCCTGATCCCCTTTTCTGCCTGCACGCATCCTCGTCTCACGCCCCTATTTTTACATGTCTCCTGATCCCCTTTTCTGCCTGCACGCATCCTCGTCTCACGCCCCTATTTTTACATGTCTCCTGATCTCCTTTTCTACCTGCACGCATCCTCGTCTTACACCCCTATTTTTCATATCTCCTGATCTCCTTTTCTACCTGTACGCATCCTCGTCTTACAACCCTATTTTTATATATCTCCTGATCTCCTTTTCTACCTGTACACATCCTCGTCTTACACCCCTATTTTTATATATCTCCTGATCTCCTTTTCTAACTGTATGCAGGTGGTTTGTTGACAGTATAGGTTCTTAATTATTCAAATTTACTTACCAAATATACCAAAGTTGATGAGTAGTTCTAACAGATCTTTGCGGTGTACTTTATCAAATGCCTTTACGTAATCTATAAAACAAGTACATGTCCTTCTGCATTTGTATTGCTCTTTCTGATAACATTCTAAGCATAAATATCATGTTCCTTCTTTCAGTATCTTTGATGAACCTGCACTTTTCTTGCCCCATTTTCGATTTGATACTGCTGTGGATTCTATTCATCGGAATTTGGATGATAAGTTTTGGTTTTTTAATCCTTTCTAGCATGTTCAAAATTTTGATTAAAAATCTCCCCCACCCAAGGTCAGTGGTGGGCCAACGATTATTATAGAAAATGTAGCATCTTCCTTGCACTAAAAAAACACACTGTTTTGGAAATTCTTGCAAAAATCAAATTGTCAGATTTTAATGAGATTTTCTGGACTTATTCACAAATAAATGAAATTATTTTTTAAATATATATATATATATTTTTTTTTTTTTTTTTTTTAGAAAATCTTGTTTAAAAAATTTTAAGTTTTTTTAAGCTGTTACCTCCACTTAATTTTATGAAATATGGAAAAATTAAATTTTGATCCAAATAATTTTTATATTAGTTAAAACCATCATGCTTTTAATAAATATAAAAATTATTCAGATCAAAATTTAATTCCTTGGAGAATGTAAATCTTCAATTTTTTTTAAGAAGTTACTCATTTACTGAAAAACTGCTTTTAATCGTAAAATAGAAAAATTACATTAATTAGAAAAACCTTTAATTGCTTTTATAAATAAGATATTTTAAGGACTCTATTGTCTTATAAAAAAATTTTTTTTCTATGAATAATGAATTTTTACAAGAATTGTTTTCATTTTTTTTAACTTTAATACTAAGTTATAAAGTTTTAAATCTTTTAAATTTCTGCATTATTTTGATCCCATTTGGTGATATTGTTATTAAGTAAAAACAATATTTCCTAATCATGAATGGAAAAATTTAGTACAAATCAACATGCAATGAAATTTTTAAAAGAATTTTGAATTTTTTTTTTTTTGATTAGTGTATAAACGTGTCAATTTTGTAAGTACAGTAGACCATACATGACATTCAGAAAATAATAGCAATAAATTTAAAGCTGAAATTTCTAAACTTCACTAAAACATTAGATTACAGAGAATATTTTCCAACAATTTTAAGATTATGGAGTAATTAAAAATTATATAAAAATAGGTGATCACATTGTTTTGTTAAATTATATAATGTCTCCATAGAACAATCAATCAATATGTCATCACCATGTCAAACATATAAACACAGCTCCTGTCAGTTAAAAACACAGCTGCTGTTTGCTTAAAAAAAAATCCATTTCTGCATTATTTTAAAATTGATGTAAATAATATTCGTTTCGAATCAGATTAATTATACTTTTAAATCAACTAATATTCGTTTCGAATCAGATTTTAAATCAACTAATATTCGTTTCGAATCAGATTAATTATACTTTTAAATCAACTAATATTCGTTTCGAATCAGATTAATTATACTTTTAAATCAACTAATATTCGTTTCGAATCAGATTAATTATACTTTTAAATCAACTAATATTCGTTTCGAATCAGATTAATTATACTTTTAAATCAACTAATATTCGTTTCGAATCAGATTTATACTTTTAAATCAACTAATATTCGTTTCGAATCAGATTAATTATACTTTGAATCAACTAAATAATATTCGTTTCGAATCAGATTAATTATACTTTAAATCAACTAAATAATATCCGTTTCGAATCAGATTAATTATATACTTTAAATCAACTAAATAATATTCGTTTCGAATCAGATTAATTATATACTTTTTAAATCAACTAAATAATATTCGTTTCGAATCAGATTAATTATATACTTTTTAAATCAACTAAATAATATTCGTTTCGAATCAGATTAATTATACTTTAAATCAACTAATATTCCTCAAATAAAGTTTCAGAAAAGTATATTTTAGTTCTGCAATATTTTTAAAACCAAGAACTAACTTGTTTTTACAAATACCTAAAAAAACGGACAACTTTGAAGTTGTTGAAAAAATAAATAAATAAATAAAAAAAAAAGAAAAATCGATTCCAATCAATATAATTTCTGTTTGAAATACACCAGGGTATTTTGCTTACTGGAAATATTGAATTTAATCCTTTTGTTTTCAGTTAAAGCTAAAATAAAAGCTTCAAGCTTTTTCATTTTTAAAAATTAATTTAAACCTTAGGTATCATGATTTTAGTGGAGGTAGCTAATATATAATTCACGCATGTAAATAAAATGTATATTATAAATTTATATACATAACATAATTCTTTACACAGGAAATATTTCAAGGGAGATCTGATGAATATTTTACTATCTATAAATACATGTCAAACACACTTTATCACCAACTTTTAGAAAATCCATACAAGATTATATATATATATATATATATATATATATATATATATATATATATATATATATATATATATATACACACCTACTACTGCTACAAGCAGTCTAACTTAAAAAAAAAAATTTGCCCCCTCACACAAAACATCCCAACTGAACTTGCAAATAACTACCAAACATGGTTAAAAATGCCTACTAGATGCATTCAAATATATACAAATATACATTACTAGAAGCTATACCGAGCTGGTTGATCAGAAAAAGCATTCAATTAGAATTGAGCAAAAAACAGCATCATGTTTAGATGTAACAGAGTCTATCTTCTTCAATTACTTTAAAGTACTTTCATTAAAAAACATTTTGAATTAATGTAGTTACTGATATAACAGAAGTAGTCTGTATTTATTCAACTGCAGTTAGCCGAGGACATGAAGGGGTAAAACAGGCAACATGAAGACCCACTTCAGACCACAATTATTTTGGAGTTTTTGACATTCAATTTGTCAGTGTGCTACCATGGATGTAAAAGAGGATACATTTATAAAGCAATTGTTTGATGAAAATTGTTTGAAAGATCAATAAAAATAAGAAAGAAATCAGTAAAAATTGGGTTTTCACTATATAGGTGGACTCAATTATCAAGTTAAATGACTATTAAACAATCAATCAAATTGGCTACAATTGAGTGAAGTTTGTATTAAATTGCTTGAAAATTGAGAATTTTTAGTTTAAAATTTGTGTTGAAATAGATTTTTCATTTTCCGCAGTTTTCCACCAAATACAGTGGTGTAGAAATAAAAATGATGTATCGTTGAGCTCCACTTTCTCACAGACGCGCCGTCGCCTCCCTCTGTCTGTTCTACAAATACTTCCATGGAAATTGCTCTGAGGAGCTGCATTCGCTGGTTCCCAGACGTCACGAGGCTGGCAAACCGCTCTCACCCCTTCACTGTCGAAACTCCTAAATATAGGCATCTCTTCTACTCTAATAGCTTCATGTCTCGCACCTCTCGCCTGTGGAACTCCCTTCCCTTTTCCTGTTTCCCTGTGAGCTATAATCTCCAGTTATTCAAGTGTAATGTCAATCGACATCTCCAGTTGCCTTGATCTATCCACTTCCCTCATCCTTTCTTCTATCACTCCTATCTGATCTTGCTCTAAATTTTCTGTAACCCCTAGCGTCCTAGTGGCTTCCCGCCTTGCTTGGGGGGAAATGCTTAAAAAAAAAAAAAAAAAAACATAAGTTTCAATGAAATCGGAGGAAAAAAGTTGAATTTACCAATTTTTGATTGACCTTATCGATTATTGATTATTTTTTTTTTTTAAATTATCAATTTTTTTACACTAAGAACCTATCTCTTACATTGCACAATGTATGTGCCAAGTTTGGTCAAAATCAGCTGAATGGATCGCGAGTGAAAAGCTATCACACAGACAGACATCCTCTGTTGTTTATATATATATATATATATATATATATATATATATATATATATATATAAAAACAGGATGCACATGACGTCTGGTTAACCATTAAAAAAAAAAAAAAATTAAAAATATCTGAATTTTATTTCAGAAAAATGCCTAGACGCACGCAAACAAATGAATATGCATTATCATCTGAATCCTGCATAAAGAAGCTAGAATTATGATACACATACAGATATGAATTATATATACGAATGCTGCATGACAAGACAAATGCACAGGAGACCTGCTTAACCAATGAAAAACACAAACAAAAATTAAAAGTAGCAGAATTTTCTTTCTTTTTCTCCTCCATATTTCATTCTCTGAGAAAGCTTTAATAAAATCAAAACAAATTAGATCCATAAAAGTTTCCTATTTATTCCTTATCCTATCAGATTCCTATATAACTCATGACCAAATAAAACCATCTCTTGCACTCAAACTTCCTTAATTTTTCACACATTATCACTTCATCACTAATTACATCTCAAATAGCTTTTAGGACCTGTAAGATTCTTGCAGTTCTTCCCACATTGCTAACATGCCAATCTTCCTACTGCAGCTTGCCTTCTGGATGTGGAAATGTCATGTGAGTTCAGTGGCTAATTGACACAAGTTATGCTAGATTGTGCATGTATGATCATCAGAGATGTCATCTTGGTAGTTGATATCACAATGTCAATGTGTGTGGCTGAGAAGATATCTTTTGAAAAGCAAATGTGATCACATATAAGAGACTCCTTCGATCTGCGTTCCAGGAGAGGGTTGATACCTCTTACATATCTGCTTGCATATTTTTGATGTGCATATTCTATCCTGCTGTTCTCAAAATTCTTGATACCAGTAGCAATCAGATTTTTCCATGTTTGCCGATCTGATGCAAGATCCTCCCAGGTGCCTATATCTATTGTGTCTTTTTGAGTGTGTCTTTCAGATTCAGATCCACAGGTGTCATTGTGCAATGTCAATTAAGCACATCAACATATCCAAACTAAAGATCCCTGGCAAGCTCATAGATTACCAAGATACAATCAATTCACTTAACCAACAATGATGATACATATGCAAATTTTAGTAAACATCTCTATAATGCTAGTTCCTGTGTGTTAGGATTTGTTAAGAGGAAACATGAGGACTAGTTCCAGGAAAATTTGGGGTTAGCGACAAGGTTACTTGAAGAAAAGAAAGGGGCACAACTCTTTAAGGAATGCAAGACCAGGGTTCAACAAGTGCTGAGAACAACAAAGGAAACATGATGGTGAAATAAAGCTTGCAGGTATCTGCAGACAAGCATGACTCAAAGTCTTTGTACCATCAAAGTACATGCAGTTTATGGCCCACCATCATCAGTATTTGTACCTGTTCATACAAAAAGTGGAAATCTGCTGCTACGTAAGCCAGATGAAATCAAGGCTAGAGGGAGACAAAACTTCAATGATGTCTTAAACCACAAGTCTATAGTAAACCCTGATATCATCATCTGCCAACTCAATGAACCAGCCATGAATGATTAAATAATTACTGCTTTTAAGCTGATAAATTAAAAAAAAACACCTGGGAATGATGGAATATCTATTGAAATACTCCAGCAAGGTGGTGATGGAATCTCAGGTCTTTTGCATATAATATTTCACAATGTGCGGGAGAAGAAGGATGCAACTCCACAGTTGTTGGGGAGATTCCATTCTTGCTTCACTCTATAAGGGACCCAAAGCTATGTGAAAACCTTCGTAGTATATCGGCACTGTCAGCTGTTGGAAAAGTGTTTTCTATGTCACTACTAGACTAGACTGCTAGATCATGTGTCAAACATTCTGCCTAAATCATAATGTGGCTTTAGGTCGAATCAAAGAACAATCAACATTATCTTCACTGCCTTCAGTAGAAGTGTAGGCAACAACATCTAGACATGTATCAGTGTTTCATTGACCTCACAAATGCTTTTGACACTGTCCATAGACCAACTCTTTGGGGTATTCCTCTGAAGCTTGGTGTCCAGAAAAGTTCAAAGGGTTCATTCGCTCTCTTCATAATAATATGAAAGTATGTGTCTGTACCAATGGTGAACTCTTAGAACCTAATCCAGTTGATTCTGGAGTGAAGCAAAGTGATATTCTGGAACCTACATTATTTTTTTGTCATTGTGATCATGCATAATTTCACAAAGTGATGCTGACATATACATTCGTTACCACATATCAGGAAGCTTTTTCAACATGCATTGATTCACTGCTTTGATTTACACATCAGTTGCTCTGATTGGTCATCTTCTGTATGCTGATGACTGACCTTGTTACCCACTGTAAGAGGGATTTGTAGCTCCTTATGGACTGTTTTTCCAACCACCTGTGATGAAGTCGTAGATACAGTTGTCTGCATCAGCAGTACATTATCTCGATCCAACACACTTGAAGATGAGATCTCTTATAGACTCTCGAAAGCATGTGATGTATTTGATAAACTTGAGTCAATGCTTTGATCAAAATCAGGCATAAAAAGAACAACAAAAGTGAAGATGTGTGTGTGTGTGTATATATATATATATATATATATATATATATATATATATATATATATATATATAACATAAATACATATACACACTTGTATTGTATACATTATGTCTGGGTCTGGTGATAATCCGTGCTTAGGATCAGCTCATTATCTGTGTACTCTGTCTTGGATCAAAGTGCCACTTGCTTGCTCTTCTACTTAAGATCAGTATAGTATTGCAAACTCTAAGAAGAGTGTCGCTTACACACACACACACACACACACACACACACACACACACACACACTATGTATGTGTGTGCATTAAATGGTTAAACAGTTGTTCAGTTCACACAATCCCCCCCACCAAAAAAAAAAAAAACAATCATACAGAGTTTTTAAATATTAAAATATAGGATGATCAACCACTTACGATACAATGGTTTCAACCATTAAGGTCTTGTCAGGCAGTAAAGACTAATTAATTTCCTAACACTTTATTTGCTTATATGTGTACAATAGGAAGTGTAACAGAAGCAGAGTGGGGAAATAGGATGGGATGGGGGAATGAAAAAAAAAAAAAAAAAAAAAAAAAAAAAAAAGATGACAGTGAGACATTTACCTGATTTTTGTGAATGTATGGCAGAACAGAGGTGAGAAAAACTGGCAAGACCCACAAGAGATAGAAAGTTGTGGAGAGCCATTATCGCCTATGTCCGGAAGGGATGCAACACACAGAAGAAGCAACCCTCTTTCATACCATGTCACAGATGAAGTAGGACCTAAATCCAGGAACTCCCAAGTCACACAAATGATAGACTAAATACTTTCTTACTCTTTTATTCACTAACAGAATAAATTTCAACGACATTCATTCCTTTTTGCAAGGACCATTTTTAAGAACATTCCTTAAATTTACATTAGCAAAAACCATCCTGAAAAGATACTCTATCCTAAAACCTCTCCGCACCAATATTGTTCATTCTTTATGATATTTATTTCTTGCTACCATTTTCACGTGTCATTTTTGTCCAACTCATGACACTTATACTTTGGAGACAAAGCCTCGATTGGAGTTTCAGTGCCAAGAAGATGGAGCACATTTCACAAACCCTCACTTGGAACACAGAATAAACCTATGTAAATTCACAGAATACAGCAAACTATCATTGGAGCCACCATTGAAAGGAAGACGTCCATGAAATGTGAGAAGCAATCTAATTGGATGGTATGAAGACCAGCCAGCTAATCTTGAAGCTTGCATTATCAGGCCTGTTGTCTCCTCAGGGTTAATATACAAGGTGACCAAAAAAAATTAGACAAAAGATTTATACATTTGACTGAATTCTTTCCCCTGGCTAAAACCTCTTCAGTGGGAGCAAAATGTTTCTGGTTTGACAGACAGCCAGCTCAAATAAAAATTTGTACTGCTTACATATTATGCCCAGATGTTTAAACTACTATAACCCCACATAAACTCCCATGCCCAACATTGGAGGTGATGAAGCCTAGGTTAGGGGCAGCCAAAAAAACAAACAATAGAAGTTAAATACAAACATACTCTTTCTGTATACCATGTTAACATTTGTTTTTTTTTTTTGTCAGGAGTTGTTCACACTGTGAACACATTGAATTATAAATATTCTTGTTTGTCATTTATCGGTCAAATAAGTTTTTCTTTCTTCTTTTTATTTTATCAACTAGCAGTATCGATATTTTCAGTGCCATTCTTCTCTTTCAGAATTAATATTCTTATGTTCAGCTTTTCTTTTTTTTTTTCTTCTTTTTTTCTCTCTCTTTCTAAAAAGAGATTATAATTCTTTCCATCAGTTTCCATTTGTAATTTTAGGCCAAAGCACATTTCTTAACAGACTGTTCTTTTAGATAAAGTCTGTTTCAATTAGGCATAAAACTGTCTTCATTGGAAGAGCCTCAAATAAAAATAAGAAAATGTTAAAACAGTTTGAGATCAATTTAAATATGCAAAGATATTTAGTTTGCTACGTCTCAATCTTGCATGGATCATGAGGAGGCTGGAGATGCAGCAAACCCCAGGGGATGCCAGATGTGGCAAACCCCAGGGGATGCCAGATGCGGCAAACCTCAGGGGGTACTACATTACAAATAAAGTGAACCAATACAGATCAAAATATACACAACACTGCTACCAACCCAATGTTCTATTCACAATACGAAATACTTTGTCAGGAGTATGGAATTCAATACTATTATGTTAGAGATCCAAATATGGTCAGAAGTATTTAGGTCTGTACATTATTTACATTATTCGGACTATTGTCTTCATCTTTGTCACCATATTTATTACAACGTTTCGGCCATTGTACACTCGTAAAAATATTTTATTGGAATGACTCATGAAAATTTCACCATTTTCTTATTTTTAATACTGAAATTGATTGAAGAAGTTCATACCATGTTCTGCAACAATAAAATATCTATAAAAATTTCCCTATTGCATAGTTAAATATTTGAGCTTAACAACTTTAATAAAATATTGCAATAACAATCGCAAATATGAATGCTGGCCATTATTTTAAGTAGTAAGAATGTCCAAATGAAAAGATCAGAAATTGAAAACTTTTCCATTTCACTGAAACAAACAGACACTTCTATGTTTCTTTCTTTCTTTCATTTTCTCACTGAAACCAAGTAGCATTTCTTATATGTCTTTTCCGTCTTTCCACACAATCAAGTTGGAATAATCCATTATTGACAGAGCTTAACAGCTGTAAGAATTAACTGACTGACTGATGGGATTTTTTCTTAATTGTTGGGGAGTATTGGCCAACGAAGAGGGACAGAAAATTCAGCAACCCCGGAATCAAACACTGAATCATGATGACAAGACTTCCACATGGGAACACCACACATACACAGCTGAGACACCAGAAACACAAATAAGGACAAATGACTGTGAAATGAAGCTGGGTAATACAAACAAAAAATCCTTAGTAACACACGGTAATCGTGTTGTGTTGTTAATGCAGTGTGACACGATAACTAGGTGTCTATTAAAGTTGATTTGTAAAATATGTATTTTATTTTAATAAATTAAGAATAGAAAACGGTTAAGAATAGAAAAATAGTTTAAAAACATGTGTTTCGTTTAACAAAAGTACTAAGGGAAAAAAAGAAAAGAAAAATAAATAAATAAACGCTTTTTTTTTTTATAAGTAAATTTGTGGAAGAGAAAAGGGCATCAGATTACTGTTAAATCCTACCAGTCTTCCAATAAAATATTTGACTAAGAGATTTGATGTGATAAAAGATAAACATTTAGGAAATAGATTTTAAATGACCAGGTCAAAAAAACCGTCTTTACTGTATCTCGACAACACATTAAGGAAATAAAGAAAAGATAACAGAATTTTCCCTTTCTCCAGGCAATAAAAAAAGAAAAGTGCTATAAAAACATCCGACGGCCTTCACACGAAGATTTGTTAAGATAAAAAGATTTAAAAATCCTGGAAAATACATCGTGGGAGGCCGATTACAGACAAGATATCCGCAGGATTTTTACACATCAAAGAAAGCAAAATTTAAGTACCTTGAAATTTTTAACTTACAGTCGCCAATGCTTATCTTTTGTTTTCACCCGGTGGCCTAGGGACTTCCGATTATTTTAATATAAATACGAGTGATTTTTCCGAGCCGGGCAGTTCAGCCGGGCGTGTGCTTGAAGTAGTCACGTGTGTCAGGCACACTGAAGAAGTGAAACTCCGTTCGTCTGAGTCGGGTCGGTTCGGCATTTGATCTCCATTAGTTAGAGTTAGAGCTGAGTGTCACATTGCCTACCCCAACGGCAAGACTAAGCCTGAACGAAATAAAGCATTGATTAAACTCATCTAAGTTGTGGAAGTTCGTTCCTTCAATGCTTTATCTTGTGCCCCCAGCTTGAGACTTCGACTTTTTCAACCAACCCCCGGCAACATCACAGCATGGAGAACGTCCGCCGGAGAAATTGTACGGAGCTCACAAGGGGTGTTACAGCAGCATACTGCCAAACTACCTCTTCCCAGAAAATGTCTGCTTTTATGAAGCCTAAAACTTTAACAGTTGGCTAGCAAAGGAATCATTTGCATAGCTAACACCACTCAGCTCACCATCCCAACTATCTCATGTGGAAGCTAGTAAACACTTTTTCTTCCTAACCAAACATTCCAGGGCTCACACTGTCCTGGCAGTACAGCCATGTACTGTCTTTTTGCAGAAACAGCACACTAAACATCATCTTTTTGACCGACGTTGTGGGGTGTGAGGGGTACTATTATCAATAGCAATTAGCTACTCCATCTGCATTTCATTTCCACTAAACTAACAAAGTGGAAGGACAAGCAGAATTATAATATACAATTTGGTGGCGACACAGTAGAAGAATGGATAGTGGCTCAGACTGAGAAATCGGAGAGCCATTTTCAAGCTGCAGTCAAGTTTGTTACATTCACTTAGATGCAAATACCCTTGGGAAAGGTAGGAATCCATGTCTTCTCCCCCAAGCTATGGGTTAAATAGCAGGACAATCTGGGTCCTATAGCTTATTGCAAAAAACAAGAGCTGTTAAAGGGCAAATGAACACAAAATCAACAGCCGTCCATTTACTAAAGAGCTGTACCAAATAACAGAAACCATATTACTTGAGCACTTTCAACAACTAAAATGGATAGTGCATATAACTCAAAAAGAAAATAATGGTATAATCAAGATGTTGATATATCACACTATTTCAAATAAAAGGTTAGGAAGGAAACCCCCATCAATACTGGAAAGAGTAATAGCAGCAACTGGACTTGAGAAAACTATTTTCCTGAAAAATTGTTTTAAGAGAATTAATTACTTTATAAATTTCAACTGAAAATAGCACTGGCTTTTTGGTTAATGAATGCTGAATGTTTCCTTATAAAGACATGGCTAATATTCCCATTAACTATAAGAAAGAAAACTTTGGAAAATTCCTCTTTTTTTAAATCTAAAAAGGTCTTATTCTCTTAACATACAAGAGAATGGAAATTCTTGGAGAACATCATGTATGCAGAAATTGGTAAAATGCTTCCATGTCAGGCAAATAATAATAATAAAAGCAGCAACTTGTTAATTTTTACCTGGAATGATATCTGCCTCACTGCGTGTTGCAATTGTTCGGACTTTGAGCAAAGCATTTTCTGAATGCTGAAATGAAAAATTAAGAAAATGTTAAATGGATTACAAACATCAGATTCAATCATTAAACTTTTTTTTATAAAGTCATGATGATGAATCAAGAAGATTTCTTCAAATTGCACATTTTTAGCCCATCAAACACTGTACCTCCACCTCTGAGAAAATTCCTTAACATTTCTGAGTTAATTCTTTTTCATTTAAGATAATTTACTACTAAGGTTGGTTTCCAATTCTTTCAAACAAATTTTAAACCAGATGAAATTATGAAACCACAATGAACAAAATTTCTCTTCAGAATTATGAATAAGTTATCCAAAAAGAAAAAAAGTTTTAGGCCAAATAGAATGAGGAAATTAAGTGAATTTATTTCTTTTCAAAAAATTACAAAGCTTGGTTATTGACAAATAAGGTCTCCAATCACAAAACATCATTTATTTCTCTTCAACTTTTTCAAGTTTATTTTTCAACATTATCACTATTTAGTGTCACACATTTTTCCAAATGTCTTATCCACTTTTCATTCAAGGAGTAAAGAAAAAAAGAAAGTCTCTGGTTTATTTTTGTGCAAGTTGCGCACATCAAATTCGGTTGAGAAAAAAAAAAAATATGTTAATTTTTCCATACCACTTTCAATTTCAAGAATCCAGAATCTGTTGTCAGAGTTATACAGAGAATTGTTTGTTTTTAATCATTTCACTTCAAACAAAGCAATAAAGGTACTAAGACACAAGAGGTTACTGAGTGAAGGTACGAGGAGGAAAAAAAAAGGTACGAGGAGGAAAAAAAAAAAAAAAAAAAAAAAAAAAAAAAAGGTACGAGGAAAGCTGCAAGAAGAAAAAAGATACAAGAAAAAAAAGCTACAAGAAAAAAAGGGTACAAGAAAATGAAAACAGTATTAAGGAGAGAGAACAATAAAAGAACAGGAATTAAGACACTAGATAAACTGTAGTCAGTTTTGTTGTGCTTGGAATAAAATTTCCTAATCTGTTTCATTCACCAAACAGCACCGCACAAGCCAAACAATCCACCACACATCTCCTGTTCACTACCCCCAAAATCACACAGTGATGTTGCTTCATCAAATATTTTTGTAGCTTGAGTGACTGGTTAACTTGCATAGGCACAAAAAAAATAGTCTCACAAGACAAACCTGACTTTGAGAACTATTCTTTCTTAAATATACAACTTGTAAAGTTACCACTTTCTTTTTGGGATACTTTATATGCAAGACATGTTCAAACTCACTTTCTACCAGGGGATAAGCTATTTTCTTTCATGTTACACTCTACCCTGATCTCATAATCACATACATAGCAGAGAGATGGAGGTCACATTCATTGAATGCTTCTTCAGAGACAAGGAGGAGATATTTCTATCAGCATCTCTCACCCTCTGTGTTCTTATGGTCTCCCTCATTTCAGATATCATCATCATCATCTGGGCCTGCAGGCAGACTTTCAGGCACTGTTCTTAAGACCAATGGAGTATCCGAGTCAGATGATGTGCTATTTCCACCATCTTCTGAAGCAGAAAATTTGTACTGTGGTTACAGGTCTTTCACGTGATGCAGCGTTCCATTAACCAATAACGTTTGAGGTCTCACTATCCCATCAACTTTCCCTTTACCAAATCTGCTGGTACATCGGCTGAGTGAGGTCTTGACTCAGACACTGTCTCCCACTTGATACTACTTATTTACTCCGTTAAATAGTGGTGATGCATCTATCACGTTCACATGGTGTTCATACAGATAAATTCCGTTGGCTGGTGAGGTTGACTGTGAGGAGTCATCCGTTGGGGTAACATCACTCTACTATACCATTACTCTCTGGAATGTAGACACATCAATATTGCAACTTCACTCCCCATTCATCTACAAAGGCCTGAAACTCTCGCCCACAAAAAGTCGGGGCATTGTCCATCAATATCTCAACAGGAGGACCGTGTTCACAAAAGACTGCCTGTAGCTGTCATATGACAGTTGATGCATCTTGACAGGTCAGCGGATGCCAAATGGAAAAAATGCTGTACGAAGCCACCCACAGACAGGAAAGTGTCCTACCAACTTCCCACAAGTTGAAAAGACATTACAGCGTATGGCAGGGAGATCCAGAACTGCACTCCTTCACTTCCACTGTAAAGCGCCATGCTTCCTCCAGACTTGACCGTCCTAGGTATGACGATAAATTGCATCTGCGTCCTGGGTAAGATGATAAACTATGTCCAACAGCAAGGCTTCTAATTAAGAGGTTTTGAGGAGTGTGAAACCATCTCTTAATTGCTGGTGTTCCCTGGTTATGGTCCCAGCTATGGGCAAATAGTTAACACTCAGATTACATCCACGTCCTGGGTAAGATGGTAACCTACATCCGCATCCTGGGTAAGATGGTAAACCCCGTCCAACAGCAAGGCCTCTGATGATACGTTTTGAAAAAATAATTTTGCCAGTTGTATGTTTTTTTGAAAGAATAGTGTTACCAGCTGAACATTTTTGAAAAAAATAATATTACCAGCTATACAGTTTTGAAAAAAATAATATTACCAGCTATACAGTTTTGAAAAAAATAATATTACCAGCTATACAGTTTTGAAAAAAATAATATTACCAGCTATACAGTTTTGAGGAAAAAAAATTTTAATAGAAATAGATTTTTGGCAAAACAAAAATATTACCAGGGAAAAAAAGAAAAAAAAAAAAAAGTTGTCGGTATTAAATGACACATTGAGGTTAATATGCCATAATACAAAACAAACCAAACCCTCCAGATTTGAAGGCCCAATACTAGAGCCCCATTTTTGGGGCCTCGGATGTTCTAATTGTTCCTGTTTGCAACTTCTTTGTAAGCAGCCCTGATCTTTCTTGATACTGCATATTCTGGAATGGTATTCTGGAATGGCATTGGTACTTTATCCATGATCCACTTCCACCTTGTAGTCCAGGTTTTCTCTTTGTGATCAAAAGTAGCACGAGTTTATGAATGTAAATTGCTGCACATGATTCTTCCTTTCTGCCAAGCTGCACATCTCCAGCTGGTGTAAGCACTGTGCCAACTAATGCATGTATAGAATCGATCCCAAGCAGCAGATCATAGCCAAGCAGTTTCTCTTGCACAACCAGCATGATTATCTTGTTCTGTGAGATTCATAACTCCAGCTCCACAGCATGCATGGGACACTGATCGTTACATCTACACATTGCCGCCTCCACGATCGACAGCAATGGGCACTAATTACTGACCAGGAACATTCAGTGTCAATGAGTTCTGAACACTGTACATCATTTACCTGGACGCCAACTACAGGTAATGGTATATTTACTTTTTTACAGGGGAACAAGGTTGGCAACAATACCTTGTCACCAGATCCATTTTCCCCTGAACAATTCCACACAATATGACCCTGCTTATTACCATACCACTTTGGCACTCTCTTGCAAATTGGTTCAGACCACCACATTTGTAACATTTGTCAATGGTATAGGAATTGCTTGCTGCATGTATTTCTAATTGGGATACTGCTCTGCCATTAGATCTTGCTGCTGCTAGTTCTGCTTCTTTGAAAATGACATGGGCTTGAGCCAATAGCTGGTCAGTCAATAGTTCATCCATTCTGGATGTTGCATACAAAATCCAACTGATCTTGTCCAGTAATTCTGTTACAAAGACGAATCCCAGCATCTGGTTATTGATGCCCCCCAAACGGCACAGAATATTTCTGTAAATCGGCCTGGTAAACATCAGCCGTTTCACCAGGGTATAGTCGGTGTCCAATAAATTGTTGATATGCCACAAACAAATCCATTCCAAAGGTCATATAAAAACCCAGTTGAATCCCAGTAAAGTCTGGGGTTTTTTTTTTTCCGCTTTATGCTGCTAGTACACAAGATAGGTGCTTCCCTAATAGCCTCAAAAGAATGACTGTTTCTGGCCCTTTTGAATAGTCTACAAATGAGTTCTACCTTCTCTATCCACTCAACAACAGATAATCGAGTGGACAAACCATTGAACTCTGAACTCGCTCCATGAGTATTAAATGCCAGAATAGCTTGTAGTCAGTTTCATCATGCTTGGAATAAAGTTTCCTATTCTGTTTCATTCACTAAACTGCTGCACATCCAAACAATTCACCACACGTGTCTCCTGTTCACTACCCAAAATCGCACTGCCTCATCAAGCAATTTTTGTGGCTTGAGTGACAGGTCAAATTTGCATAGATGCAAAAAAATAGTGTTACAAGACAAACCCAACTGAGATCTATTGTTTCTTAAATATACAACTCGTAAAGCCTCCTATTTTCTTTTTGGGATACATTACACAAAAGACACAGGAGGTAAGCTATTTTCTCTCATGTTACAATAATGATTGACATTGCATTTAAATTTCTGAAGATCAAAATTAACTGGAAAGCAAGAAGTCAGAAGAGAGTTCCACAAGTGAGAAATGTGAAAGAAGAAACTATTAGCATAGAACTTATGGTTACATCTAGACATTTCAACTGTAAGATGATGAGACCTAACTGCCAATCTAGTAATACACTTAAATCCATAAAGTCTAGATAACAAAGAGGGTAGCGCATCAAAACAATTATGATGAAAATATTTATAGAAATATCAAAGGGAAGCTATTTTACGATGGTGGTGTTTGGGATATAAATGCTTTTGATGAGAAGTTTTAAACTCTTGGTATATTTAACCCACTAACAATTTTGATGTACTCAAGTAAGTTCAAAGGAAAAAATAAGACACAGAATTTGAACAAAGAAATATTAACAAATATAGTGACAGGACATTTTACAAAAGAAAAGATTAGAAATAAAATGAAATGTGAAAAGTTCAAAATCAACCTTAAGTCTCTGTAGTTGATTACTCACATTTGCAGGAGCAAAAAGAATGGGTCTTCTCACTATGAAAAGTTACAGAGAAAGAGATCAAATCTTTCAAATCTTGTGCCACCTGTAATATCACCAAGGGGTGATAATTCAAAAAAAAAAAAAAAAAAAAAAAATTCTCACTGCAGTGGGATTTTATCATCGGGGGCAGTAATCCAGTAAACAGTGGGGGGAAAATGTCCAACAACATTAAGGTTTCACAATATTTTTGCCATTTTTGACTGAAATATAGCTTTGCATTATAGTCAAACCACAAAAAAAGTTCCACCTTCACACCTTTTTCTGCAGATGCATCTAGTGCTGACAATTTTTCATATAACTTACCAAGTTAACTGTCATTTCCTTTGATAGAAATTCCACACAACTGACTCCCTAATCGCAGCTTCAAAAGTAACTTGGGCATTGTTCTTATGAATAATAATTACTATTATGCATTTTGCCATCACACAGTGAACTGACATTATGCGGCACAATAGAACATGGCCATTATTTGCACTTATGTGGGACTGACATTTACTTTTTGACACCAAAAATCAGCTGCAAGAAAGAAGTTGAGAAATGTTGTTTTAATCTAATAGTAATGGATAACAAATTTCCAAGGTTACAAGTTTATTAAAAAATAGCTCTGGGTAATTAATTTATTTCCCATCAAAGGTCAGCAAATTTGACTTCTACATTCTACATCTGAGTAGTTCTTATGTGTCAACTGGTTGAACAAAAATTTTTCTAAATTCATTTTGATAGATTCCCCCCCCCCAGTAAATGAGAGTCGGTTTATTTAACACATTATCTGTAACTTCATAGGAATTTCATTTTCTAAATCAAGAAAGTCACTGTTGCTAAGCATCTCTAAATGCAATTACATTAATTATCTGATATTTTCTTCATCCAATTCATTTAAAACCAATGTCTTTTCCAACTGTTGCAATTTCCTGAGTTCTTTCATTTGTTTAGGAGAACAAACAAAAATTATTGGTGCAATAGAGAAGGCTATATATCCAGACAGTTCCTATATTGTTTTGGCAGCTCAAATCACAAGTCAAACGTTTTTGAATATTGCATCTTTAAGTTAAAATGGATTCTCTCTACTTGATATTTCAATAAACTTTAAATTTAACAATTATGCTTTGATAAATAGGCTGTAGGGACACATATACAGTAATGGATATAGGTGAAGAAAGTAAAGTAAATTAGACATGCAGAGTTCAAGTCACACTAATGCCCTTTGAAAAAGGGGCATGAATCTATCTTAGATAGCTATGGGTTAAATAGTAGGGGCAAATTGACCTCTCTTGCTTTAAGGCAGCAACCATTCTAAGAGATATAAAACTAAATTCAAAGCTAGTTTGAAGATGTTTTGGCTGAGTCAGGCATACCAGTGGCTCTATGACCCTAACTAGCTTAAAAGCTTTCCTATTGGGTGACATTTAAGCTAGCTCATGCAGAGGGCTCTTGATTGGGCCTTCATCAAAATAGGCAGAGAGGAGTAATAGGCAACAATAAACTATAGAAAAACTCAAAATTGATTCTTGAATTTAGATATTGCATTAAGAGTTAAGTTCAATGATAATTCTTCTGTCACCATTTAATTTAAGGACAATTTGATACATGTAGGTCCTTATTTTCTATACAAACCTTTTGCTGGATTTTGCAATTAATTTTGATTATTCACAAATTTATTTCCAAGTTATAAAAATTATCGTACAAAAAAATTTGTTGCAAAAAATCGTCAAAACCAATCACAGTAATGAAAACTTGGGAATCGAAAATTGCAGGATTGTGATCCAGCACAGAATGATTGTGATCCAGTATGGCCACAGTAGCTTCTATACATTTATATTCCAGGCAATATAAATAAATCTAAAAATCATGCCTACAACCAACCGTGAGTATTTCATTAATTGATTGATTTGTTTTCTACTGCTTAACAAACAAGAAATTATAATGTGAATATAAAGTGAGGGATAAATTCTATATTAAAATCTATATATAAACTGATCCCTCACTTTGTGGCCACAGTAGTTTCTATACATTTATATTCCAGGCAATAAAAATAAATCTAAAAGTCATACCTCTGTAGCTAATCAGTATTTCATTAATTGATTGATTTGTTTTCTATAGTTTATTTAAAGCCAAAAAATATTTTTAGATTGTAAGAATTTGGGGGCGGATGGAGATTTTGATCTAGTGATACTAGTCTTACTAACTAATAGCTGGAAGAGAAGAGGTTGCTTCATACCTAATCAGGATTTGATAAACAAGAAATTATGTGAATATAAAATGGGGGATCAATTCTATAATACAATCATATATAAAATGATCCCTCACTTTGTGGCCACGGTAGTTTCTATATATCTTTATTTCAAAGAATGTAAATAAATCTAAAAGACATTCCTGTGTAGCTAATCAGTATTTCATTGATTCATTCATTTTCTACGGCTTAGAAACACTTTACTGGTTATTTAAAGCCAAAAAATATTATAAGACTAAGAAATTTTCTTTAGAGATACAATTCTTAATAATTAACACATAGTTGTGGGAGAAGAGGTGGATTCATACCTTTCCTAAGGTTATTTACATGTAAGTGAATATAAACCCAACTAGAATTGGAACTTGGCTCTCCGATTAACATTTCCAAGCCATTATCCATTACACCACCTACACATGCAAACTTACAACATAATATTCTCAAGCAGTCACCCATCTAGGTACTGACCAAGTTTGATGTTGCTTAACTTTGGTGATTGTACGGGAAGCAATGTTTCAACATGATATGGCCATAAGCCTGTCTTCTGGAGTGTTTTTTTTTTTTAATCATATGTGAAAAAAAAAGTTCTACGAATTATTCAAACTAAAAGGCAACCCACAAAAAATTTTAGATTTATTCTATGATGAAAAAAATTAACTAACATAAAAAGATAAACTTTTTTAGTTTGAACACCACATCTAACATTTGTGTTCTGTTTTAAGCTACTAAATTTTGCTTTTGTTTCAAATAACTGGAGCAAAAATTCCAAGAATTAAATAAACTCTACCAAATTTACTGTTTTTTTGTTGGGTGTCCTGTATTATCTCAACTTTCTAATATATTTTGGTTATTTCAACTGATGTAGTCTTTGACTTTCCCTAGAACCAATATCACAGCTGGCAATGTTTGAATTTTGCTTTTTGCTAACTGTCAAATTAAAGCAATTAGCTTAAAAAGAATAATTACATTAATTATAACAAAATAATTTAAACCCTTTAGAGAGCCAAATGTCAAAGATCTATTCAGCACTTAATGCAAAATTAACCAAGAAAACAATTGTGGAAAAAATTCAATGACAATTAGTACAACACTTGTAGAAAGCCAGAAAAAACACATTTGCTAAAATGTGACTAAAATACATGTGAGGACATTGGTACAATACCGGAATTAATGATGACACTAAGAGAAACAAAAAACAAAAAAAAAAAAAAAAAAAAAAAAAAAAAAATGCTGCCACAATATTCAAATATATATTTTGCTATTTCCTTTCAAATGGTGGGCAAATTTATCTGATTAGATTGTAGATATAGGTGTGATTTCAGTATCATTACAAAATTACATTTTCAGTAAAATTATTTAGACATCCAATTCCAACCAAGTCCATTAGAATTACTTATGCACAAATGCAGACACCACTGGTGTGTTCATCTGGTATTTGCACGTCAGGAACACCTCGTTCGACTGAGAAAAACACTGGTGTTATATAGTTACCTCAATCCCAGACTCATGCTGACTATTCGCTAATACCTGCCTAGTATCGTTCATATGCAAATAGTCCAAATAGTCAGTGCCAAGTAGAAGGTGTTCTCTCAACAGCCTATTATCGAAGCAGACGCAACTATTGGTGCTTCCAGCACCACCTACAACCAACCATGAGTCTTTTTTTCAGGCTGAGCAGATTCTCTGTTACAGTTGAGAAAGATATGAATCCATCTCTACTCCCACCAGCTTGGGTTGAATAGCAAGACAGACTTGATTCTATAGCCTTGGTTGGCATCCAGTCTCTTGCAGAAAGAAATGGCAGCCTACTGCAAGAAAATCTTCCTAATCAGTCATGAATGGTAAAAGACATGATTGCCTAAGTGTGTATCACATATGGCACCTGACTGATTCAGACATTACAAAATATATTAACTTCAAAAACAAAATTGATTTTACTTCAACTTTTTCTCCTAATTAATGAACTGAATAGTAGCAGAAGTAATACAAACAGATCAGATGCGTAACCTCCCCCAACGCAAAAAAAAAAAAAAAACACAAACTAAACCATCTCCATCAATAAAACAGACACACAAAAATAGAGGTTCCAGGTTCAGCCCCAGTCAGTTTCTCACCTTGTTCAGGGGAAAACCTTACTGCAATAAAAACACACCCACAAATTTCCTATAACGAGTTACCAGGATATCAGGTCATAGAGAAATTATTTGAACAAACAATGTCTGGGCATGGTTGGATACACACATATACCAACACCATTTCGGTAAAGTTAGAAGCAGGAATAATGATAATGGATTACTAATAGATTTTTTTTTTCTTAATAGTGATTAGAGAGAGATACAGACAGATAAAAGGTTATGCACTCATATTGAGAAAGAGAAGCTAATACATAGATAAATATATAAAAATAGATAAAGATATACAGACACTTGATTTTATAGCTACAACTCATTTCTGTATATTATGGATGTCATGGCACGTGGAACTAGAACTGTCTACCCCAGTGAGCGAAATAAAGGGTTCAGTTCGAAATTCCAACCACCTGAAGAAGGCCGGAGCATACAATGGCCGAAACGTTGTGATAAATATGGCGACAAAGATGAAGACAATAGTCTGAATAATGTAAATAATGTACATAATGCCTCATCTCAGAAATATAGACTCATTTCTGTATATTAGAGATTTTCAAATTGAGAAGCATTAGGCTCCAAGTGTTCTTCTATGTGCCATGTTCCTTCAGGACATGGGCAATCATGGCTCTCCACAATTACCTGTCCTTTGTAGCTCTTAGTAAATTTTGTCTTTTTCTTATTTCTCCTAAACCTTGTTCCACCATCCATTCACCTAAGCTTATTATTATTCTTCTTTTTGCCCTGTCCCTTCAGAACATTGGCGGTCATAGCTCTCCATAATTTCCTGTCCTTTGTAGCTCTTAGTAAATTTTGTCCTTCTGATCTCTCTCCTAACCTGGTTCAGCCAACATAAGCTTGTTAGGAAGGTTGATCACTGCTTTCCCACATCTCTCTTGCCTTCAATGTCTTATGAGTGCTTAATTTTCAAAGCCCTCTTTCCTCATTATCTGCCCTAGAAATATCCATTTCTGATGCTAAGTGTTCTTTTTGTTTCCATTTTCTTTAAAAAACTTCATAGTTTCTCACATGTTCAGTTTATGGTATTCTCAACATCCTTCTGTAGAAACACATTTCTGTTGCCTCAAGTTTCTTCAGCTGTGAGAAGATTGTCCAGCATTCAATGCTATATTGGAGGACTGGTATTACATAGTAATTCAGTATTCTCTAATCTAAACAGAGGAATTTTAGCAAGGGAAGAAACTGCAGTGAATTTCAATTCCTAGTTATACTGGTGAAAAAAATTAGTAAATTCAAATTGGGAGAGGAATATACCTGGAAATAAGAACCACTTCAGTTTATGATCTCTAATAATATTTGCGGGCATATGTGATAAAAATAATTAATGTTGAGCTTATTTACACTATTTGCATCATTTAGACTGTTGTCCTCATCTTTATTACCATATTCATGACATTTCAGTCGTTGTACACCCCAGCCTTCTTCAGGTGATAAACATTAGCATTTCAAACCAAACCCTTTATTTAGTCCACAGGGGTAGATTATTCTAATTCCCCATGCCATGCCTTTTTTTCGGATATCTCAGTATCAGTTAATTCCCTTTAGAAACTCAACTCTCCAAGTTTTGTCCCCTCTGTCCAGGTATTGAACTCGCAACACTTTGGGCAAAGTCACTTTTTGGAATACTTCAACCAACGATTTTATTCAGTGGATAAGTGTTGGGTTGAAATATTCAAAAAAGGGTCTGGTACATGGTATTAGAACAATCTACCCCCATGGACTAAATAAAGAGTTTGGTTTGAAATTCCAACATATGTCATCTGAAGAAGGCTGGAACTTGTCATGGTTAAAAACTGTCCCGTTGACACTACATCTTATTGTAGGTACATTTGTCCATGTTTGCTAATTTTTCCTTTTCAGTTGTTGATCTTTATCAATTCTAGATGACTCTCCTAAAAGAAACTTATAATAATTCAAATTCCCTAAGTGCTGAGCAAAAACACATGGAGAGAGTGAAGCTTTGATTTAGATGTTGATATCAGCTTTTAATCCAGAATCCCAACATCTTAAAAAAAAACAAAAATAAATAAATAAATAAATAAATAAAAAAGAGTTTAGTTTTTTGTTTTTTTTCTTTTGTCACAGTCAATAATTATCTTATTTTAAAAAAAAAAAAAAAAAAAAAAAAATTGTTGCATCTGAATCAAAATTTTATCATTTCCAAAAACGAGACAGAAAGGCAAAATTTGTTTCTTATGAAGTTTTCTTATATCAAAAAATATAAAAGATTTCTAAGGTGTCACACTGGACTGTTCAGATTTCACAGCAAATAAAGATACTTAGTGAAACATTTCACCTACAAGTAATATGAAATTAGCAAGAATAGTTACATGGTACTAGCAGTATGGAGGGAGATCTGACCTGATTGCACTCTTTGGTATTAACTGTTGTGACATGCCAGTGATGAGATCTTTGTCAAGGTTGAGGCAGTGTCATGTTTCTCCCACCCCTCAAGAGAATTCATTTAAAATAAATACATGCAGCTTCTGCTAGAATTCAATTCTATTTTCCATATCATTGCTTAACAACTCACCTCTATGAATAATTTGGCCCTGGAGCAAAAAACTTTAAAAGTAGAAGACTGGCATAGATCACATGGATTGAATAATATGGATCCAATAGATTTGCTTCCAAAATATTTAGTGAAAAAAAAAAAAAAAAAGGTGAATTTGACCAAAAATTTCATTGTATTTGTTTTTATATATATATATATATATATATATATATATATATATATCGTGTGTGTGTGTGCACGGTGGAGTAATAGAGTAACAGCTCGGATTGAAGAATCAGCTGTGTTCGAATTCCAGTCGAATCCATTAAATTCACTTACATGCTGCTAATACCCTTGGGAAAGGTATGAAGCCTCTTCTCCCTTAGCTATGGGTAAATAGCAGGACAGATCAGGTTCTATGTCCTTGGATGGCAACTGGTCTACCGCAGAAAGAAATGGCAACCTATTGCAGGAAAAAATCTGCCTCGTCAGTCATGTATCAAAAATGCATTAACCCACTTACCACACGATAAATGTTATGATCCTGGTTTTTTAAAATTATAGACTATATTACGTCTTCCTTAAATATACAAGTACTTTCGACATGTTCTCCAGTCATCATCAGGCATAGAAACTATTTTCTTTTTGGTAAAACTCCGGTAGCATCCAAGACAAAGTTGAATTTTTAAAAATTTAAGCGAGAGCGTTTTTACTAATATGGCAATTTAAGAATTTTATCTCATTAACTTTACTAATTTACTTTTTGTATGAATGATTCATTGTTTATATATATATATATATATATATATATATATATATATATATATATATATATACACACACACAAAAGGATTCAGTAGATCAACACCAGGTATCATCATGCATTGTATGCACCAGTGACAAGAATATTTATCAAACCAGATTCTCCTTTTGTTAACTTTTACATGCCTGGGGATAAAAATAAACACACTGCATCAGCATGTGGCAGAAGCAGTTTAGATTGGCAAACTATGAAACAGACGAGGAGTGAAGTTAGTTAAAATAATAACGGTGTCAATGGAAAAATCATCATTTTGACACAGTTTTTTTTTTTCAGGCATACAAGATGACAAGATTTTATACAGAACAAAGTAACTAATTTCTGTCTGGAGAATTAAAGCATTAAAAAATCTTGAGTCAAATAGAGTGGATAGTCGCAGTTAAAACATTGATCAGTACTAAAAGGACAATAAAGCAAGCCAAGATATCCTAAGACATGGACAGTGAAATAAGAAGAATCTATCCCTATGGATTGAATAAAACATTCAGTTTGAAATTCGCTAAGATTAACCAGATTGATAGACACCGGAAGAGAAATGGAGTGTATAACAGCCAAAATATCATTATTGTAAGAAAGATAAGGATATTATCCCAAATGCTAATGTAAATAAAAGTATGCCAGCATATGATTGGATACGACAAGCTCTTGTGATGTCGCCAATGAAAATCATAAGTGTCCATATTACCCAAGTACAAGGTACAAGTTCAATATTTGGCACAGCATTAGGTATTATTTTTTTCTCTTTTGGCTTTCATTTAAAATAAAAACCTTATACATAAAAAATTAGGATCTCATATAACTTAATATAGAACAGGATTTGGCAAACATAAAATTGATTTGACTGAATTAAATGTAACATCATGAATGTTTCAGTGAATTTATAAATTTATTTTTACAATAATAAATTCTTAAAAATCAGAGGGTGTCAAGCTTGTGTTGAAACAAAAACAATTTTTCTTGAATCTGAAAAGACGGATGGTAAAGTGTTAAACAATACTTATAGCTACAAATGCTATGGAGAGCCATCCTAAAGAAACATGGCATAAAAGGAAAAAAAAAAAACATAACTCTCTGCAGAGGCACAACCAGTTGAAACCAGATGATGCTGCAGTGGTTTTATGGGGATGAAGTTGCTAGTTCTACACCCAACTGGTTCTGAATTCAAAGTTGTCCTCCTAAACTGGTTACCAACCAAGACCTATTTAACCCCTAGCTTGGAAGAAATGAGATATATATATATATATATCACAACAATGGTAGCATTAAGTAAAACTATTAATAAATACAAGATGTGCTAAAAAGTTCACAGTCTGAGCAACTTTCCAAAATCTGATCAAACAGAATGGGGGGGTCTAAGTTAGACCGTTAGTCCTGTATATCACTATAAACTTCGGCAACAAGGCCTCTGATCAGGATATTGGAGGTTTTGAAGACTAAACTACATCCAGTATCAAGGTCTCTGATTGTGGGATTGGAGGTTTTGAGGAGTATGGGACCACCTCTTAATTGCTGCTGTTTCCAGGTCCACCCTGATCTGGTGTGGCAGCACCTGTTAGGGTCCCTGCTATGGGCAAATAGTGAATTCCCAAACAAAAACAAAACTACAAAAGTATAAAAATACATTTTTATAGTAAAAAGACCAGTAATCCATTTTTATGTAACAAAAATTATGAACAATACATCAATCAATATGAAAGAAATCTTTCATGGCATTAATCCATATAATATCCTACAATTTCTTAAATCAAACTGTATTCCAAAATATAATAAAACTACAACATAAAACATACATATCACCACCTCTAGTAATTATATTCACACAAACATGTATATACACAAAAGACGAGTATCATCGACCATGTATTCAATTGTGAAAGCACAATAACATTTTGATTACTTCAAAGTTCCCATAAAAATTAAATTTTAGCATTAAATGACCCATTAGAAGTTCATATGTCATTAAACAAACAAATGAATTAGTTAGACTGTGAACTTTTCAACAGCCCCTTCTTAATAACTTAGAAATAATGTTACTTTTATTGAACAGATTATAAGAACTTGCATTGATTATCAAAGATACACTTTTTCTTTCTCTTCCAACTAATTTGTACTGGTTAAAGAGTAAAATATATGTTGTTATCTTTTGAAGACGGCCATAATGAACTGTAATTGAGTGAAAATTCTAGAAAAAGTGAAAATAGAAAAAACTTGAGACTTTGAAAATAAATTGATTCAAAAACAGACAATGCACAAATGGTAGGCAAACCATTTCAATGTGGCAAAAACAAAAAACCAGGAACATAATACTTATCTAAATTCTTCCTGATCTTCTGGAAACAATACAAATAGATTTCATATTTGTCTGAAAAAAGTCTCTTTGGGAAGACAAACTTCTTGATTATAGTAAGAAAAGGAAAGGAAATGACTATATTTGCAAGATAATTAAATTAAGAGAGAAAGAAAAAAAGAGAGAGAAAGAAAAAAAGAGAGAGAAAGAAAAAAAGAGAGAGAGGGGAGGGAAAAAAAAGAGAGAGAGGGAAAAAAAAAGAGAGAGAGAGAGAGAAAGAAAGAGAGAGAGAGAGAGAAAGAAAGAGAGAGAGAGAAGGAAAGAAAGAGAGAGAGAGAAGGAAAGAAAGAAAAGAAAGAAAAGAAGGAAAGAAAGAAAAGAAGGAAAGAAAGAAAAGAAGGAAAGAAAGAAAAGAAGGAAAGAAAGAAAAGAAGGAAAGAAAGAAAAGAAGGAAAGAAAGAAATGAAGGAAAGAAAGAAAAGAAGGAAAGAAAGAAAAGAAAAAGAAAAAAAAAGAAGGAAAGAAAGAAAAGAAGGAAAGAAAGAAAAGAAGGAAAGAAAGAAAAGAAGGAAAGAAAGAAAAGAAGGAAAGAAAGAAAAGAAGGAAAGAAAGAAAAGAAGGAAAGAAAGAAAAGAAGGAAAGAAAGAAAAGAAGGAAAGAAAGAAAAGAAGGAAAGAAAGAAAAGAAGGAAAGAAAGAAAGAAGGAAAGAAAAGAAAAGAAGGAAAGAAAGAAAAGAAGGAAAGAAAGAAAAGAAGGAAAGAAAGAAAAGAAGGAAAGAAAGAAAAGAAGGAAAGAAAGAAAAGAAGGAAAGAAAGAAAAGAAGGAAAGAAAGAAAAGAAGGAAAGAAAGAAAAGAAGGAAAGAAAGAAAAGAAGGAAAGAAAGAAAAGAAGGAAAAGAAGAAAAAAAGGAAAAAGAAAGAAAAGAAGGAAAGAAAGAAAAGAAGGAAAGAAAGAAAAGAAGGAAAGAAAGAAAAGAAGGAAAGAAAGAAAAGAAGGAAAGAAAGAAAAGAAGGAAAGAAAGAAAAGAAGGAAAGAAAGAAAAGAAGGAAAGAAAGGAAAGAAGGAAAGAAAGGAAAGAAGGAAAAGAAGGAAAGAAGGAAAAGAAGGAAAGAAGGAAAAGAAGGAAAGAAGGAAAAGAAGGAAAGAAGGAAAAGAAGGAAAGAAAGAAAAGAAGGAAAGAAAGAAAAGAAGGAAAGAAAGAAAAGAAGGAAAGAAAGAAAAGAAGGAAAGAAAGAAAAGAAGGAAAGAAAGAAAAGAAGGAAAGAAAGAAAAGAAGGAAAGAAAAAGAAAAAGAAAGAAAAAGAAAGAAAGAAAAGGAAAGAAAGAAAGAAAAGGAAAGAAAGAAAGAAAAGGAAAGAAAGAAAGAAAGAAAAAAAAAAGAAAGAAAAAAAAAAAGAAAGACCACACAAATATTAACTGCATCAAATGGTATGGTATTTGCAACTGGGTGGAGAGTTTATACCAAACCACAAAATGGACAGCTCTGATGCTTGGTGGAGTTGTAATTGGCCATCCTCTCCACAACTACCCTTGTAAAACAGACATCATCAGGAGTTCTTTGACCGCTCCAATTATCAAGGAAGGGGAGGCTAAAAGCAGAAGGAATGGACAACCTCCTCCAGGATGATCTGTTGGCAGCGGCTCCTGGGAGTTCTAGCATTGTCATGTTTATCCATTCTGATGTTGTCTGACCCAGCTTGCATCCGCCTTCAACAGTGACTTGAATGGTGACCTTGCAGAGACTTATGTGACGTGGCCAAACCATGACATCTTCTGACAATAGTAGCAAGGAGAGATTCAGCTCACAAGACTTTTGACCTTGTTCTGTAGATAGTCATTAGTTTTTATCAGACACCTTATCAGTTGACAAATATAGCATCATTAAAATACTGTCACAATATATTAGCAAGAAGAATTTATATTCTATTATCAAAGATATTTTTTCTTCTGAATTAAGTCAGAAAAATTTATTGTCTTATAATCAAAAGCTTATATTTATGCCCAACATACAGGGTGTCCCACAAAACACAGGACATTTTAGATTTACTATATGATGAAAAAAAAAAAAAAAATTAACATATAAAACCAAAAAATTAACTAGCATATAAAAAAAAATTAACTATTTATTTTACTATATGAATGAAGCAAAAAAAATAACACAAAAAAAAAAAAAAAAAAAAAAAAAAAAAAAAAGAAAAGTGAACTATTTTCCTATATGAATGAATCAAAAAAAATTAACCAGCATATAAATATTTTAAGCATTTGTTGTCCCAGGATGCTGCAGTCATCAAATTTTCAATGCGAGGTGATTGTACTCTTTAAGAAAGAACGTCTAACTTGCGAACTGAAAAAATGCCAAGAAATTTTGCCAGAGTACTTTAGTTTGAATACCACATCTAACATTTGTGTTTTTGTTCTGTTTTAAGCGACTGAATTTCTATCCTTTGCCTTTGTTTCAAATAACTGTAGCAAAAATTCCAACAATTAAATAAACTGTATCAAATTTCCCGTTTTTTTTTGGGGGGCACCCGATATAAAAGAAAGGTATTCATTATATAGTCACTAAAAATCAATCAAGCATTCATTTCTAGAAAAAAAAAAAAAAAAAAAAAGAAAGAAAACACAAGAACACCCAAGCATATTAAAGAAAAAAATATCCTGGTGGATTAAAGCATTCGTTACTAAATTTGGTGACATAGTAATTGTAAGTTCAATCCTTAGGCTGGGTAGTGCAGATTTAGACTTGATGGAAAGACAGTGAGCAATAATTGATCAGTACTAAATAAGAACAAGACCAGATATCCCTAGACATGGTCAACAGAACGAGAACAATCCAGTCCTGTAAATTAAATAAAGAGTTCAGTTTGAAATGGTTTGTGAATTTTATGATATTGCAATTGTGATTTCAATCACTAGAGCCGAGCCGAGCAGATTTAAACTCACTGGAAACAAGGCAAGTAATAACTGATCAGTACTAAATAAGTACCAGGAAAGTTATCCCTAGACATGGTCAGCAGAACGAGGAAAATCTAGTCCTGTAAATCAAATAAAGGGTTCAATTTGAAATTGGTTTGTGATTTTTATGATATAGTAATTATGAGTTCAATCCCTAGGGCCCACAAGGGCAGACTGGAAGCAAAGCAAGTAATAACTGATCAGTACTAAATAAGAACTAGATGAGATATCCCTAGACATGGTCAGCAGAAAGAAAACAATCTAGTCCTGTAAATTAAATAAAGGGTTCAGTTTGAAATTGGTTTGTGAATTTTATGATATAATAATTGTTAGATCAATCCCTAGGGCCAAGTAGAGGATATTTAGACTCACTTGAAACAAGGCAAGCAATAATTGATCAGTACTAAATAAGAACAAGACCAGATATCCCTAGATTTGGTCAGCAGAATGAGAACAATCTGGCCCTGTAAATTAAATGAAATGTCCAGTTTGAAACTGGTTTCTGAACATTTTAATATAGTAATTGTGGTTTCAATCCTTTAGGCAGAATCGAGCATATTTAGACTCACTGAAACAAGGCAACCAATAACAACATCAGTACTAACAAGAACTAGACAAAATATACCTAGACATGGTCAACAGAATGAGAACACTACTCCCGTAATTTAAATAGAGAATTCAGTTCAAACTTCCCTGCAGATTACCTATATTGATAGACAGCTGAAGAAGGCTGAAAGGCACAACAATGGCTGAAATGTTGTAATAATAACAAAAGTTGAGGATATTAGTTCAAATGTAAATAACATAAATAAAAAGAAAGTTATCTCGAAGAAATAGGTAAATGTACTCAATAAGTCATTGAACAACTTACAAAATATCTAGGTAAAAATACAACACTATTATTTTTAGGGTTACTATTGTTGCCAAAATTTAACCAATCTACACTCGCAAAAATAAATTTAAGACCAATTGTTAAAGTTTTATTCATTTCAGAGTATGTTTCTAATAAAACAACATAAATTAGTTTTATTGTGTACACTTTATGCAGAATTTATTTCACTTTCAAATGATGTAAAAATTATATATTTTTCTACAACTTGAAAAATTTTAATACTGGATTAATTTAAATTATCCAAATTTGCCAGCAAAATAAGTTTAAGACTGCATGAGTATTATTATATTTAAAGCAAAAAGTTATAGTAAAAATGAGAAAAAAAAAATATATATATTTTCAATATTTAGTGCCATAACCTTTATTATTAATTACAATCACATAGTCTAGTCATCGAGCTTGATAAGTTAGCACAAAAATCATTTGGAATGCTCTGCAATATTTACTTAATATATGACGTATTCATGGCTGCGGCCTGGTCACAGCAACAATTATGACGTATTTCTAGAGCTGCGGCCTGCCCACAGTGACCAACTATAAGACGGTGTTCAGGGTCCGGTCTGCTTCAGTCACCAGGTATTGGCGGTACTCAGAGTCAATCCCGGTCTGCTCAGTTGGTCAGGATCGATCCTGCCATCAGAGAACAAGCCGTCAGCCCACTCATCGGTCATTGATGGCATTTGACACAGCAGCTGGTCTCAAAAGTTGACCTCTTCAACTGTGACCTCTCTTACCCACGTTCTGATTTTGATCTTAAGAGGGTCAAGCCGAATTTCCATTGGAGTATCTTAACCACGCTAAACCAAGGAGTTGAACACATGTATACAAAATTGTAAAATAAAATGGACAACGCCTGAATAAGTCACGATATGATGTTTACATCAGAATAACAAAAAAATCTTTACAGTTCTTTTCTTCTTTGTTCTTTTTCTTCTTTTCCCAACCCATTCTAATAATTGACGATGGAACGAAAATTGCGGGTAGCTTCTTTGAAGAGTGACCAGACTTGACAACTGGATTTATCTTCAAATACTGTGATTTGTACTTTCACAGACAGCACAAGGTTTATCGTCAGAGTCTTTCTTCAGCGACAAATGGTTTTAACTTCAAGTACTGTTGTTTGTACTTTCATGGATGGCAAAAGCTTATTCGTTGGAGTTTTTCTTCATCAGCAGATAATTATTATTATCTTCATCAGGTTGGCAAGCAGCATTATATCAGAAATCTCTTAACTCATTCGACTGCAACTCCAATGGCAAATAACCCCAACTCTCTCCAAATCTAACTAACTTTGGCCCACATGGGCACTTGTATTTATGGGTGTTCCTTTCAACTGGTGTGGTGTGGGCGAATAGGTGGGTTTTATGCAAATCTCCCAAAATTCAACCAGTCATTTTCTTTTGTTTTCTATTTCACATTTCCAATTTTGGAATATCCCCTCCTCTTTCGAGAGGAGCCATTATATGATGTCAGCCTTTCTGACGTCATCTTCCGCTTTTTAATTTTTTCATTCTCAGGGAAAGTTTTGGCAGACAATTTTTCTCAGCAGATAGTCAAGCCAAACATCTTTCAACAGCTGACCTTAACCTCTGGCCCCCAGCCTGCCAGCTATGTCTAGCAAAGTCATGTTGTGTAACTTTTTTCAACAAAATTCATACATCTATTCCCATATCCTGGGAAAATAATTCTCTTTCCGACAAAAATTTAAAATCGTTTTGTTTAACCCTTTTCGTCCGTACACCATGTTAAATATTGTTACAAATATAATCATCAGTTTTTTAGCATGAACTTTTTTAGAAATAAAATTCCATAAATTTTCAATCAGATTAAGATCTGGACTCTGTGGAGGCCACTCAATGACATCTGTATTATGGTGATCAAAAAATTGCATTACTTTTTTGGCTTTGTGAATGGGGCTATTATCTTGTTGAGAAATAGCTTGAGGTGACATTTGGTCAGTCAAATATGGCAGAACATGTTCCTTAACAAGCTGCATCTAATCTACACTGTTGAATTTTCCATCGACTTCAACAATTGAACCAATATCAAAGCTACTGAATACACCTGACACCATTACATCCCCACCTCCCATTTGTGCTGTCTTTTTGACTCATTTAGGATGGAATTCCTCGGTTGGACAGTGTCTGACAATGGTTTTTTTCCATCCAATCCAAAGATGCAAAAGCATGACTCATCACTCCAAAGAACTCTACACCAGTCGTCGGCCAGCCATTGAATGTGACTTTTTGTGAATTTCATCCGCTTGAGTCAATTCCTCTCGGAAATAATTAGCTTTTTTCTAGCAATACACCCAAATAATCCAAATTCTCTTACATGGTTTTGGACAATGTTACGTTAACCCCAGATTTGTACCCTCACCTCAGATTTTATAAGTATATTTTCAGTACCTTGTGTATTTGCGACGAAACATATGAATCTTAATAACTTCTTTATTTCATGAATATGCAGATTGTGGGATATATTTTTTTTATACCCTGATGAGTCAGGGCCAGTTCTCAGAAAAGAAACTTCCCTTCCTCCTCCCATTTCCTACCCGGTCTCTGATGCGTAGGCCAAACAAACGCTGTTTGACATATGTGCGAATGATATTAACAAGGTCCATAGTCGTAGACCGAACGAACTGTTTGACAGATAAGTGTGAATGACATTAACAGGGTCCGTGAATGACGCATACTTTTTTGGGGGCCAACACGCAACTCAACTTGTAGCAGTTTTGTTTCGCACGTGTTGAGATGACAACGATCTCACTTAGCTGCTGGCTTTCAGAGGAATCAGACGTCACCAAAACCAGTCTTAGCTGTTTGCCATTAGAAGAAGCAGTTGTCACCAAAACCAGACTTCGTTGTTTGATGCCAGAAGAATTAGATGTCATCAAAAACCAAAATACTTACGAGAGAATCTAGAACAACATCCTCAACCCAAGTTGGCTACACTCCCACGATTTTTCTGTGTGTTCTCCTCGCCATCAACACGGATTGGATGTCGCCAGTCAAAAACTCATTTTAGAACATTGACAATCCCATCTTTTACTTTCAGAGAAGTGCATGAATATCCTTTTGATCAAACTGTACCCTTATAATAAATCAATTGACGTCGATTCCAACCTTATGTAAGTTTCTGCATGTTTTTCTGTATCTTATAATCTGCTATCTCTGTATTCATATGTATTTCGCCGCATTAGTATCTGTTTAATTGGTAACTTATCTCCCCATCCCTTGTATTATTTAGTTTTCTTTTTCTTACTTTCACACTTTGTATATTCTACAAATAAAATCTTCATATTATATATTCTCGTGTTGTCTTCTGTTCTGTGTCTGCATATGGTTCATTTTCTCTCTGCGTTTACAGACGTCTGGAATTGGAGGATTCCTATCCCAACATTCTTTTCTTTATTTTTATATCGAACCTTGGGATCTCTTATTTTTTTTTTTTTATTTTCTCATTGCGGCCCGGCTATCGTAGTCCCAATGAAACCCCGGGCGTAACAACAGTTTGCGGCATAAAACTTTTACCAGATAATTGGCTGTAAAAGTCCAGTGCCGTCAGCATTTGGTTAGCTTGGGAAAGCCTATGAATTCGACTATCCAGTTGCACTGTTGTTTTTCTTGGGGCTCCTGATCTTTGCCTATCCTTATATTGTCCAGTATCCTGGTAAAGCTTCCAAGCCTGAACACAAGCCATTTTGCTGCATTTTAATAGCTTGCTTATGTTCATAAAGGGAACGTTTTGTTGATGAAGTAAAACTATTTTTGATCTAGTCACTGGGCTAAGACTATGACGCTTTCCCATAGCGAATTAATTGTATAACAATGCTCAGTTATTACACTATAAGATGCATTAATGACCAGCCATGTGACCACCAATTTAGCAAATAATTTGCATAATAACCATGCAGTCATAAATTTATTTTACCGGCAAAATTTAAATTAATCCAACATTAAAATTTTTCAAGTTGTAGAAAAAAAAAATTACAATTTTTACATTATTCAAAAGAGAAATAAAATTCTGCATAAAGCATACGCAGTAAAACTAATTTATATTGTTTTTTTAGAAACACATCCTGAAATGAATAAAACTTTAACCATGAGTCTTAAATTTATTTTCACCAGTGTATATTATAAATAAAGCTGATACTGGGTATTGCACTCTGTCTGCACGTATGTCATGTATATGGATATTTCTGTTGTGCAAGTGTGACTTACACACGCTTATTCCATTTAACATAGACAAGCACATATTTGACACAGTTTGAAATAAGACATTGGAATAAAACACTCCTTTCACACTAAGTCTGGACAACCCCTACTTTGGGCTGAGTAATAAAATCAAAGTTGGACAAAAAAAAATTTTTTTAAACCCTAAAAGTACCAGTTAATTATAAGATTTTATTGAACTTTTCAAAAATTATTTAGTAATAAATATAACTTTTTTTTAAGCTTTAATTTTGAAAAAATATTTATAGGTATGTCTTTGAATTAAAATATATATGTACCCACACAATTGGAATGAAATTGAAACATATCTCTGTTGTGAGGGTAGATTTCCTTGTCTGGCAACAACCCCTGGATAACAGAAAAAGAATATAAACCAGCCTTTTGAAGTCATTTTTATGACTCCTGTATTTCAACTGAATATATTTTCTAACAAATATAGTATTTTAAATGGTCAAACTGTTTAGACTTGAAATTTTATCATCTTGCCATCAATGAAATGACAAGTATGGAAATAATGAAAATAAAATAAATTCAAAGAATGTGCTCTCAACAGAATCAATCAGAGCTATGCACTCTGCCAAAAAAAGTTAATGTAAGCATCAGAGCTGCATAACAAGCTACAAAGAAAAGAACTAATTGAAGAGATTTAAATAAAATCTTTGATTTTGACCAGAGTATCACCATCTGTAGTGAGAGTGCTCACAGTGAGCTTGCACAATAGAGACAAGCAGACATTTGTGGTTTTTGAGCTCCCAAAATGGTTATAAGCTTAATTATGGAACTGTATTATTTGTATTTAAAAGGAAGATTAAAACAAAACTTACACATTTCTAATTCTAGTTTGAGGTGAAAATTGTCACCGTAGAAAATTCTCCCTTTGTAGGCGCATTCTGTCGCCTCAAGATGGTTGCTATAAATAAACACTTGTCAACTGTTATTTCTGGTATTTTAAGCTGGAAATAGCCTAGTACCACTTTGGAACGAGGTTAAACTTCCATTTTAAACTCTACATGAAGGTGTAACAATCAATTAAACCCACATTAATTTTGTTGTGATTTTTTTCTTTTGTAAACAAAAATGGCCACATCAACATTCAGTGAAGCCTTTATTCAGGAGTTTTTCTTTGATTCAGACTCCAATGATTATTTTGAAGGCTTTACTCAAGTGGATATTGATGGTGAAGTGGTCAAAGATGATAACCACACTAGTGACATGAAGGAAAGCGAGGATGCCCACTAGTAGCTACTATCGTCCATGGCTAATTAATTTCATGGAAGCTACTAGCCCCGTGGATGTACCTGATAGCATTTCTGAAGGTGAATTACTTTGTCTATTTATAAACAACAGAATAACTTTATTTGTCAATGAGACAAGTAAATATACTACTCATGTAAAAGAAAGATCAAACAAATGCTGGTGTCTTCTAATAAGTAAACACGAGGAAGCACATCATTTTTTTTTTTGACTAAATGAAAGCCTTCTTAGCCATTTTGCTTCTTATTTCACCCCAGAACTCCACAAGGAGTAATAAAAATTAAAGTATGTTAAATTGTTAATGTATTTGTTTTTTAATTTTTATTTTGTGTTTCAATTTTTTTTGTTTTCAAAATCAAAATATTCATAGAAAACGTTATTCATCCATTCTTTTATTAGTATACAAAAAAAAAAATCTATACACACGATACAAAGTTCTAACAATCTTAAAACAGTAGATGCTCATGTTTTTTGTGCCCTCAAAAGCTTAAAATAAATGGGCTTTGGGCTAGAAACCCCAGTCTCCAGAGAAGAGTCAAAACCTGAAAAGAACTTAAAATTTGCATTTAACTCTTAGATTTCTCTGGGGTGGGCATTTTCAGTGCCAAAAATGAATTCAGCACCACTATTAAAAAAAAAAAAAAAAAAAAAAAAAAAACACTACCCAACAACAATAACACAGGAATAGAGGTCTAGATCATGATTTCTTGATAAATATGAAACATGTCAAAATTTGATATTTGGTGCCAAGTGAGTAGAGATCAATTTAAAGTATAAAAGAAACTGAATATGTCTTAAATATCGGCAAAGAATTTTCTTACATTTTGCAGATTTTAATTTTTTTCATATTTGTACACTTACAGTAAAAAAAAAAAAAAAAAAAAAAATTGTCTGACATTATTTTTTAGCATTATTCAAAATTTGAAGGATAAAATACAACAATAAAAGTAAGCAAACTGCGAAAAAGAAATCAATTATCCAAAACTGATCAATTGAAAATAAATTACATTTTTTTTTTTTTTTTACTCATGTACACTCAAAACAAGATTCAAGAACCAATCGAAATAGAGAGTTACTGTGCGGATGTTACTAGCATAGAAATAGTATAAAATAAAAAGAATATAGTGCTGAAGCAGACTTTAGAAGAAACCGGAAATCCAATCCTAAACAGGGAACATGGAATAAACCTGTCAAAAACAAAGTTAGACCAGTTCTGATATTCTGAGACTGTCTACTTTCAGATGAGATATTGAAAACTGTTCCAAAAATTACTGATGTCTGCTTGCAAGCCAATTATGCATTATTAATTCACTTTTCTTCCTGCCTTTTTTCTTTTTATAATCATATAAAGAAAAAAAGAGTAAAAAAAAATCTTCAGCCATCCAGCATTCCAATAAAAATTATCACACATACCTCTTTTACATTTGGAAATTTCCTTTTGGCTTCAGAAGACAACTGTCGAAGATCCGTCTGTAATGTATCCAGGAGTTTCTTGGCCACAACAGGAGCAATCACTTGTGAATGCGTCTGTTGATACATTTTCTATCTTTTTCAATTTGGGATCCTTCCTGGATATTGGTACTCACTTAGCAGCAGACAAAACAAGGAAAAAATTTGGACACCTGTGAAACAAAAAAGAAAAAAAAAAATATCTTCAATCATTCAACACTAACTGCATGATTCAAAACACACATATATATATATATATATATATATATATATATATATATATAAGGCATCATTAAAATTAACCTTCATTGATTTTTATAAAAGAACATTTTGGTTTGGTTTGTCTGTTTAACAGCATATCAACTCCTTATGGGTCATTTAATGTAATTTTCTTGGGAGTAATAAAAATAGGATATATGTTATTCTGCTTTCACAACTGAATAAATGGTAGATAATACTCAGCTTTTGTGCATATACATTTTTGTGTGGACATAATTACTAGGAGGTAGTGATATGTGTGTTTTATATTGAAGTTATATTTTGGAATACAGTTTGAGTTCTTTAAGTGATGGTAGGATATTATATGGATTCATGTCATAAAAGAATTCTTTCATGTTGGTTGTTTGATAGAATTTTAAATGGATTTGGGTGAAGTCTCTACAATTTGTTACTATGTGCATATTGTTGGTAATTCTGTTTATGTATAAAAATGTATTACTGATATTTTTATATTTTCATAGTGTTTGAGGGTTCGCTATTTGCCCATAGCGGGGACCCTAACAGATGCTACCACTCCGAATCAGGGTGAACCAGGAAATAACAGAAATTAAGAGGTGGTTCCACACTCCTCAAAACATCCAATCTCTTGATCAGAGGCCTTGCCGTTGGATGTAGTTTATCATCATACCCAGAACTGAAGAACCTTTTTGGATGGTGGCAGATTTCTGTCGGTTATTAGATCAATTTGCCTATTGAATCACAACTCACTTAAAAGGTAAAACAGGTTGAACCTCATTGACCAGGACAGTTTTCAGGTCTGACAGGAGACCAGGTAGTGGATTTGTCAAACTGGTGAAACTTTGGATAACACAAAAGGTAAAATAAAGCATCGAGTGGACTACAGATAGCAATAAAATTTTCATTGTTATAGAGCAAACCTCAAGACTGATGTTGTTCCAGAAACAATAGAACTGGTTTGATTTTTGTAGAGGTGATACAAAATTTTTAATTAATGTTTTAGTAGCTTGACATGGCTGCAAAATGTTATTAAAAAGAAGTTGTATTTTAACATGAAGTACATGCACCTTGTATTTTAGTCTTTTCTGTATATATTATCAATAAAAAAAAAATAATCCAAATTAGTACTTATCTGGTGTAAGAAAAGTTTTAAAATATGTTCCACTAGTGGAACAATAGTCACAAATAAGGTTAAACTGTTCCTGATTAATCATCTGAGAGATCCGTTTCTGCCTTCCTTCAACCTGGCCAATGCTAATCTCCAGAAGAGTAACTTCTTGTGTCTTCTTGGGCTAACATTCTGGCTGACATGAAATGGAAAGACTATATTGCTAGGTATGCTGCTAAGAAAGTTGGTTTACTGTTTCATCGGAGACAATTTTTCTCTCCAGAATCTATCTTGCATATTTATAAGTCTACAGTTCATCCATTCTTTAAATATCACTGCCACATGTGGTCTGGTGCTCCTGCTATATATTCAGAGATTCTTGATAAAATCAAAAGAAGAATCAGCAATATTACTGGTCCTGACTTGGCATCTCAGCTTCAGTCACTTTCCCACCACCATAAAGTTACTTCCCTATGCGTTTTCTACAAATACTTTCTTGGTAATTGTTCACATGAGCTCTTTGCTATGGTACCAAAACTTTATGAATTTAAGTGCAGTACTAAACTTGCAAAGCGGTCTCACCAATTTAGAATTGAGTCATGTAGATCTAACTGTAAGTTCTATGCTAACAGTTTCTTTTCTTGCACTTCTCACTTGTGCAACTCACTTCCAGCTCCATGCTTTCCAGCCTACTTTGGTCTTCAAAAATTTAAATGCAATGTCAATCGTTATCTACTGTCCTCCAGATTACACTTTTATTGTTCTCACTCCTCAATTCTTCTGTTTTCTCTTTCACACCCAGTGTTTCTGAGACACGTAATGAGAAATGAGGGCCTGGAGAATCTAATACTCACAGGTCAAATAGAGGGAAAGAAAGAGACAAGGAAAAGCAACACATGACATACCTGGTGGGCTTAAGCAAGTGGATGACAGAACATAGTCTGGGGTAGGTGGCAGAGGGATGAAACTTATTAAGAGCTACAAGGGATAGGGAGGAAGTGGAGAGCCATGATCGCCTACGGCACAAAAAAAGAAAAGAAAGAAATACCTAGAATCAGAAAAAAGGCAGCTGAAAATTTCGACACACATTTGTGATTTGTTTAATTAGAAATGTTATATCGTTAATTTTTCATGATGAACTAATTAATTTGCGTTTGTTGTATTTATTTTCATATTTCCAATTAAATTAAATCAAAAGGAACCTTCATCGTAAGGAAAGGATCTTTAAGAAATGAGAAGACTGAATAGATTTTCTATGGATAACTGGGGTAAGAAATGGTTTGTTAATTTTAATTTCTGGGACATAATAAGAAAGGAGGGCCTGGAGAATCTGATACTCACAGGTTGAATAGAGGGAAAGAGAGACAAGGAAAAGCAACACATGACATACCTGGTGGGCTTAAGCAAGTGGATGACAGAACATAGTCTAGGGGAGGAGGCAGAGGGAAGAAACTTATTAAGAGCTACAAGGGATAGGGAGGAAGTGGAGAGCCATGATCGCCTACGGCACAAAAAAAGAAAAGAAAGAAATACCTAGAATCAGAAAAAGGCAGCTGAAAATTTCCGGCACACATTTGTGATTTGTTTAATTAGAAATGTTATATCGTTAATTTTTCATGATGAACTAATTAATTTGCGTTTGTTGTATTTATTTTCATATTTCCAATTAAATTAAATCCAAAAGGGAACCTTCATCGTAAGGAAAGGATCTTTAAGAAATGAGAAGACTGAATAGATTTTCTATGGATAACTGGGGTAAGAAATGGTTTGTTAATTTTAATTTCTGGGACATAATAAGAAAGGAGGGCCTGGAGAATCTGATACTCACAGGTTGAATAGAGGGGAAAGAGAGACAAGGAAAAGCAACACATGACATACCTGGTGGGCTTAAGCAAGTGGACGACAGAACATGGTCTAGGGGAGGAGGCAGAGGGAAGAAACTTATTGAGAGCCACAAGGGATAAGGGGTAATGGAGAGCCATGATTACCTATGTTCTGAAGGGACATGGTACATAAGAAAGAACCCCTTGTGACTTAATGGCTTTACTGCTTTGCATGGGATGTTCTGATTAAAGAAGAAAAAACTAAGGATCTTAAAAGAAATCTTACTTCTAACCAATAATGGCAGGATTTTAATAAATGAAACAAACAAAAATTACATAAAACTCAAGAACTTTTTAAACTGCTTAATGAAATCTGAATGAAAAACAAGATTTTAATTGTGATATTTCTATTGTTTAAAAGTGACATATATTTGGTTCTCATTGCAAGAACTAATTTTCCATCAATAAACAAAACAAGAAACACTTCATCAATTTTTAGTTAAACTTATGAACCATCAACAAACTTTTATACATTATGATTTCTGTTTACTATCAACTAAATTAAAAATACGAAAATGAATTTAAAAAGTAAAGCTTAATTGATTGATTTGTTTTTTTTATGGATTATCAACCCTTTGCAGGCTATTTAAAACCATAAAATATTTTTAGATTGTAAGAATTATTTTGACAAATTTTCACTTATGCAAATCCTACTAAACCATAGCTGAGGGGTGAGTGAGAAGAGATGGATTCATACCCTCCTCAAGGATATTTACGCATGAGTGAATATAATGAACTTGACTGGAAGTGGAACTCAGCACTGATTTCCAATTCTGAGCTGTTATTCATTACACCATCTGCACATCTAAGCTTACCACACCTGGTATTCCTCAAGCAGTCACCCATCTAAGTACTGACCAAAAACAACATTGCTTAATTTGAGTGATGGTATGAGAACTAGTGTTTCAACAAGATATGGCCATAAGCCATTTAATATAGTTTGGTTTTGGTTTGGTTTACAGCATGTCAACACCTCAATGGGTTATTTAATGCCAACAAGATTTTTATTGCTGGTAATATTTTTCTTCAAAACTGTATTGCTGATAATAATGTTCTGCTGGTAAAAATTTTTTCCTCAAAAATTCATTGTTAGTAATAGTTTTTTTACAAAAATGTATTGCTGGTACTAAAACTTATTTTTACACTTTCATAGTGTTTTGACCTCAGTTTGGGGTTAACTATTTGCCCATAGCTGGAACCGTAATAGGTACTACCACCCCGGGTCAGGGTAGAACTGGGAACACCAGCAATTAAGAGGTAATTCCATGCTCCTCAAATCCTCCTGATCAGAGGACTTGCTGTCAGATGTAGTTTATCATCTTACCCAGGACGCGGCTGCAGTTTACCGTTACACCCAGGACACCCATTTAATATAGAGAAAATATAATTAAAAATATAAATAATAATATAAAATAAAATTGTTCCATATAAGTCCACTGTAAATTTTCAAATCAGAGAAAATTAAATTGTCATTATTTACATTATTCAGACTATTGTCCTCATCTTTGTCGCCATATTTATTACGTTTCGGCCGTTGTACGCTCCGGCTTTCTTCTCATCTCAGAAATATAGACAGATGTTAAATTGTCAGATTTTAAATCTGATGATTTAACTTACTCCTTCTTGGTGCACACTGCTAGCAGAGCAGCCATGTTTGCATTGTAATAGCAGCAAGAAAACTTGCCCAAACATGCTCAAACTTCCATCACATGACCACAATAGTACTAACTATAAGCATACATGAGCTGACGGCAGCGTGACAAACCTAAAGATATCTTATGGCGAATAAGCAGATAATTTTTCACTTACCCTTGTAGTTTACATCAATTTGGAAATTCCAAGGAGTAGTGAACAAAAAAAAAAAAAAAAAAAAAAAAGGTGGTCAGTCGTTGAACTCAGAGAAGGAAAGTCAATCATATAGTCAGTCATGTGTACCCCAATAAACAACACTGAACCGGTTTACCTGAGCAGTGTTTGGCAGTCTTGCTTATCAGACTATTATTGATACTAAATTATAAAACTTGTTCCATATTTGCTACTAGAAAAAGCACTCAGGGTGTATCCCACTATTAATGCCATTGTCACTAAAATCTGAACAATGAACTACAGATCCTAAACCATGCTGTGACAAAAGGTTGAGATCATAGACAAAAAAAAAACATTGGAAAATTAATAAACTTTAAGGAATCAGCACATATGCTAGGCCACAAAAATCTCCTGAGCCAACCAAGCATAGAAATGAATACAATATGGGAACCAGTAATAAGGAATGCCAGAGAAAAACGATAACAGCAAAAATTGCAATATGAGCAATAAAGCACTGGTAAAAAGAATTGCAATAAAGCACTGGTAAAAAAAATGGTTGCAGAAGACATTAGGTTTATAATACCAAGAAATTCATACACAAAATGTCCTCAAGGACACATAGCACAGTGGATAAAGCTGTTAGTTAGATCCAGTGACAGGACTCAAAGAGTTTGAGTTCAATATTTGGTTATGGTGATGGAGAACTTGGAGAGAGGGGAATTAACAGGAGATAACTGATAACTGACATCTCTGTGGAACTAGAACAGTCTACCCCAGTGAGCAAAATTAAGGGTTCAGTTCAACATTCCAACCATCTGAAGAAGGCCAGAGCGTACAATAGCCGAAATGAGGACAATAGTTCAAATAATGTAAATAGTGAACATTTCTGTGGTATTAAATTTCAAGTAAAGTCAATTCCCACTTGATACTGTGTTGTTCATTTTGCAAAAAGGCATGAATCCATAGTCTTCCATAATGCAACCCAGTTTACAAGAAGGAAAACAATTAATTCAAATTGGAGGAGTGTTGTTTCGAAACTGTGATACATAGTGTCCCATTTCTGTCAAATGTATGTAACTGGCTCTACACAAGCTTTTACCACTATAATTGAATCACCTATGTGGTTAATCTAGGGATTTAGTACTATACCAAACTGTTGAATGCTCATAGTGTATTCAAATGTAAATTTGGAGGACGAATATTTTCTATGAAAATTTTTTGGACATTCAGGCTAGTAAATGTTGTTACATACTGTTTATTATAAACTGAGCATTACTTAATTACTTAAATATTTGTACCGATAAAAAGAATGTATAAACATAAAAATGTCTTTATATATATATATATATATCTCAAGAACAGTTTTAGAGGAAGGGTGTATGACAAAATAAAAACGTTTTTGTTTGATGTGTTTCAGCCCTTAGAACTTCTAAGGGACAAAACGCATTACATGAAAACTTTTTCACTTTGCTATATATATATATATATATATATATATATATATATATATTCTATGGTAATAGATTTTATTTATCAGTCTAACAGATTTTAATCACTTTAAACATTATTTTTAGTAGATACTCATATTTGAATTAGGCAGCATATTTATATATTTATTTATTCTCATCTACCGGACTGAATATTTGAGAAATCTTATTAAAGAAAAATATGTACTCGCCAGCAGGATTCAAATCTTCATCCTTCTGAGCAGAAGGAAACGGTCATTAAATTTGACATGCTTTAACTGACTTGGTTACAGAGCAGTCTTGCTGATCAAGCAAAGTATGAAATGTGCTTTTATGTAAAATCCTTCTCATATTAAAAATGTTTATATCTGCTCAGTTTTGTATCTAAACATAAAAGTAATTTTCTACGGTAATAGATTTTATTTATCAATCTAACAGATTTTTATCACTTTACACACTTTAACACCCACACATCCCACTGCCCAATGAAAGAAGGTTTGGTTGGTTTTCTTTAGCAACATATTGAACTCTATGGGTTATTTAATGTCAAAATCTAAATATTTTGAATTTATTTTCATGCCTTCAGCTACAGATAAAATGTATTGGTAATTACACTACAAATATGTAATTTTATACTTTCATGGTGTTTTGTTTTAGTCTGGTGTTTCATTATTTGCCCATAGCTGGGACCCTAACAGGTGCAACCACCCTGGGTCTGATTAAGAGATGGGTCCACACTCCTCAAAATTTCCAGTCACCCGATCAGAAGTCTTGCTCCCAAATGTAGTTCAAGGTCATGCCCAGTTTGACACTATTGGAATGGTGCTAGTAAATTGAAAAACACTAAATTTCGATAGACTGAAGATATACCAATGACCAGACGATGAAAAGGATATTTTTTTTATTGGAGAAAAAAAAAAAAAAAAAAAAACACAAACTAGAAGATAAGTAAAATTCTTATCCACCGGAGAGGTAAAACAAAGAGACCATCTGGTTTTGATTAGAACTGAGACTACATGAGCTATTCTGGAGGTCCAAGAAGCTCTCGGGAAAAAATTTACGACCATTGTGAGTGAAGGAGAGAAGGACAGACCCCTGGCCATGAGTTTGGTTGATTGATAAGGATTAACTTTTAAAAGCCGATGAGTTCCTGAAAGAATATATGTAAAAGAATGATAATTCAATTTTTTTGTCTGCCGAAACATAAAACTTCCCAAAATCAAAGGGTTGTTGACCAAAGGGTTGACAAGAGGATAAAAATGATAAATCCCAGATGCAAAAACAACTACACACAAAGCACGATGAGAAAGAATTTTGAATGATAATGAAAATTTGGCCCTTGGGCTAAACCACACCTAGCCCTTAGGGGACAGGTTTGGTCAGGCGACCAAGGAGGAGAGGGTCCAGGTGGAATTTCAGTGAAGGCAGGGGACTTTCTACACCCATCAGGCAAGGAGGAGACTAGTTTGATAAGGTGACCAAAAGGAGGAGAAGCCCCAGATAGAATTCTGAGGAGGGACACCCCCCATATTTAGACATTTTCAGGGAGAAGCCTGATTGTTTGTTTGGGGGACATGGGCATTCCCAGAGTACATCATGCCACCTCCAGCTCTTGCACAGGGGGTCCATAAAAACAGAATACTGAGACACTACGGCAGAAAGACAGAGACAGCAAAGACACCACTAACAGACTATGGCAAAGAATCTGCAGAGACGACAGAGACACAGCGGAGAGAGCAGAGTACTATTGCTTTGCCTGATCTTATGTGACTTGCCACCCTGAAGAAAAAGCCTCCAACTTAAAGCTTTGTTCCAAAATTCTAACAACGAACAGTGTGTCATGATAATCAGGAAGGTTTGACAGTTATTGTCTGGAGAATATAGTTCTCCTTAAGTCATCAATAACTGTACCATCAACTTTGTATTAAGTAACTGTATATAAATATTTTTTTTTCTATCCAATTTATTTTTTTCTTTCCTGTGACTTTACTCTGACCAGACCAAACCAAGTCATAGATTCCAGTCGACCATTCAGACCAAGTCAGTCTTGTGATCAATTAATCACAATGTGGGGTAAGACAAGACTTTGACCAAAACAATCAACTCTAAAATCAGCTGAGGGGATCAAACTTGTATACAGAACAACCGCTGTAGTCATCATACTAGGACTTAATAAAAGAATGAAAATAAAAGAATGAAAGAGAAAGTAAAAAAAAAAAATGAAGAACTAGTACAATGTATTAGTTTCATGGGAAAATTTAGTTGCATGCATGGGATGCACAGATGGTAATGTGCAAAAAAAAAAAAAAACAACTTCTTGCGACACAAAAAACGAACGCTTCTTGCGAACCAGAAACGAATGCCTACTTGCGACACAACACTTTACGACAGCCAACGAGCAAAACGGCACCCAAGACTGCTACCGACCGCAACGGCTTTTGTCGCCCAAAAAAAGACCCCAAACGACTCGCGCATCTTCTTCTTATAGTCCTCAGACGAGTCCATTATGGTACTCCAAGGTGTGCCTGGCAACAACACACACACGCAGTTTGAGGACGTTTCCGCGCATGCTCGTTACAGATAACATAGGTAATAAATATTAGTAATGTTAAATGTCAATATTAAACATCAATAGTACATTTTATTAATCATAAAATGAGTGACAGTTTCAATAGTTGTGTAAGATTATCATCATTCATTGCAAATGAAAATCCAAAACTAAAAGAACGGCGGGAAACAGAAGGGGAAAAAAAGAACGGAAACAGAAGGGAAAAAAAGAAGCGGGAAACAGGAAAAAAAGAACGGCGGGGAAACAGAAGGGAAAAAAAAACGGCGGGGAAACAGAAGGAAAAAAAAAAAACGCGGGAAACAGAAGGGGAAAAAAAGAACGGCGGGAAACAGAAGGGGAAAAAAAGAACGGCGGGAAACAGAAGGGGAAAAAAAGAACGGCGGGAAACAGAAGGGGAAAAAAAGAACGGCGGGAAACAGAAGGGGAAAAAAAGAACGGAAAAAAAAAGAAGAAACAGAAAAAAAAAAACATGGAAACAGAAGGGAAAAAAAACGGCGGAAACAGAAGGGAAAAAAAAAAAACGGAAACAGAAGGGGAAAAAAAAAACGGCTGGGGAAACAGAAGGGAAAAAAAGAACGGCGGGAAACAGAAGGGGAAAAAAAGAACGGCGGGAAACAGAAGGGGAAAAAAAGAACGGCGGGAAACAGAAGGGGAAAAAAAAAAAAGGAAACAGAAGGGAAAAAAAAAAATATGGAAACAGAAGGGAAAAAAAAGAACGGCGGGAAACAGAAGGGAAAAAAAAACGCAAGGGAAACAGAAGAAAAAAAAAGAACGGTGAAGGAAACAGAAGGGGAAAAAAAACGGTGGAAACAGAAGAAAAAAAAAAAAAAAAAACGGGAAACAGAAGGGGAAAAAAAAAACGGGGGGAAACAGAAGGGAAAAAAAAAACGGTGGAAACAGAAGGGAAAAAAAAAAGAACGGGGGAAACAGAAGGAAAAAAAAAAAGAACGTGGGAAACAGAAAGGAAAAAAAAAAAAAGGCGGGAAACAGAAAGGAAAAAAAGAAAGCTGGGAAACAGAAAGGGAAACAAAAAGGAAAATAGGCAGTGTACAAATTCTCCACATAAAACGATGTGTCATATTTTGTCATTCTGATGTTAGTTCCTTTGAGTCATAATCACCAACAAGGCCAAATGACAAAAAACACAACAAGTTCTCACTATATAATCCCTATGTCTCTTCTGATGTAAATTAATATATGTTACATCACAGATGGAATTACTAACCAAGATGATAGGATAATGAATAGAATATCAATAACCAGATAACAATAGATTATTTACTTATTTGCTTCATATAGCAATTAGGAGAAAGAGATTCAAACTAGAGTTGCTGAAAAGTTCTTGACCATATTCATTTCCTAAATTTCTGTAAATAGCCCTGTGAATAGCATAGTTGTTTGTGAATTTGGTGACAGCAATTCTGAGTGGATTCTCTGGGCCGGGCAGCATGTACTTGAACTTAGCATAAATGAGACAACCAGTACTAAATAAGAACAAGAGCATATTTAAATGCATTGGAACCAAGGCAAGTAATAACTGATCAGTACTAAATAGGAATGAGACAAGATATCCCTAGACATGGTCAGCAGAAGGAGAACAATCTGGTCCTGTAAATTAATGTAAGGGCTCTGTTTGAAATTGTTTTGTGAATTTTATGATATAATAATTGTCAATCCCTAGGGCTGACTTAGACTCACTTGAACCAAGGCAAGTAATAACTGGTGAGTACTAAATAGGAACGAGACGAGATACCCCTAAACATGGTCAGCAGAACGAGTACAATCTAGCCCTGTAAATTAAGTAAAGGGTCCTGTTTGAAATTGGTTTGTGAATATTAAAAGTGTACTGAACTGTTACATGATATCTGTCTCAAAGATGAAGAGGAGACTTGAATCAACAGAAATGTGGTTCTACAGGAAGATGCTGAGGATACCATGGGCTGAACATGTTAGCAACAACGAGGTTTTGGAGAGAATGGAAACAAAGAGGAAATTTATACTTAACATCAGGAAAAGGTAGTTGAAATTTCTGGGTCACATAATGAGGAAGGAGGGCTTGGAAAATCTGATACACACAGGTCAGACAGAAGTGAAAAAGGTGATTGGTTTGAGTAAATGGATGGTGTACAGGGTAAGGGAGAAATAACAAAAAGACAAAACTTATTAAGAGCTACACGAGGACAGGAGGAAGTGGAGGGTCATGATCGACTACGTCTGGACATGGCACAAAGAAAGAATCAGGAGTTTAATCCCTAGGGCTGAGTAGAGCAAACTTAGAGCCACTGAAAACACGACAAGTAATAACTGATCAGTACTAAATAAGAACTAGATGGAGATATCCCTGGACATGGTCAGCAGAACGAGAACAATCTACCTCTGTAAATTAATTAAAGGGTTCAGTTTGAAAATTCCTGAAAGTTATTTGGATTGAAAAAAAAGAAAGACTTTTCAACTTGTAAAAAAAATTAAGTGGATCAATTGATGACTTCTTAGTTAATACTTGAAGAATGTTACATCACAATATAAATTAACTATTAATCGTTTAACAAAATGTAGGTTATTAATATTTATACTGTTGAACATCAGCTTTCACTTTTTTCAGCTTTTGTATAATTTACTCAAAATGCTCACACCTTTATTGGTAGATTTATAATGCTTACATAGAATCTAAATTTTATTATGAGCCATGTTAACTAATCTTTTTTTTTTCCATTTTTTTTTTTTTGCTTAACATTTTCAAACACTCATTCTAAGTATTTTTGCAAATTTCTCATTCAGATATTTTTCCATTGAGCTTCAAACAAAATATTTATTACCATTTTTCATCCAAATTTTGTACAATTGATTCTATTTATTTTTAAAAATAGGCTGTTTTCTTTTTTTTAGGCTTTATTCAGTAATAAGAAGAGACATGTAAACATTGCGCAATAAAGGTCTTGACACATGCATTGAAAGTGAAAGGTGTAAGTCTTGCTGTACTGATAAACAATGCTAAAAAAAAAAAAAAAAAAAAAAGGACAGCAAGATAAAATCCAATTTATAGCGTAAAATATTTGCTTATTCATGAGTTTCACCAATTTAGCTTATCAGGCAGTAAACACTTAAGAACATTTTTTTTTTTTAAATTGTTTTACCTGACTTGATATATTGATATATTCAAGTGAAGTAACAGATGATTCTTCTTTGTAGTGCATCACTTTAGGACATAAGCGTTCATGACTCCACAACTTTCTATCTTGTGTGGCTTCTAGCAATTTTTCTTCCCTTGCTAAGGCCCTATTCTGCCATCTATTCATGCAAACACGCCAAGTAAGTGGCTTGCTGCCTTCCCTTATCACTCTTGCCCTCAATATGCCCTGTGAGGGATAAGTTTTCAAAGCCTTCATTCCTCATTATATGTCCAAAGAAATTTCAGGCATCTCTTCCTGATTCTAAGTAGAAGAGTTCTTTCTGTTGCCATTTTCTTTAAGACTTCCATAATTATTGCTTACTGGTTTCAGCCATGGAATTTTCAGTATCCTTCTGTAGAAACACATTTCTGCTGTTTAGAGTTGTTTTTGTTTTCTTTATCCATGTGAAAATTGTCCAACATTTACTGCCATATAAGAGGATGAATACCATATAGCAATCCTGCACTCTTTTCATGGTTATTTGGTGTTTGCAGTTTTCTCAGCCCCAATTCTTTTTCTTTATTCAATATAGCCACCCCCCTTTGGAATTGGATAAACAGAGCCCTATGTAATTCTATGTAAATTAGTTCCTGAGATTAGCAAACAAAATATTATAATATTGTCTTTATGTTGAAAAAAAATCTTAAAGTTAATATTTTCCCTTCTATTTCACCGTTTTGGATAGAAATAAAAATATAAAAACAATAAAGAAAGAGAAGCAATTTTGCCTGGGGTTGTGTACTGTACCATGTACCATAAGTAATAAACACTGTGAGCGCTTGTTTTGTAAAAATACATATATTTTATTTATTCAACTGACATAAGACATGTAGATAGCCCCAAAGATATAAATATAGTGATTTTCCAAGCATAGCTTAGATATGGCACAAGGCCAAAAATATGAGGCACCCAGTGAGGATCAAACTCAGTCGTAATTGTTCTAGCAAGACAAGCTTGGCAATGTTTAGTCTGATCAAATATTAGGTACCTTCAATAATGTGCTGGAAAAAAGATTATACCATGATGAAAAAAGGGCCTCAAATTTGATAAAAAAAAAAAAAATTTATTACCAAAATGTTTAGGTTATTATTTAGAGGAAAGACCAAAGTATTTTTTTATCAATTTATTAAATTTTTTAATCCTTTCTAGCACATTTTAAGTTTTCATTTAGTTTTTCTTGCATCAGTGAGTGGACCAAAGATTAGTATAGGGATTTTTAGCATCTTTGGGGCATTTAAAACACATTGTTTTGGAAATTCTTGCAAAGAAATAAAAAAAATAATCAAATAATTGTTGGATTTTAATTAAATTTTTAGGATTTATTCATAAATTAATAAATTTTTGTGTTTTTGGGAAAATCTTGGCATGTGTATGTGTGTGTATATATATATATATATATATATATATATATAAAATACCAATTTGTAATTGGTAGGGATAATTCCAAGCAGGACATTAATACAATCAGAGCTCAGTGTCTGTTACAGAGGAATTTATAATGATAAATTAAGAAAACATCTTAAAATCCCATATCGGTTATAATTTATTTCATGAATATTGTTATATTCATCTCTTGAGAATGAAAGTTTTTAAAAACTTTTGATCTGAAGAGATGAATATAACAATATTCATGAAATAAATTATAACCGATATGGATTTTAAGGTGTTTTCTTATATATATATATATATATATATATATAAAAACCACTTAATTTTATGAAATTTCAAGAAATTAACATTTCAGCTTCTTCATATTTATATTAATTAAAAGTATGACTTCTTTAAGAATTTAAAATCATCAATTTGTTTTTTGTCAAAGATAAACAACATTTACTAAAATTTGAATCATAAAATAAAAAATGCAATAAAACTATGAGATTTAATTAGAAAAGTTTTAATTGCTTTTACAAGATATATTAAGGTCACTATTGTCTTAAGAAAAACAAAATTTTTCAATGAAAAGAATTTTTGTAAAACTTCATTTTGCATTTTTTTTATTTTAATTAGAAAAATTTATTAAGTTTTAAATTTTAAAATTTTGTATTAATTTCAGCCTTTATATGAAATTATCATTAATTTACAATTATATTTATTAATCCTAATTTGAAAAGCTTAGTACAAATCATCAAGCACCAAGAATTTTAAAAGTATTTTGTATATTTTTTTTAGGTGTATGCTGATTTTCTATATATGGTCGACCATACATGACATCAGAAAATAAGAGTGATAGCTATAGTAAATTTACAGCCTAAAATATCTGAAATTCAAAAAAACATTAGATTGGAGAGAATATTTTCTTAAATTTTTAAGATTACCCAAGTACTTAAAAATTATAAGCAAAAGATGATCACATTAATTTACTTTTTTAACACCTAAAGAACATTAGATAAATATCAGTCAGTCATCAAGCTGTCAAATATGCCTTAAAGGAATTGGAGAGCCGAGTGAATTCCAGTCAAATCCATTACATTCACTTACATGCTAATACTCTTGGGAAAGGGTATGAATCCTCTTCTCCCCTAGCTATGGGCAAATATCAGTACAGACCAGGTTCTATAGCCTTGGATGGCAACTGGTCTACCACAGAAAGAAATGGCAACCTACTGCGAGGAAGAAAATCTGCCTCGTTAGTCATGTATCAAAAGAGACATGATCGCCTAAGCATGTACCACACATGGCACATAACTGACTGATCAAGTTAAAAAATACATTTCTGTAATGTTTTAAACTTAATTGTTTCAAATCAGATTAATTATAGTTTAAATTGCTAATATTCCACAAATAGTTTCAGACAAGTATATTTTTGGAAGATGTTTTAATTAAGAGAATTACATTGCGACGAAAGATGATGAAAAAAAGTGTGCTAATCAGTTATTTTAGAAAAAAAAATTTCCAGTAAATTTAAATTAGTTTTTGAAATACAGCAAAGTATTTTAAATTAAATACTAATTTAAGCTTGAAATTAAAACTAAAATAAAAAGCTACAAGAAAAGTTTTTACATTTTTTTTAAATGAATTTTACAACTTAGGTGTCATTTTTTCTCTGGGGGGGGGGGTCAGGGAAAAGTACCTCCATTACATTTATAATCATTTTTCATTTGCCTGAAGCCAACATGTTCAATTATGGAACTGTTAAAATTAGCTTCTAGCCCAACAGCAAAGAAATTCAGTGGGGCATAGTGATAATGATTTCAACCTTGAAATCATTCAGATTACAATCTATTTAGTCTGAATGATTCATCCTCCACAGTTTATCAACCCTTTGCAGGTTATTTAAAGCCAGAAAATATTTTTAGATTTTAAGAACTATTTTTTTTTTTTTGGAGATAATAATTTAGAGATACAAGTCTTACTAATTAACCTATAACTGGGAGGGAGAAGAGATGGATTCATGCCTTTCCCCAAGAGTATTTACATGGAATATAACAAACCCAATGGAAATTGGAACTCTACTCCATGATTCACAATTTGTACTACTGGCATGGGGTATTGTGTGCAAGTAGGTGAGTGAGTAAGAGAGAGAGAGAGAGAGTGTGTGTGTGTGTGTGTGTGTGTGTGTGTGTGTGTGTGTGTGTGTGTGAGAGGGTAAAGCTACACACAGACAGAGAGAACGGGGGACAAAGCTACACACAGACAGAGAGAACGGGGGACAAAGCTACACACAGACAGAGAGAGAAGGGGGACAAAGCTACACACAGACAGAGAGAACAGGGGGACAAAGCTACACACAGACAGAGAGAAGGGGGACAAAGCTACACACAGACAGAGAGAACGGGGACAAAGCTACACACAGACAGAGAGAACGGGGGACAAAGCTACACACAGACAGAGAGAACGGGGGACAAAGCTACACACAGACAGAGAGAACGGGGGACAAAGCTACACACAGACAGAGAGAACGGGGGACAAAGCTACACACAGACAGAGAGACGGGGGACAAAGCTACACACAGACAGAGAGAGGGGGGGACAAAGCTACACACAGACAGAGAGAAACGGGGGACAAAGCTACACACAGACAGAGAGAACGGGGGACAAAGCTACACACAGACAGAGAGAACGGGGGACAAAGCTACACACAGACAGAGAGAACGGGGACAAAGCTACACACAGACAGAGAGAGAAGGGGGACAAAGCTACACACAGACAGAGAGAACGGGGACAAAGCTACACACAGACAGAGAGAACAGGGGACAAAGCTACACACACAGACAGAGAGAACGGGGGGACAAAGCTACACACACAGACAGAGAGAACGGGGGACAAAGCTACACACAGACAGAGAGAACGGGGGACAAAGCTACACACAGACAGAGAGAACGGGGGACAAAGCTACACACAGACAGAGAGAACGGGGGACAAAGCTACACACAGACAGAGAGAACGAACGGGGGACAAAGCTACACAGAGACAGAGAGAACAGGGGACAAAGCTACACAGAGACAGAGAGGGGGGGACAAAGCTACACAGAGAGAGGGGGGGGACAAAGCTACACAGAGAGAGGGGGGGACAAAGCTACACAGAGAGAGGGGGGGGGACAAAGCTACACACAGAGAGGGGGACAAAGCTACACAGAGAGAGGGGGGGACAAAGCTACACAGAGAGAGAGGGGGGGGACAAAGCTACACAGAGAGAGAGGGGGTGGTTAAGCCAATGCACACAGATATGGAGGTAAGGCGACAAAGATTGATTGATTGATGAACTGTAGGAAACTAATCAAACTTTTGCAGGTTATTTAAAGCCAGAAAATATTTTTAGATTGTGAGAAGCTTTTTGTTTTGTTTTTTCTGTGAGATAATGATTTAGTGAAACAAGTCTTACTAATATAACAAACCCAACAGGAATTGCAACTCTGCTCCCCAAGCCATTATCCTTTACACCTTCCACACATCCTAGCTTACAGCACCCGATATTTCCAAGTGGTTACTCAATGAGGTATTGATCAGGCTCGACATTGCTCAACTTTGGTGATCATATGCAAACTGGTGTTTCAATGTGATATGGTTGTAAGCCCCCATGTGTGTAGACCAAAGACTGAAGTTTAATGATTTCAAAAAAATCCTTACACAAAAAAAAAATTGTTTTAAATACAGTCTCTTTACATACCATGTCCCTTCAAGATGGGAACAATCAAGGCACTTCATAAGTGCTTACTTGCCACCCATTTTGTTAGCAATGTTACTCAATGTTTCCATCTGGCTCTCTTACCTTCAAGTATTACTTGTGAGTATTAAATTCTTTAGACTCTTTCCTCATAATGTGTACCAGAAATTTCAACAGTCTTTCTGATCATGAGTATAACCTTCCCTGTATTTCCTAAATTCTCTTAAAACTTCTTCCTTAGTTTAACCCTTTAACATTCAACATATTCAAACCCACCCTGTAAATATTGGTGGCCAAATCTCAGGGTTTGTGCAACTTCCTGTGTCATTTGTGATAATACTGTCAAATTATGATAGAGTATACATGCAGCTGGTTATACCAAATTGAACATTGAGAGCCGATATTTACAGGGCAGGTTGAATGCTAAAGGGTTATAATATGCTATATTTAATTGTAAAAGTGCTCAATATTAGGGATAGAGCATATCTCTATAAAAGGCAGGATGTATGTGTGTGTGTGTGTGTGTGTGTGTAACGAATGCATGGCCAGAATTTTCGATGGATTTAAACCAAAATTTACACGCACATGCTCCAAGTTAGCGGGAAGGCCAAGACCGACTTTGCATTTCCCGACTCCCATCGATAGTGGAAATAATCGATTTTTTCATACTTCTACGGCAGTTTTCATGTAGTTTGTGGCCATTTTGTACTGGCCAGAGTGAGAGCCTATAGCTGGCTACCACGAATAGGCAGGAAGATTCTATTGGCCAGTTTGAGAGCCAACAGCTAACTGACACGAATGTTAACTACCATACTAGCATGGAAAAAAAAAAAAAAAAAAAATCAATAGCTGCATTCGTCACAAGTGGGAAAAATTTAAATCTGCATGGCACTTTACTCCAATTGGCTCATTCGCTTGATTAAAATCAACGTTGATTCTGATTCCACAGAACTGTTTCGGGTGCGAAAAAGCATTTGTTAACATTCTTTATTCATTTGGTTTTTCCAGTTACGAGTCCTTTTTTAAAGCTGATCGTTTTGTGTTCATTTTGTTTAGTTCTTTTTTCGTAACAGATTTAATGTTTAGTATAGAGCTTAGAAAAAATTTGCAGTGTGAGATAGGCAAGAAGTAAGGCATGTAGCAACATCAGCACGGCAAAAGGCACTCCTTTAAAGGCAAGGAAGGGCAAAAATATTTTAAGTCAAGTGATAGCAATTGCTGTATAAGTTGTACGATTTTTGAATCAAGCACAGGCAACGCCAGGCCATGCTGCTAGTGTAAATATAAAAGTGGACACTAAGGTCAACACTGAACAGCAACAGTGTCTCATTCTTGGTCATATATATATTTTTAACATACGTGTGTTAGCACGTGCGATACCCTGTCTTCATCAGCCGCCAACCAGGTGTGATAACACGGTTTCAGTGGCTATGGCGGGACTGCCACTCCTGGCGCCACCAGCAGCGTATGAAGATAAGCCAATTGATCGTTCCTTTTTGTAAATTCTTTAAATAAATAAATAAAAAAAAAAAAAAGAACAATCAATTAGCTTTATATATATATATATATATATATATAAGGGTGGCACTTATTTTTGAAGTGTATACTGAAACTGAATTGTCACCCCTAAATTTGTTCCAGTCATTGAAAAATTACACAAATGAAATTTTTAGGACTTTTCATAATATTTAGAGGGCACCTTTGCTATATTAAAACTTAAAAGGTCAACACAAAAATATAGCATTTTTTTATTTTACAATTAATAGCAAACCATTATCAGTTGAATCTTTACAAATCATACACATTAGAAAACTATAAACATTTTTATCTAACAGTGAAAAAATTTAAATTTTAACCAATGTTTATTATTTTCAGACCCCAATTATGGCAAGTGAATCCAATGCCAAGCAGAAAAATGTAGTTTGGAAACTTTTTAAGATTTCTAATGATAACCAAAGTAAAGTAATATGTCAACCTTAGCTAACTTAAGTGATTTATGTAAAGAAATTGTTCTCTTTATTGTTTAAGCTCTTACCCAATTTTTTTTTAAAATAAAAGGATATCTAACTTTATTTCATAAGCTTTTGTATTCATTTTTCTACTAAATGTTTTATTAATAAATGTACTTTATTCATTAAGTTTCCCAAACCAACTGTAGGTTCTGAAAATAATGAATTTTAATTCATTGTAGCTACTGGAATCGGTATTGGGAATATTGGAATCAGAAACTTAAAACAGTATCAGATTTGGTAAAAATATTGGAATCATCCCATCACTAAAATTTATCTTGGTAGCTCAATTAACACCCAAATTATGACCATTCAAAGTTAATTAGAATATTTTCCAGTTCATATGCTCTGGGAAGCCAATTTTAATATTGTATAATTGAAGATGCAAGCTTCAAACAAGTGAAAATCATTAAAATTGTAATGTCATATATGTAGTCATGTAGTAAAAGAAAGATAATACTAATGGAATCAATAATTATTAGATCAGACCAGGGGAGAAAATGATGTTCTCAAAAAATAAAATAATTTAAAAAAGGCAGTAGAAAAATTCTGACTGCTTGTATAAGTTTAATTTCAACAACCTTACAACATCTTCATATCAGAACAGAAATGAAGCCAATTTTTTTTCAGCAGTACATCAATAAGAAACTCAAAATTACACCATATAAAAATAGCAACAAGTACAATTTGACAGTAGGGCAAAAACATGTTATGCTTTTGATATATAACATCCAGAGCATGCCATTAAAAAGTATCTATTGGAGGTACATGCTTGAAAATTTGAACCTTTACTAATTTTACAGTGGTTTGAAATATTACATTGTTTTGCAAGCAATTGCCATTTAAGGGACATTCATTCTTTGCTCTGCAGTTACACATGGGCTTGATTTGTACAAGTGGTTTGTTGGCCATTTTTCTGTTATTCTTGGTGCCACTGTAACTGATTTTTACTGTGTTTTTGTTAAATATCTTGTGGAGTATGTTTTCTTTGCAGGGGGGATGCCTATGAGTTTAATGAATATCTCCCAATGTTTATTTTTAAGTTTTTATTGTACAGTGGGTTGAAGCATGTGATGTTTCTTTCAATGTTGTTTTTTTTTTTTTTTATAAGAATCAGCATATTATGAAGAAACGCATACATAGGAGTCACCAAAAGATGTAGGAAACAAAACCTATGCACACAAAACATCCTTTACAATTAGTAAAACACATGAACACCACAATGATTTCTAAACATATATGGAAAATTAAAAACAAAAATCAGATAACACCAAAAATATCATGGGAAATAAGGAAAACAACATCAGCCTACAACAATAAATCCAAAAATTATAAACACTGTCTGGAGCCAAAAAAAAAAAAAATTGCTATATTACATATTACCTTCCCAGACCAACATAAATTACCAAATAAATGATCAGAATGCTAACATGGAAACAAATATTTACTACATTACTTAAAAAAAAAAATCAAAAACCTTGTAAAATATAACCATGAAAAATGCAAATATATACCTTGTATACTATGCATATAATACAACATACTTTAGACAAAGCCAATACTTCAAACTAAAGGAATAAAATAACCAAAAAAAATCTAAAAGTAAAAACAAATTAAACTATTAAAGCACATAAACACATGTAATAATAATAATAGTCAACAACAACAAATAATTAAATAATCAATGAGTAAAAAGTTAACGAACAATACTATAAAATCACTACAAATAACTGCATTCAGATCCAATTATTTTTACTCAATAGGTTCTAGAATAATTTGAAACCTAAACATTACCACCCACCAAATAACTATTAGGATAATACAATAGACCTACACATAATGCACCATTAACCAGCATATATAGTCAAGCTAAAAGACAAGACTCATGGCTTGAAGATTGTGTTTAGGCTTGAAACAGACTGTTGCTGCAGGGTGTTAATCTCAATGTCTAATATATTTATATATGCTCTATCCTTAATATTGAGCACCTTAAGCCATAAATATAGTATAACTTAAAACTATAGTGTACAGTGAGTGTTGGTGGTTATAGAACAGTGCTTTAGGTTAAATAACAAAGCTAAAATTATTTATTCTAATAATAATTATACATACGTTCCAACATCGCTTCGTACAAGTATTTATAACCTACTCTTAAGATAGAGGAGCAGTCCATTGATATATGAAAAAAAAAAAAAAAAATACACTTATATACACTCATTGCCACACACATGTGCATTATATATGTATGTATGTATATATCTATATGACATAATTTTATATATCAACAGATAATATTTAGAAAAATATGACAAACTGGAAAAGTTTATTTGTGACGCATTTCATCTAACTATGATTTGTTGACATTGCCACACGTGTACACATGCGCATGAAACATCAACAAAGCCCAGTCCAATAAAATCCTAATGGATAAAATGTGTCACAAATAAACTTTTCCAGTTTGTCATTATATATATATATATATATATATGGTAAGGTCTGTCGACTCACAAAGCAAGTGACCATCACTGACAAGCCCAGCCCTTCACCTAAACTCCGACGCAACACTACATTCATCAGCTGTGTGAACGACAGTGGCTCATAAAGTCATCCATCAATTTGCATTTCTTGTCACATATGTGGCATATCAAATCATCTCTGGGTGGAGAAGGAGACTTTGACCATCATCACTTCCAATGTGCCTTTTCATATGTCTTGTCAGGCCCGACCTGGACTTGCACACCCTAGTACAGGTTAGGCATTCAAATATACATGCATACATATACAGAGGGTGCAATGGGTAAATTGTTGCCATTACATTGTTTTAATTTTGTGCAACCACATTGTTTTCGACTTCAGCATAGTAGGGTCAGTTGGGCACTGTGTGAAAAAGAACACTATGACGCAATTCACTCCACCAGAAATTTGGAAACAGCTGGCTGTACTGCTTGGCATTGGTGCCAGAAGTTCCAATACAAACATTTCAGAGTGTTTGGGTTTCAATCTGAGGACAGTGCAAAGGATTCGAAAAGAGTTGGATGAATCTAATGGTGATTATGAAAATACGGCAGATTGGAAAACTCACTGATCATTTTAATAAATGAAATGAAATGTGTTGTTGAGATCAGGGTCATGAGTGAAAACAATTCCTCCAAATCAGGTCCATAGTCAGGGAGGTAGTGCTTCCCTGGGTCAAGAGTGTGGCTGCTGAAGACCCTATCTCTGACAACAGGACTCTACACCATGCCAAACAAGCAGGAGAACCCAGTCATGGCTGTCAGACAATTTCTGCAACTACATCACCTCTTACATCTAGCCACCTAACCCCCAGACTGCCACACCCTTGATTATTATGTATGAGGTGCAGTCGAGCAAGAGACCAACTCCTTGTAACACCAAAGATGAACTGAAGCCAAGGATTATGGCAGCATTCACCAACAAGGAGACCACCAAGAAGACTTGTGGGAAGTTTTGAAATCATCTTTAGTATTTCAAGATATTTTTATGCAATTTTGGTGCATATATATGTTAAAATGAGATGTCAGTGTTATTTTCATTTTTGCATAATTTACCCGACAATTTATCCATCACAGCCTGTGTGTGCGTGTATATATATTTCATTCATGAAATTAATATTCTATTAAGTCCTATCCATCGCAGCCTGTGTGTGCGTGTATATATATTTCATTCATGAAATTAATATTCTATTAAGTCCTTACTATTATTAAAAAAAATTATTTAAGTACACATAAAAAGCCAAAATAGAATTAAAAGAAATATTCAAATATGGTATATCGACAGTGATAGTATCATCAATAAGATGCTGGTCACAGAAGCATGAAGCAAAACAACCAGTGTGCCATGACAAATTGTAGTGAGCAATCATCCATAACAAAAAAAAAAAAAAAAAAAAAAAAAAAAAATGCATTTTTGTTTTCCTTCTTGAAAGTACTCTTGGTCTACTATTGAGAAACAGTTTTCAAAAAGGACCTCCAAGCAGTGGTTAATTGGGGCAAGAAAGGACTTGTAAATTTTAATGCCTCACAAACAAAACTGCTATCATTTAATCATTACAGAGAACCTTTTCTGCCTTCCATCCGTATGGCTGATGCTAACCGCCAGGAGAGCAACACTATGTCCCCTTGGTCTCCACGTTTTCCGCATATGGAATCAGTTGCTACATCTACTGCTAAGAAAGTTGGTTCATTGTGTCAGGCTAGAAAATCTTTCTCATCAAAATCAAATATTACATTTACAAATCTATCATTCACTAGTGCATTGAATACTGTTGCTATGTCTGGTCTGGTGTTCCTGCTGTACATCTCAAGATTCTTGACAAAATTCAAAGATTGTAATATAATCGATCCTTAACTGGTATCTCGACTAGACGCTTTCTCACCAATGTGACGTGGCTTTCTCTGTTTTTTCTATAAATATTTTCATGGCAACTGTTCTGGTGAACTTTTCTTCCTTAGTACATGAATTTAAGCATGTTACTAAATTGTCAGCTAGGTCTCACCATTTTATTGCTGAACTAACAAGATGCAAACACCACCTCTCTTCTAATCATTTCTTTTCTCTCACTTCTTACCTGTGGAACTCACTTCTGATTCCTTGCTGCCTACTATACAATGTTCAAAAATTAAAATTCAACATCAATCACCATCTTCTGTCTAAGTGAAACCTTTTCCCTTTTTTTTTTCCTCACTTCTCCTCAATAAAGTCTTCTCATTCTCTTTCACTCCCTGCATCCTAGTGGCATTGTCGTCTTGCGTTGGTTTGGTTTATTTTACAGCATATCATCCTCAATGGGTTATTTAATGCTGACAAGATTTTTAGGATAGGTTCGTATGAACAGAACATGTATTCTTTGGTTTAGATTGGTTTGGTTTATTGTTTTATGACATATCAACCTCAATGGGCTATTTAATACTGACAAAAATTTTTATTTCTGGTAATATTTTGTTTTGTCAAAAATCTGTTTCTGGTAATAATTTTCCCTCAAAATTTTATTGCTGGTAATAGTTAACTATTTGCCCATAGCTGGGACCCTAACTGAGCAGCCATAAAAAAAAAAAAAAAAAAAAAAAAAAAAAAAAAAAAAAAAGGAAAAGGAAAAGGATGGACAAAAGAAGCTGAAATTTTCAGGAAATGTCTTTCTCATAGAAAAACAAATTGGTGAAAATTTGAAGACATGATTCTAGACCCCTGTTGAATTTGTCTGGAGTAGCAGTTTTAAGTAATGAATGAGCTTTTCTGTGTTTCACAAAAAAAACAAACAGCAATTTTACTTTAATTTCCAAAGATGAGGTGTCACTTTTTTTTAAGAATATGGAAGAAGCTATTATCTCCATCTTTGTTGTTATCTATCACAATAACAAAGATGGGACAATGAGTCAATGTGTAAAAAATAATCTAAATAAAATTTTACCTTTTTTTTTTCTTATTAAAGTGGTATATTTTTTTTTTATTGTTGTCGACCATGTTTCTTATATTGGACAATATCCATAACATCTTTTCCATCCAATTAATTATTTGGTATCTGTCTACTCTATTATTATCCACTGTGCTATGTGTCCTTGAGGACACATAGCACAGTGGATAAAGGAGTGACAGGACCCAAAGAGTGTGAGTTCAATACCCGGCTAAGGCAGTGGAGAACTTTCACAGGGAGATTAACAGGAGATAACTGACATCCATTAAACATGGCACGTGGAACTAGAACAGTCTACTACTCCGGCGAGCGAAATAAAGGGTTCAGTTCGACATTCCAACCACCTGAAGAAGGCCGGAGCGTACAACGACCGAAACGTTGTAATAAATATGGCGAGAAAGATGAAGACAATAGTCCAAATAAATGTAATTATTCGGTGTTCACGCATTGTAATTTTTGGTGGAGGGGCATTCTTGTTTGAAGGTATTTCGAAGAAAGAAAAAAAATCCCATCATCAAAAATTGATTATTGTTTAGTTTTTAGTGCTCCAAATTCGCTTTAAAAGTTTTTTTTTTTTTTTTTTTTTTTTTAACTAGCCTCATCAAATCCACGGGGGCCAATTAACTTCAGTCAGTGTTTGTTGTTAGTGTTACTGTTTTAGTGTTAGTTATGAGATGATGAAACATTTAAATACGAAATGCAAAGAAAAGAGTAGAATTCTGATAACTTGTGAAGGAGGAAGGAAGGAATCTATATGCAAGAAAAGAAAAAAAAAAGACCCAAAAATTAAAACTAAAAGAACTCAAATTATTGGCCGGAAATATATTCCAGTATAAAAAAAAAGTATATTTTTCTTCCCACAAAAATCAAATTTCAATTTTAGAAGAATATTTTAAAAATAAATTCCTTTTCGGATATTATTTTCGTTTTATTTTGGATGCCTGACATAGAAAGGTGAACTCAGAATATGAAGCAAATTCAAAAACATGTAAGGGAATGTAAGGGCGGTAAATCAATGTTTAACTATTTTTTTTAATGCTTGATGTAATAATGAACACAAAATCAGTGACTAGTTTTACATTATTAGGAACATCGTAAATAGAAGCTCCATTTTAAAAGCAACTTTGCTTGTTCCCACTTTTAAACTTCAATTTATCTCTCTAAATAAACAAAATGTTATTTGCATAGATAGAACCATCTGCAACGGATAAATAAATTTTCGTAGAAAAAAGTCATTTTATATTTCAACTAAAAAACCTAAGCCTTCTTAAAGAATACTCCCAAAATCTGAATAAAATTCAATTCTTAATTAAGATTTCCAATATAAGATGCGGTAAAAACAACTCAAATAGGTTGCTTCACTTGCGAAGTGTCAACAGTCGGTCCAGTGAAACAATTTCGATACGCAACAAAATACGTTCATCCAAAACTACTTAGCATGTGCTTCTCTCATATATATATATATATATATATATATATATATGATATATATATATATCACACACACACACAGAGAAAAAGAGAGAGAAGCGTGCGTGCGCACGCATGTCGTACTGACAGCAAGTTGTTGTAAAGGTAAAAACTGCTGACGTCAAAACAAACCAAGTTCACCCGGAAGTTTCAAAAGTCTGCTCATTAATTACTAAGAAAACACAAATGTCTACCTAACCTTGGAAGGAGAAATAAAATAGGGTTAACGCAAATTTAGTCAATTGTTTTACTTACTAGTTTTAAATTTTTATATATGCTGAAAATTTATTTCCAAAATTGGCCGGAGATAATGAATTAAATTTCATTTCTGAAAAAGTGGCCCGGGAAAGTCACAAGGTGTGGCTTTTTTTTGTCAGCTATTTCAAACAAATTTCTAATGAATTGATATCTTGAAGAAAAATCAAGAATCTACTTAATAATCACTTAAATTCATAAAATTTTGCATTGTTTTATTAATTACTCAAAGCAAAGTCAAATTCACGATGGAAATTAGAAACAAAACTACCTTAATCGTGATTAAAACTAAAAGTGTTATTTTTTTCGCAACGAAATTTACAGTGATTAATTAAAAACTTAAACATATTAAGTTTTACAGTACAAAGTTACAAGTTTGTGGCACCCAGTGAGCATCAAATCGACTACTTATACTACTACTAATGGTCGACCGACCACAACTGTATGAAGAAGCGCAAACTCGTTAAAAATGTAAATTAATAAAGTTACTTACGTATTTGGTTTAGTGAAGAAAAAAATAGTGGGGAGGGGGGCAGTATTCGATCTAAAACAACGCCTTATTTTTTTTGGATACACTTTTTAGGAATAAAATTTACCATAAATAACAGTAAAAATTTCAGATTAACAGTCGTCAACCTTTGCATTTTCCACCAACACGAAAGAACGGACACCTGTTTCATCGTACGTATATCCATTGACAACAAACAATATTTATGTCTAAAACTAAAAGCTTAAAACAAAAATGGCAATATAACAATAATAGGTGCTTGCAAATGTTTCCAGCAATCTTTTTTGAAAACTAGATAAATTCAAGCGAGAGAGAGAGAAAGAGAGAGAGACTGTACACAACTGAAAAAGTCTGCTTTTTTTTGATGGAAAAAAAAACTTTTACACACACACTTCGTAAACTGCCGTCAAAGATGAAATTTAAAACAAGTATATCACGAACAGCATGGTTTTTAGTTCCGAACAATTAAAGCGAAACGTGCAAAGATTTTTTTTACAACTTGTTCTTTCTTTCTTTACTTAGGAGGATTCAAACATAAAAAAATGTAAAAAGTTGCGACACGCAAGCTTATTTTTAAATAGTCAAATTACTCAAATTTAACTTTAATTCCTTTTTTTTTTTTATTTAAAAAAAAAAAAAGAAAAAAAAAAAGGTTAAGCAACCTGAAAATCCGACCTTGGATTGTATGTAAATAAATGCTATCGTCGTATTGTCCCCCACGTTAGACAAATAAAATATTATTGTGGGTGCCAGGCTGGTGTATTCTTTGACACACCATACAAAAAAAAAAAATCAGAAAATCAAATCTGACACATAAGATGAAAAAAAGTTAAGTTTAAATCTGAAATGAAAAATTATTTTCTCTTTTATCAAAAAATAAAAAAAATAATGTAGCACAATTCTTAGACTAAGAAGACGGATTCGTTCAACAAACGAATAATTTTTTTAACAACTCTTGCGAAGTGAAAAATATCAATAATAATGGGTATCGCCATAGCAACACTGTCTATATTGTATCTATAAATACTTTAATTATAAACTCTTCTTGACTTACTTTTTGAACGGCACATTTCACTTTTGTTTTTCATTGCTTTTTATTTTTGTAATATTTAGGAAAACTTTAGAAGTCACGAAGTGAAACCAATATTTTTTTTTATTTTAATTTTGTTCTCATTTTAATAATTTTCCTATTGCATAAAAAGTAAAACTTATTTAAAAACAAGCTTTTAGCTTTACTTTTTAGCAACTTTTGTAACTTCGAAAAAGTATACTTTGTTTTGGCGCTTTTTTTAACTATTGAAAAATATTTTATAGTCTTAGAATAAATAGCATTGATAAATAAAAACTAAATAGAAATAAATAATCATAAATTTAATTAGAAGTTTGAAAATCGACCGTACTTATTTTTCTTTTAATTACACTATTGTTTAAAAATTCGTGAAAATTGTCAGTTTTCCCCATTTAAGCAAAGACATTTCTGCTAACTAAAGATAACTGCATGTGCAAAATTTATCTTAATAATTGCCTTGTTATTTTCTTTAAAAAGCCAAGCATGACGTTACATAACACCTTAATTAAAATAGCCAACCTTACCTGAGAAACGACAACTAATGCTTGTCACTTACAATAAAAAAAATGGTTTACAACTCTGACTAAAAGACACGTTTACAAAACAACACAATTAAAGCAATGGAGAGTTCGTTAAATATCTAATGGCAACTAATCTACTGACTTTTTTTAAACATTTTTTTCTTCTACTGAAGAGGGCGGGTTTTACTTTCAAGCCCAAACAGAAAGTAACACTGATCGTTTTTTTTATTCACTAACATTGCCTGTCTCTCTTTTGCCCTAATGTTAAACAAAACCCAGAAAAATAAATTTAAAGAGGTGAAAAAAATTCTAACCGTCGCCGTATGTAGAAGCCGAATGGACCCAATGCAATGATCATCGGCCTGTCCAAGACTCTGTTTCGAGATGTGGACGTCCGGGTAAATGTCCACTAAAGTTCTCTTGGTTTAAGCTACCTTAATGTGGTCGGCGTGCGGCGTCAGATGCTGCCACAGACGTCCATGTTGTCACGGCCTTCGGAAGATAGGTTCCCCATGTAAACGAATTCCGAGAACAAGGGAAGTAATTCGTGGTAAGAAATCATTTAAAATTCTTAATTTTTCATTATTTAACTAAAATTCGTGTTAATTTGTCACTAATCAATTCATTTTCTATTGCCCCCAAGATTTTATAAAAAAATTTAATGTAATTGATAAGTATTTAAATTAATTACGATAAGTTAAATACAGATTTTTCTTCTGAAATTATCTTTTAATAAATAACTTATTTGGGTCATAGCAAAAATAAAATAATAAAATCACTCAGAAAATGAACTATTTCCAATTTTCCATTCAACAAAAGATATTTGCTTTTCAAACTGATCAGTATTTTTTTTAAGTTTAAAAAATAACAGAACGAAACAGTATAATTTAAAATTGTAATTATTTAAACTTCTCTTTATCCAGATTTATAGTTTATATACTATTTCTATTTTCAATTAATAAAAGTTGTATTATTAACATGTAAGTGGAATATATAAATATGTACGTGAAGGAATGCACATGCTTATTCTAGTTTAAACTTTGAGAAGATCTGATGGTTTCTTTTAAAGGGGAATTTTTCCGCTATACCGGTAAATAATGAAAAGGGAAATAATTGTTTTACCTGACTTCATGTATATATATATATTAAAGGGAGGTAATTCATTTTCATAAGTAGGTCATTCTGGAGTGACAGATGGTTACCCGCGGAAAAATGAGTTCTCAGCCCCAATTCTTCGTTTTCTTTATTCGATACCTTTTTTTATGTACTAATAAAACTGCATATTGGTTAAAAATCTTGTATATCTGTCACTAAAATGTTTATATTAAAAAATAACCAAATGAATTTAGTCCACCTCTTTTGGGGCTGGATAAACAGAGCCCTATGTTATTTTATGCAAATTAGTTCCCGATATGAATTAGCAGACGAAATATTATTTTCTAAGTATCCACGTTGTAGTAGTTAGTGTAGTTGATAATTAAATTATAGCATTTGAACACATTGTCTTTATGCTGTGAAAAAAAATTCTTAAGTTAATATTTTTCCTTCCATTTCGCTATATAGCGAAATTTGTTTAAGGATAGAAAATAAAAACGAAAAAATGAGTTTTGTACTAAGTGAGAAACACTGTGAGTGCTTATTTTGTGAAAATATTTGCTCAGCTGACATAACACATATTCAAAGGGTTTACGTATGCCAGGCATACCTTACTTTTTTTTTCCACGGTAAATAATTTTTTTCTATAAATTTTACATATTTCATTTTTTGTAGGTTTTATTTTTATTTCTCTTGTAACCAATAACAGTCAATATAGCAGGCGCATCCCCAACTAATGAGGGGACGCGAGGTCCAGCAGAGTTGGATATCACGCCTGAAGCATAGTATATTGGAGAAGTGCATTTTCTCATAATAAAATTAGTTCATATCAAATTCATTGATTGAGGTGGGGATTTTCATGGGGGAGAGTAAGGCTTCATGATTGGTCTGTCTTATAGAGTGCATGTCTTGATTTCCAAGGCACCCTTCACCACTGGCACATACCTAAGAAAAAAAAAAAAAAAAAAAGACACACCAAAAAAGAAAAAATACTAAAATTTGGATAATTCTACAGTTGTACAACTATAGCTGAAAAATTTATGATGCAGATTTTTAGTGAGTCAAATACTAATTGGGAGCCTCTCTAATGTTGCTCTTGTGCCAGACACATCTATGTACTTCTTAATATTGCTTTTATTTGGCACATTTAATTAATCTTAAAGCAATTACTGATAATTTTGATACTACACTAAGTGCTCTATAATTGTGGCCTTGTGTCATACTAGACACTAAATATCTACATACATTGGGAATTTTGTTGCATTAAGACATTCAATTGGAAAGTTTAACAACACATTTTAGAACAATTGCCATTAAAGTATTTATAGAAAAGCAGAGGGAAGTTATGTTATGACAGGGAGAAAGTGACTTAAGCTGAGATGCCAGGTCAGGACCAATGACATTGCAGATTCTTCTTTGGATTTTACCAAGGATCTCTAAATATATAGTAGTAGCACCAGACCAGATGTGGTAGCAAAGCAATGATGAATGGTAGACATATAAATGTATAAAAGCAAGGACGAATGGAAGACTTATAAATGTATAAGATGGATTTTAGTGAGAAGCATTTTCTATCACGACACAAAGAACCAACATTCCCAGCAGCAGATCTAGCCAATGATTCAATACATTAGCCTGATAAGGTGCAATGAATGACTGAAGGTTAACATCAGCCATGCTAATAAAAGGCTAGAAAGTTTCCTTAAAATGATCAAAAGAGAGTAGATATATTAATGTACTAATAACATGCTTTATCAAAACCAAGCTATTAGTACATTAATAAAAGTAGTAAAATTTAAATATCTGTGAAATGTTTTAACAGATGATGTAAAGTGCAACACTTAATTTTGAAAGGAAGCTGGAAGAGAGTTCCAAAAGCAAGATGTGTGAGAGAAGAATCTGTTAGTATCTGTCTATATTTCTGAGATGAGGTATTATGTATACTACATTATTCGGACTATTGTCCTCATCTTTGTCACCATATTTATTACAACGTTTCGACCCTTCAGTATCCGTCTATATTTCTGAGATGAGGTATTATGTACACTATTTACATTATTCGGACTATTGTCCTCATCTTTGTCGCCATATTTATTACAATGTTTTGGCCTTTCAGTATCTGTCTATATTTCTGAGATGAGGTATTATGTACATTATTTACATTATTCAGACTATTGTTCTCATCTTTGTGGCCATATTTATTACAACATTTCAGCCGTTGTACACTCCGGCCTTCTTCAGGTAGCTGGAATGTTGAACTGAACTCTTTATTTTGCTCACTGGAGTAGTAGATTGTTCTAGTTCCATGTGTCATGTCTAATGGATGTCAGTTATCAGTTATCTCCTGTTAATTACCCACTCCAAGTTCTCCACTACCTTAAGCAAGTATTGAACTCAGACTCTTTGGGTCTTGTCACTGGATCTAACTAACGCCTTTATCCACAAGGACACATGGCGTAGTGGATAAAGGCGTTGGTTAGATCCAGTGATAGTCCCCAAACAGTGTGAGTTCAATACCTGGTTAAGGCAGTGGAGAACTTGGAGAGGGGAATTAACAGCAGATAACTGATAACTGATATCCATTAAAACATGGCACGTCTACCCCAGTGAGCGAAATAAAGGGTTTAGTTCGACATTCCAACCACTTGAAGAAGGCTGGAGTGTACGATGACTGAAATGTTGTAATAAATATGATGACAAAGATGAGGACAATAGTCCGAATAATGTAGATAAGAAACTATTAGCATAGAACTTACACTTACCTCTAGCCATTTCAACTGTAAAAGGATGAGACCTAGCTGCCAATCTAGTACTGCACTTATTCATAGGGTACCATAGAGGAATGTTTATGACAACAAAAATATATTTATAGAAATAGACACAGGGAAGCTACAGTAAGACAATCGGAAAGTGACTGAAGCCAAGATGCCAGGTCAGCACCAATGACATCTTTAAATATAGTGATTTTCCAAGTTTAGCTTAGATGTGGCACAAGGCCAAAAGTAAGGGGCACCCAGTGAGGATTGAACTCACTACTCAGTCGTAATTGTTTTAGCGAGACAAGATTGCTAACCATTACATCACCCCGAGGTGCCCAGACATCTTTAAATATATAGCAGGAGCACCAGACCAGATGTGGCAATAATATTCAAAAAAAAAGTATAGACATATCACAGATTTATAAATATGTAAGATAGATTTCATCAAGAAAAATTGTCTTGCATGACACAGTGAACCAACTTTCCTAGCAGCCAATCTGGCAATTGATTCAATAGAATCTTTCTATTTCATGACAGCAGAGAACAAAACCCTGGGAAGAAGAGCTGTAAGAATTTATTCACTGAAAGAAAGAATATAGGTGGGAAAAATATCAGTAAGGACATCTAGTAATAAGTTTTAAATTCATAAAGTCAAGATACCAAAAGGGAAAAGCTCATTAGAATTACCATGAAAATATTTATAGAAAAGGTAAAGTTGTATTACAACAGTGGGAAAGTGACTGAAACCGAGATACCTGATCATGATTGATAACATTGCAGATTATTCTTTGGATTTTATCAAGAAAGTTCCTAATAAAAGCACTATACTGCATAAGTCACTGATATTCAATGCAGGACGAATGGTGATAGACTTATAAATGTTTAAGATAAATTCCAGCGAGAAAAATTGTCTAGCATGACACAGCACTGGACCTAGCAATGGATTCAATATAATCTTTCTACTTCATGTATTGGGGAACATATATATTTATGTGATAAATTGCAGTGGGGATATTATTGTGGTCACTGGAAAGAGATATGACAGTATTATTATATACAATGTGATACATGGTTCAACAGCAGCTTTGAGAAGTCCTTCCCAGAGAGGAAACAAGGCACAACTTGTCACTACAGCATCCTGTGGTTAAAGAGAAAAAGAAGAGAGAAAGGTTTTGTGCCCTTTCCTTTTATCAGTCAGTCATTTATATACCATGCATGATGCCTGCTTAGGTAATCATGTATCTTTCGATAAATGACTGACAAGGCAGATTTTTTCCTGCAGTGGGTTGCCATTTCTTTCTGCAGTAAACCAGTTTCCATCTAAGACTATAGTACTTGGTCTGTCCTGCTATTTACCCATAGCTGGGGGAAGAAGAAGAGGAGTCATACCTTTCCCAAGGGTATTAGCATGTAAGTGAATGTAATGGATTTAACTGGAATTCAAACTTGGCTCTCCAATTCCTCAATCTGAGCCACTATTCATTACTCCACTGTGTCTCCTTTTCTTTTTATACTGCTGTGATAAAGTAACTGGGAGTAATCTTTCTTGTTTTATGATTACCTCCCTTTGGAGAACTCTTTTGTTTGTAGAGGACTATAAATAGTCACTACGCTGGTGTCAATTATTCTAATCAGAATAAAGTTTCCTTAAGCCTACACTTGCACTCTTTTTTTTATTACAACTGCTTTATACAACACCACATGGTATATATTAGAAAAAGGTCCCCTGGCAGAAAAAATGGGAGTAATCCTACAGTTGTACAACTAAAACAGAACAAATTTTAGAATTCTGATTTTACAGACTATTGTTATTTAGTTGAATAATAATTAGGAGCCTCTCTAATTGTTTCATGAGAACTTGTTTCTGTGGAACACTGCTTACATAGATTAAGCAGGTCATATAGGAGTGGCAGGCAGTCTCATATAAAGCATACCACTGTTATAACATACAAGTCTTATCATGTTGCTTATCTTTGATTGTCATAAGCACAGTGAGAGCATGAAACATCGTGGCAGAGGTGCATTAGTTTAGGTAGAAGAGAATAACAAAAGGGAAAATAATACAATGCAGGAGCAAACAGATAAGAGTTATTTTTTGTGTTCTTGTATTGATATTGTGAAAATTTCAAGCATTTATGTTTGAAAAAAATGGTGGATCAGGCTGGAAATGATTTACTTTCTTAGTGGCCAGTAGCAGGCATAGGTCATCCCCGTCCCTATGTTTGAATGACCATTTAGCCAAAAATTGTAAACCTTTTAAACAGAAACAGTATAAGTCTATATTTCTGAGATGAGGTATTATGTACACTGTTTACATTATTCAGACTATTGTCCTCATCTTTTTTGCCATATTTATTACGTTTACACTCCAGCTTTCTTCAGGTGGTTGGAATGTGGAACTGAACCCTTTATTTCACTCACTGGGGTAGACTGTTCTAGTTCCATGTGCCACGTTTTTAATGGATGTCAGTTATAAGTTATCTCCTGTTAATTCCCCTCTCCAAGTTCTCCACTGCCTTAACCAGTTATTGAACTCACACTCTTTTGGGTCCTGTCACTGGACCAACACTTTTATTCACTGTGCCATGTGTCCTTGAGGATATTTTGTGTATGAATTTCTGGGTATTATAAATCTAATGTCTCAGCAATCATTTTTTATCTGAGCAATATTTGCAATTTTTGTTGTTATTATCACTTTTCCCTGGCATTCCTTATTACTGGTTCCCATATTGTATTCATTTCTATGCTTGGTCTGCTCAGGAGATTTTTGTGGCCTACCATATAAGTAGTATAATTATGCCATTATCATTTATTTACATGTCCATTCACTAGAGTACCAGACAGCATTACTTCTCCATGCATTAATAAATGACATATTAACAGTATATAAGTTTCCAATTTCCTACACTCAATGAACAGTGGACACCTGAAGAAATTCTCCAAGGTATACAGTTGGCAAAACTAATGTCATATATGCAGAGTCTACTCAAGGTACTGGCAACTTGGGCAGTCACATGAGATACCATCAAGGCTAAAGATGCCATCATGCTGCTATGTCATGTGTTTGGGATCTTCCAAAATTAAGCTTATAAAAACATACTTATGGTCATCCATAACTCAAGACATATTAAATTCTTTGGCTTTTTGTCATTAGAAAATGATCTTGTAAAGAAAATAGATGTAGAAAGTGCTATGAAAAGATTTTTAGATCTAAAGGATAGAAAAAATGTTATATGTAGGTTAATGAATGTTTTCTTTAGTTTGTATTAAGTTGTGTATTGTAATAAACATATTCTAAATTTTCAGTTTTTCTCCTTGTGAAAATTAAAAAAAATTATACTTGTAAAGGTGCTGAAGTTGAGCTTGTCAGCAACCTGAGAGCCATCATTGTACATACAAACATTTTATGTTTCACATGAGGAAACAAGATTTTGGAAGCATGGAAGCTATTTGTTGTATCTTGTGTTTTTGAGATAACAGAGGAAAATGAATAAGACAAACTCATAGGTAAGTAATGAAATAAAAGGTTTACTACACGAAGGTACACTTAGCAATGGACCTAATGCTGACTCTTCTCAACTCCGTTTAACTTCAATTATTTACATAAATGAATGATTCCATTCATTTATGTCCTATATGACACTATTATAACTGTGTTTCAGACATTGATAAAAACTTATGACTTTTGCAGTAATTGCATGTCATCGCTATTGCATGATGAAATGGGGATGCAGAACCCCCAAATACAAGCAAAATTTCAAAATGATAGAGGTAGAATTACAGAGGTGCATTGACACCTGAAAACTGATAGAGTATGCTGCTCAAGTCTTGAGCTTCAAAACCGGAACAACTAAACAAGGTCACGACTAAGACACAGAAGAGTTCATTGAGAAAACCATAACTCAAAAATAACAGCCGTTTCTGTACTTCTCACCAGGAATCAAATAGGGGGAAACATCCAGATTATGGAAAGAATGGTGATTTCCACACTCCACCTGCAAGAAATCCAGAACATAGGAGGATCCCAAAGACACCTCATCATAAGGAAAACATGTTTTGGGAGAATAGTCAGAATACCAGCTCAGTAGCAAATCTGGTATCACTGACAAAACTAACCTGGCCGTTGGTCTTGAAAAGAACCTCCAATCTGTGGTTAACTGGGGCAAGAAATGGCTGGTAAACTTTAATGCCTCAAAAACAAAACTGCTCTCTTTTACACACCAAAGTCAACCCTCCCTGCCTCCCATCAGAATGGCTGATTCCCAACTCCTTGAAAGCGCCTCGTTACACTTGCTTGGTCTCACACTGTCCACTGAACTGAGATGGAACAAATACATTGAATCAATAGCTTCATCTACCGCAAGGAAAGTTTGTTCTATATATCATGCCAGAAAGTTTTTCTCACCTAAGTCCATCCTTCAAATCTATAAATCAATCATTCACCCTTGCATGGAATACTGTTACCATATATGGTCTGGAGACCCCACTGTTTATCTCAAGGTCCTCAACAAAATCCAGAGACAGATATGTAATGTGATTGGTCCTGATCTGGTATCTCATCTACAGTCACTTTCTCACAGACATGCCGTCGCTTCCTTCTGTCTTTTCTACAAATTCTTTCACAGTAACTGCTCCGACGAGCTACTTTATCTGCTTGCCAAACTGCACAAGTTTAAGTGTGCTACTAGGTTGACATCGCAGTCCCACCCTTTCACTGTCAAAACTGTTAAATGTAGCCATCTCTTCTACTCTAATAGCTTCATGTCTAGCACTTCCCATCTGTGGAACTCCCTTCCTTTTACTTGATTCCCTGATAGCTATAATCTTCAATTATTCAAATGCAATGTCAATCAACATCTTCAGATGCCTTGATCTTGTTCCCCATCCTTCTCTTCATCCTTTCCTCTATCACGACTCTTTACTCTTGCTCCCACTCTCTGTAACCCCTTGCATCCTAGTGGCACTCCCACCTAGCTTGGGGTGAAATGCTTTAAAAAAAAATGACTAAAGAACTAAAAGGAAAAGAAAGTTGAGTGGAGGGGCAGGATAATCCCTGTAAGGCTAGAGTGGGGTCTACCCAGTGAATGCCTTGGTCGTTCATCTCTTGCTCATTCCCCTAAAATCTTCTTTCTTTCAAAAGGTTGAATTCTGTAAAATCTTTCTATTAAAACAATTTTTCAGGAAACAGAAACAAATTTACCCCAAGTAAAGTGTTACTTGGAATGAAATGGAATAAGAAAGCTTTAAAAGGAAATAAAGCTTTAAAACGAAATAAAGCTTTAAAAGGTAATAAAGCTTTAAAAGAAAAAAAAAACAATCCTAATCAGGAAACAAGGGATCAACCTCTTCTCCTGCTCAAAAGACCAGAGCAAAGTGAAAAAACAACATAAAAATCAAACAAACATAAACACACTCTCTGGATCTGATAAGATAATTTATTTCCCCTCTTATCCTCAAAAATACTAACATTTTCCTAACACAGTTTCCTGTATGCCAATTCATCAACTAAATTAATTAATTTTGTTTCAAAAAATTATAGAAGGAAACTTTATACATTCTATTTATATTATGATCTTATTTGATCAATGCAGAATTTTACAGCTACAGAACTTGACATTATCATAACATTTTGACAATGTTGTGGATGAGTGGTCAGTTTGCAATCAAGAAATATTTATTTGCAACATTACATTAATGCCACCGCAACAACACATATCCCACAACTAATATTCAATGAGTGTTCAATATTGCACCCAGATCAAAACCAGTATTGTCATTCAGGGTTCTTGCAGGAATTTATCCTATTTTTTTCTTTTTTTTTAATTATTTCACTCCAAGCAAGGCAATAAAGTCACTAAGATGCAAGGGTTTACTGAGTGGGAAGGAATAAGAAAAAAAGAAAAACATAATTAAGGACAGAAAAACTGTGCCAAATTGATAAAAAATGAAAACAAATCCTGAACTAAGCTAACATAATACCATTCTACAATACCTTACCTACACTATATGGCTTAACCATAGCACATGCACACCCAACATACACATCACCTCCCCATATACTAGCTAAAGCAATCATAAATGTCCTAATTCTGTTCCTAGGCACTGTAACCCAACACAGATTAAACACACTTGTAATTTAATCCAGAGGATAAGAAATATAAACATGGATGTCAAATCATTATGCACATATATACCTGTCATAAAATGCCTCAACATATTAAGAAATCACCATACCAAATTCGAAGACCCATCATTACTCGACCCATCCATAAAATCATACAACTGCACAAACCAATTACTAAACACTGTTTCTTCTCATTCCACAAAAATTTGGTCTACCAACAGAGTTCCCAATAAGCAGTGTTCTTGCATATCTATTCCTAGAATTTTTAGAGTTTGGACCATTTAAACACATCATACCTAAAAGCTCCACTTACCTCAGATACATAGATGACATCCTTTAAATATATTCTCACAATGAAAATCTACTAGACATAATAAGAGACTCAATAATCTGTCTATATTTCTGAGATGAGGTATTATGTACATTATTTATATTATTCGGACTATTGTCCTCATCTTTGTTGCCATATTTATTTCAACATTTCGGCCCTTCAGTATCTGTCTATATTTCTGAGATGAGGTATTATGTACATTATTCAAACTATTGTCCTCATCTTTGTTGCCATATTTATCACAATGTTTTGGCCGTTGTACACTCTGGCCTTCTTCTGGTGGTTGGAATGTTGAACTGAACCCTTTATTTCACTCACTAGGGTAGACTGTTGTAGTTCCACATGCCATGTCTAATGGATGTCAATTATCAGTAATCTCCTGTTAATTACCCTCTGCAAGTTCTCCCCCGCCTTAACCAAGTATTGAACTTTGGGTTCTGTCACTGGATCTAACTAATGCCTTTATTACTGTGCCATGTGTCCTTGTGGATAAAGGCATAGTTAGATCCAGTGACAGGATCCAAAGAATGTGATGTCATAGGCCGTGGTGCAATTTTCGTTTCCAGCATCTCATATGCATGAATTTGTCATTGCTTGGAAATCTTTCATGCAAACAAAACAGACTATCATTGTTGTTATGCCTGTGTATTGTTTAATTTATTTTAATGTAATTGTCATCTTTGATGATAGCTTATGTAGCTGAAAGCTTAGATAGGATTAAAAAACATGTATCAATATGGTGATTTTCTTTTGTCTTTCAATGATAATGTTATTAAGCTTATCAGACAATATGAAAGGAATTTGCTTAAAATAAATAGATAAAACTTATCTATATTATTTAATGAAACATGCATTAATGAAAAAATGCTGCCTAAATATACACATATATATATATATATATATATATATATATATATATATATATCCAAATAAAAACAGGGCTCAATACAAAAGTAGAGCAATAAGTATTTATTTATTATGCAGTGTTACATTTTTTAACATTTCAGCATTGTGATTTCCCACCTGATGAAACGTTAAAATATTTTCTTTAACATTGAAACAAGATGTACAGTTTTGTAGTGAGTATGTACATGTTCTAATGTAACACTGCATAATATATATATATATATATATATATATATATATATATATATAGAGAGAGAGAGAGAGAGAGAGAGAGAGAGAGAGAGAGTTTGAAATGAGGCCCACAGCCAAAAAAAGAAAAGTCACTCATTCCAACAAGATAAATTGTGGAATGCATATTCCACTGTAGATCGTAGCCAATCTCAAAATTTTCATAACAATTGACTTTTCAAGTAAATCCTTAACTACATGCTAAACTCATGAATATTCATCAGCTAAGTATCATTAGGACTGCACTCTTGCATGCACACTTTTCACATTGCAAATGGCCGTTTACATGCAAAGCACACAAAGCACCATGCTTGTTAACTTTAGATAATTGATCACAGGTTGCTCGCAACTAATATGAAGCAAATATTACCTGACTTAGACTGACTAAGAAAGTGTGAGTGATGACACAATGATGAAACAAAAAGTCACTCTTGTTTGTTTAAAGTTGCTTAGCAAAAGAGCTTTTCACAGACTGCATAGAAAATAGAATTTGATCTTCAGCAGAAATGTCAGGGAGTGATAACTTGATCCTAAGCAGAGATCACAGATACTGTATTCATTATTTAACTTCCTACAGCTATAGAATACAACACATCATCATTTTAATATGTAGACAATGACAAAAAATACCTAGTCATTATTAACTAGTGTCATTCTGTATAATGGAAACATGTTGTCCCAAAGTTAAAATTTTCAGTGTCTTCTGCCTGATAAGAATTCTGCACTACATCCAACTCAAAGACAAGAACACAAATAACAAGAGAAATGGAAATGATACTCTGATCTGTGGCAGAGTGACAATTTGATCCTCAGAAGAATGCAAGTGAAGCTCTGATCTTAGTTAAAAGTACTAAAATAACATAAGTAAAAAATATATAAATGAAAATAAATGTTCCATTTTTTTACAGATACTATATTTGGATCCGAACCTAAAGACCAAGCAACAAAACTCTGATACCAGTTTCAAGCATCAGCCTAAAGTGCATATATATATGAAGTACTCCCAACAAATGAAAGATATTTAAAAAAAAAGGTTGCTGCTCAAATATATATTAATTTTACATATATATATATATATATATATATATATAAGCAAAGTTACTCTATGTCGAAAGAATGAATCAACGTATTACATCTCGCAAGCTTGTTTCAAAAGATTATTGGCGCTTCTGCAAAAGCGTGCTGAATAACAGCAAACCCTCAATACCCACTTTATTCAACCAATTTGAGGTCCTGACCTCCTCAGTTGATAAGGCAGAATGCTTTGCTTGTAAGTTCTCATCTGATTCAACACTAGACTCATCTGCCATACCCACACTGGACTTACCCCTAGAACTGAGGCTCTACTGAGTGAGATGAATATGACCCCAATGATGGTATTGGACATCATCTCTAATTTTGACTCCCCTAATGCTAGTGGTGGGGATGGGATACCGGCCATTGTCTTGAACAAATGTGCTCCTGAATTGGCTCCTGTCCTCTCTAAACTTTACAACTACTGCCTCACAGACTCTTGCTTCCCAAAGTGTTGTAAATCCTCATCTGTTGTCCCTGTCTTTAAGAACTCTGGAGACCCATCTAACTACCATCCTATCAGTCTCCTACCACCCTTCAGTAAAGTCTTTGAGGCTTTAATCAATACCGAAGTGGTTAAGCACCTTACTTCACATAATCTTTCAAATGAAAGACATTTAAAAGAAAGGTTGGTGCCCAAATATATATTAATTTTTTTTATATATATATATATATATATATATATATATATATATATATATATATTGCAAGAAACTTCGAAGTTGTGTAAACAACATCAAAAATTGATACTTACAGTTAAGTAACTTTATATTTTCCAGGACTACAAATTTCTTGAAATTGTCCATTTTACATATATGTATATATATATTTATTATAAGTTATTACATCTGAACATTAAAGTTACCACTACAAAAATGCAATTTTGATTCGATGCCAAATTCAGACATCTCATCAGGTGGTGATCAAAGATAATTATAAACGATTTAAAATCATTTATAATGCATTATTTAAAAGTGTTTATAACTATCTTTGATCACCACCTGATGAGATGTCTGAATTTGGCATCGAAACAAAATTGCATTTTTGTAGTGGTAACTTTAATGTTCAAATGTAATAACATAATAAATAATTATTGGCATACTTTGGTACTGAGCTCTCTTTTAAATTAATATTATGAATATTTGAATTTATATTCGTTTTGTTCACTTTATATTTGTATATATACTTGACTCTCTCGTTGAATTCGACGTATGAGGGTCAAGCAGATCACTTCCCAGGAAACCAACAGCCTGACAACAGCACATGAGATTTGATTATAGTGGTGAAGGTTTTGTGCAGGACCATTCACACTTTTTGAAGAGCTGAATACAGAGACCTGGTGTACTACATACCCCAACGTCCCCAGACAACCCATTGCAGGTTTTGAATTCAGAGTTGTCCTTCTCCTAGCCCAGTTGCCATCCAAGGCTATAGAACCCAATCTGTCCTGCTATTTACCCATAGCTGGAGGAAGAAGAAGAGGATTCACACCTTTCCCAAGGGTATTAGCACGTAAGTGAATGTAATGGGTTCGACTCGGCTCTCCGATTCCTCAATCCAAGCCGCTATCCATTACTCCACTGTGCCGCCTATATATATATGTGTGTGTGTGTGTGTGTGTGTGTGTAATTCACAGACAGTACTGTTCTGCTGTATCACAGCCGCTCAATGCAACTCGACATCCGAATGCCTCAAGCCTCAAGCCAGGGTCGAAACAATATTGTGAAATAAATTATAACTGATATGGATTTTTAAGATAGATACATAGATATGAACATTGAACTAGATAGATAGATAGATAGATAGATAGATAGATAGATAGATATGAACTGACTGAACTAGATAGATAGATAGATAGATAGATAGATAGATAGATTAGGTTGAGTCATAAATAATTTCCGTTTCTGGGAAGCAATTGTAATGACAGATGTATTATCCTAACTACTAATCATAAGTGGCTGTTAAATGAAGTAAACTAATAGAGAGAGAGAGAGAGAGAGAGAGAGAGAGAGAGGGATGAACAGGTTGAGATAGATAGATAGATAGATAGATAGATAGATAGATAGATAGATAGATAGATAGATTAGGCTGAGTCATAAGTAATTTCCGTTTTGGAGAACAAATTGTAACTATGAATGCCTAGTCCAAGCTTTCAATCATAAGTGACAGGTAAGAATAAGTTTGGAGTAGACAAAATGATCTTTGTTTTTGCACAGTAGTGGCAGTGAATACAGTGAATTAGTGGAAAGATGTTCTCCAAGACAATGCAAATCCACATACAGCAAGGACAACACAGGAAAACATTCTGGAACACAGTTGGTCTGTTCCACCACAACATACCATATTCACCTGACCTTGCACCAACTGATTATCGCCTTTTTTTAAATACTGCAAAAACGATGTTGTAAACTCTTTGTAATTAAAACCAGATTCAAGAGCTTGTCAAAAAATTTTCATTTGCTCGTAAACTTTTATTCAAAAGGTATTGAAAAATAAATGTCAAGAAGTCATTGAAAATAATGGTGAATAGTTGAATAAAGAATGGCCCACATCTGGGAATTTTTAAGTCTGTAAGAACATTGTTATTATTATAAATAAAATAATAATAATAATAATAATAATAATAATGAAAATTATAAATAAAATAAAATAAAATTTAAACCTTGTTTAAAATAAATTAAATAAATAAAAAATAAAAATAATAAAATTACTCCCAGCATGCAACAGGACTGTTCCTGCTGGAAGTACAGACATATTGTCAAATGAGATTCAATCTCTTCGTCTAAGGACTGTCAAGATGACAATGCTTGGGTAACTTCCCTCTGTGATAGGACTTTCGATATTACACACAAATAAAATTGCATGAAATTACCATACAATTTACCATGTTTTTTTATTATTATTGTGTACATTTGTTTGTACTGTTTTTCCTCATGAACACAAGCCCAAATTTATGACTCCTATTGTGTGAGTGAATACACTCTGCAAACTATGGTGACTACTGACGTGTACAAGAAAAACATACAAATATACGACAAGTCAATGCCTGGTTATTTTGATGCCAAAATATAATAATCTAGCAATGAAAATAACAAAATAAATTGCTTATTTCAAAGTATATCACTGATACATAGAAACTGCTATATTACTCAGGCTGATTCAATAGCGTATGCTTCTCTATGGCCAATTGGTAGCATTTTATTTAATTCTAGACAAACAATCTGGCAGGTTCATCTGAAAAGATTAATTAAAATGCCAATAAGTAAATGACAAAGATTTTGTTTTATGTAACATGTTTGCGTCATTTAGTGAATGTATACACAATTGACTGACTGCAAAATCTTCAGTACTAACATTAACATTACCATGTATATTGGCTTAGTAAATTTGTATAATTTAAAATCCTAGCAGAATTGAGATGTTTAATTTTACACCCAAGGAGATAAAAGTAGTAAATGACAAAAACTGCATTTTAGGTTTAACAAGAAACTTTTATTTTTAGACAGTTTTCATCCTGTACAAGTGTTATGATGTTAATTTGGGGTTAATAAAGACAAACGCCAAATAACATGTAACAATAAAAATGGTGTTTATTCGGTTGGTAAGTTGGTACAGAAATCGCCTGAGTAGTCTATAACTAACTCAGCCCAGAACTTCTCCGACACTGTCTTTTGACATGCCACTATTTTACGTCCTTGTTTGTAGACGAGTTCATCTTCAAGAGGGGTGGTAGGTTCCTACACAACAACAAGGCACAAGAGCCACTTAAGGTAGAGGGTTACAGAGTAAAAAGCATAGTTTATGGACATATGTGATTGTAGTGATTGGGGAGGCATCCTCTTGGGAGTCAGTTCCACAAAGCAGGAGTTTGTGGGAAGAAACTGCTTGAGTGGAACTTCCATCTCACCAATGGAATACAAAAGCACAAGGGTGGTTTGCTACAATGGGCATGGCACGGCAGGTCTTAACCATGAAGGTTAGAACTGGTGAACTAAGGAATGGAGTTCATGTGAACATTTTTCATGGAATGGACATGCTACCAGGTTCTTTTCATAAGAAATTTTTTTAAAGGAAAGGAGTTTTTATTATATGATTGAAAACACAATTATTGAAGGAATTGGACTTGAAGTGGTATATATATATATATATATATATATATATATACTGAGGAAATATCTATACCACCAAAAATATTTTTAGAAATAATGATATGGAATAAAAAAAATATATTATTAAATATGCATGCCATAACTGTCTATATCTTTAAGATGAGATATTATCATTACTTGCATTATTTACATTATTCGGACTGTTATCCTCATCTTGATTGTAATATTCACGTTTCGGCCGTTGTATGCTCCGACCTTTATGTCTATGGCTCTCTATATTTCTGTCTATATCTCTGAGTTGAGGTATTTTGATTACTTCTATTATTTACATTATTCAGACTGTTATACTCATCTTCATTGCCATATTCACAACGTTTCAGCCATTGTACGCTCCAGCCTTCATGTCTATGTCTCTCTATATATCAGTCTATATCTCTGAGATGAGGTATTATGATTACTTGCATTAATTACATTATTCGGACTGTTATCCTCATCTTCACTGCCATATTCACAACGTTTCAGCCATTGTACTTTCCAGCCTTCTTCAGGTGATTGGAATTAAGGACACATGTCCCAGTGGATAAGACGTTGGTTAGATACAGTGACTAGACCCAAAGATTTGTGAGTTCAATACCAAGCCACAGCAGTAGTGAACAAAACTTGCAGAGTTGAGTTAAAGAGAAATAACTGAGACGTACAGAAGAGGCATGGCACCTGGAACTAGAACAATCTACTCTGGTGGATGAAATAAAGGGTTCAGTTCAAAATTACAATCACCTAAAGAAGGCCAGAGTGAACAACAGCCAAAAGATTGTGAATAGGGCAATGAAGATGAGGATAACAGTCTGAATAATCTAAATAATACATGCATGCCATAATATATGAATAAAATAAGAAAAGTTTGGCTGTGGAAAAAGTATTCCTTTTGTTAATAACAGAGTCAAAATCCATAAGTTTATTTTTCTGAACAACGAAAAGGTCTACTTGCTGACCAGTTGAGCAAGAGTGCTTCCAGTTAGGGATGTGACCTAATGCATAAGTGGAGAAAACAAGACAGCTTTTAAAGTTATTAATCAACTGCTGCTGCTACTAGACTGCTGGCTTGTAGAGTAAGTGATGATTAAATGTAATTGGCAGAAATGCCCAACAAACAAAATTAACAGAGTTTGAAATAAACAATAACAAGAGAACAAAAAGAGAAGAACAAGACAAAGAATAATATTGATCAAACAATATATGCAAGACAAAACAACAGTAATAAGACAAAGTAACAGGAATAAGGCAAAAAGTTTACAAACTAAAACAGATCTCAACACACAAAAGAGGACACAGACAAGTGATTGCAGCATTCTGGCTTCAAGACAAGAAAGAATAGAACTTAGTCGGATGAGACCAAGAAGTAACCTATTTTATTGGTTATGAAAAATCCCAGCATGCATCTGTATATTTTGTCTATAAATTTGTCTAAAAGGGAATGTTTTTGCAGTCATTCCAGCAATAATTGGAACCAACATGGCTGCTGCTGCTCCTATATTTCCTCTATCCAATTCTCTGTGTTGTGGCCTAAACTCACTATAAACTGTTAACTATGTCAAACTGAAAGATAATTGAAACCCAAAATATGCACATCTTCAAAACAGAAATAATACTTACAGACAACACTTCCAGTAGTTATTGATAGTGTTAGACTTGTGACAAATAAATCACCACTGCTTTCTAATAACTCATTTATTACCTACTTGGTTACCTGCACTCTCCAATATCCACATTAGGCATTAGTATATCCATGATATACAAACACCTTAATATATCAGAGGGAAGAACTAGAAAAAATCAGTTACAAAAATTAATTGTTCAAAAAGATTTTATATAGAGCACTAGAATATATAAATATGCCATACAATATATATATATATATATATATATATATATATATATATATAGCATGTCTGATTGAATAAATTACAAACATTATGTCTGCTTATTTTATCATAATCCTTTCCTTTTCATATTCATAAATATTTTTCTGTATATTACAATTATACAGAGAAATATTCATGAATATGAAGGGATTATGATAAAAATAAGCAGACATAATGTTTGGAATTTATTCAATCAGACATGCCTAAAAGAATTTGTTGACTAAATACAAATATATATATATATATATATATATATATATATATATATATATATATATATATACAACAAATATAGATAACTATACTTGTTTCGAAAAACCATTGAATTTTTGATTTGCCAATAATCAAATCAATCTCGAGGGAAAAAAAGGTTTTAAAAAAAGAAAGAGCTACAAACATGAAAGTCTGTCGAAAAAAATCGTACAGCTGCAGGCTTGAAGCCCAAAGAAAAAAAAACCAATATGAGTAAACAACTAACAAAAGAGCTCAATACAACCGTAGAGCAAACCTAGATACACCTAGTGAGCCAGACAAACCTACCCAGGTTTCACCTAAACGGATCGTCAGGGAAATTTGGCTAAAGAGGCAAAGTGAAACGCAAATTTATAGGCGATAGCTAAAATTATACCATGTGACCAAATAAAGAACCACACAACACAACACCTGAGTGGGTGGGGGGTTTAAAGATTTATTCAACAAAAAGGGGAGGGGATATTAAAATACGAACATTAAGGTGGAATGACAAATAAACGGGAAAAAAACGTCTAATTTAGTAACCAAGATTTTTTTATGTCTACATATGTTAAGAATTTCAGTTTTGGAGTTTTAATAACTGGTTAGTTTGATCATATTTCACTTTGCATCTTTAGCCAAATTTCCCTGACGATCCGTTTAGGTGAAACCTAGGTATGTTTGTCTGGCTCACTAGGTGTATCTATCTATCTATCTATCTATCTATATATATATATATATATATATATATATATATATATATATATATATATGATTAATACAAATATAAAATTTGTTACTTAACACTAAAAAGGTTAGTCTACAAAACTCTAAAATGTAACTGCTCAGAATACTCATTAGGAGGTATCAGCAATTGTCTGCCGTTTTTCTCATTTTCATTATTTTTATATTAAGTTAAAAAATAGTTTATATGATTTTTTATTAGTGTTTAATTTTTTCCTTCTTTGTGGGTGCATGTGTGTGTGTGTGTGTGTGTATGTCTATGTACATTTATACATGTGTATATGTGCACATGTATAGAATGTTGTAGTTATTTTTCCTTTTCATAATTTCCATATATATATATATATATATATATCGGACTGACGATTGTGTCTAGCATGAAACAGCCTGTTACCTCTGAGTGTTGACTTCAATGTTCACTTTTATATTTATATTTACATACGCTCTATCTCTGATATTGAGCACTTTATGCCATAAATATAGCATACCTTAAAACTATATATATATATATATTGAACAATAAAAAAATATTAAAAAATTAAAATCTTCAGACACACTGGGTTGTAGATTAATATTCTTTCATTTTTTTTTTTATTATTTCATTTAGATTCCTCGACTAGTTTTGGCCAAAATGGCCATCATCGGGAGAAGAAATATTTCTGCTTGCTGGTAGCAGTAAACTACAGAAATGAATGTCTTGATGGAGAAAATGAACTTTTGTCTGTAGCTTTCATTTGTTTTTTTATTTTTTATCTTTTTAACATGAATCTTTTAACATTCCTTGTGTTGGTCAAACAGTCTCTTTTAAGTTGTTATTTGAGATAAGAGCTGGATGGATCCATGCTGCTCTGAATTTCCCTGGTCAGTTTGACAGTTTTATTGGTTCCTGGAGAGGGGATGTGTCTCTGTTTAGTGTTTGTGTGTGTGTTATTTGGTTCTTAGGGAGTGAGTGAGTATGATATGTGTAAGCGTGTGTATTGCTATGGGTGTGTGTTATCATTTGGCTCATTAGGGAGTGAGTGAGTATGATGTGTGTAAGTGTGTATATTCGTGTGGGTGTGTGTATAAGTGTGAGACCTCCACACCTCCGTAAGCATGTCTGTCTTGTCTTATATATATATATATATATATATATATATATGAAAATACTGCATACTGGATTTCCATAGTTTTGACTCCCTCTGCTCACAGAAAGTACACTACGTCACATTTCTCAATGATGCAATCACTGAGTGGAGGCGTTGTATATTCTCTCTCTCTCTTCTCATGTCTTCTACCGGTGAAATGTTTTTGGGTCCAGAGATAGAAGAACTTCAACACAGGGAGTTTTAACTACTTTATTAGCATCAACATATGCATCTTCTAACTAGCCAGTTGGATCACTCTCTACTCATTGGTTAGCCATTCTCAGACATGAAAAGGAAACACATCTACATTGCTTGACATGTAAGACTCAACTCCCTGAAAACTCTTTCTTTATCATTCTCATAATTGTTCAGCCAATCAAAATCAAATTTCTTGTTTTGTCTTCTATCTGACCCTTAAGGTCAGCCTCTGGAAGTACAAGCAGTGATATACTTCTCTAAAAAATAGTCTGCTAAACTATTACTTGACAGAGCATCCATATGTCTGACCGCATTACTCTCTGTCACTCGATTGTACAATGGAATGATGCATGTGGCTAGCTACCCATCATCCCATATGCACATGTAGTGTCACATACATGTGGTGTTGTGTATCAGTGCTTCTCTGTTATTTTGTAATGTGTCTTGAAGGGACATGAGCATCCCAGGTAATATTTTTTATGTTTCTTCTTTAGGAAGCATGATTTTCACTCATTCTACTAACTGCCACTGGCTATGACCTCCATATCCCTAATCAGCAACTGACTATTGTCAACTCAGGCTATCATCGTGACACTTAAGGTCTCTGAGGAAGTAAATTCATCCAATAAAAGGGGAATAATTGCATTCTGCATCCCTATAGGAGCCATTATTAAGACATTATAATCCAAATTTGTGATTGGTAGTGGGTAGTCAACTCCTCTTTTAAGATTGCCATCATCTGCCTTGTTACATTCTCCTTAGTCTCATCCACAGTCCAAAATCACCTCAGTAATAGCCATAAGTTACAGAGAGCCACCAATTGTTCCTATCAAATCCTGAAATGAAGGTCATTTTGAACAAGATTGCTTCCAGATCTTTTCCCCTATGGTACTATCCTGGGTCTTATGCTGTTTCTGATCTTTATCAATAATCTTCTTTCTGAATTTCATCAGTTGCCAAGTAGGCATTTACACTGATGACACTACCATTTACTCCTGTCTCAATAGCAAATCCGTCAGAGCTGACAAAGTTAACTTGGCCACTGCTCTTGAAAAGGACCTCCAACCTGTGGTTAACTGAGGCAGGAAATGGCTCACAAATTTTAATGCCTCCAAAATGAAACTGCTCTCACATAACCACCATAGAGAAACTTTCCTACCTGCCATCAGCATGGCTAATGCTAGACTCATGGAGAGCAACACACTGCACCTTCTTGTCCTCATGTTTTCAACTGACTTGAAGTGAAATGAGTACATCAAATCAATAGCTGCATCTACTGCAGGGAAAGTTGGGTCAGTGTCGTGCCAGAAGGTTTTTCTCATCAGAGTCCATCTTGCACATTGACAAACCTACCATTTGTTTGTGCATTGAATACTGTAGCCATATCTAGTACTCCTGCTCCTCATCTTGAGGTTCTTGATAAAATCCAAAGAAGGATTGGCAATATAATCAATCTTGACTTGGTATCTTGGTGTCAGTCATTTTCTCACTAACATGACATGGCTTCCCTCTGTCCTTTCTGCAAATATTTTCATGGCTACTGCTCTGACAAGATTTTTCCCTGATACCCAAACTATGTGAGTTTAAGCATGCTACTAGATTGGCATTTAGGTCCCACCCTTTTACTGTTGAATTAGTTAAATGTAACCATCACTTCTACTCCAACAGTTTCTTTTCTTGCACTTCCCACCTGTGGAGTTCCCTTCTGATTTCTTGCTTCCCTGCCAACTGCAATCTTCAAAAATTTAAATGCAACGTCATTTTCTATCTTCTTGCATCCCATTCAACTTTTATCCTTTCCTCTGAAAGTCTTTTCTCTCATCTTCACTCTCTGTAGTCCCCTGTATACTAGTGGCATTCCCAACTTGCTTGGGGTGAAATGATTAAAAAATCTAAATTTCACCTTCAAGCAAGGCAATAAAGCCACTAAGACACAGGGGGATTACTGAATGTGAAGGAATATGAAAAAAAGAAAAACATTATTAAACAGTGAGAACAATAAAAGAACAGAAATTAAGAAGACAGAAGGTAGTGATTGACATTCCATTTGAACTTTTGAAGATTTTACCTGCACAAAATTTTGCTAATATACTCGTTCAATCATTCATTGTGAATGTGACAGTCACACAGTACACAAGCTCACATACTGTCAGCTTACTGGTGATTGAGCAACCCTACAGGACAGTATCTGTTTGCATATACATATTAAGTTTACCTCTGATTGGTTGCCATGTTGAATCAAGGCTGCACAAATGATTCTCAAGATATTCATAATTACTGAATATATTCCGAGTAAGACTTCATATTCTTATTACAAGTATCGATTAATGTGCATGTGTTTAATGCATTTTTGATTTGTGTGCTAAAATTTTTATATACCAAAATTTGATTAATGCTTACATAATACCCGATTAGTGTAGTAAAACAGTTTAACTATAGTATTTGAAAAAATGTTTTTTTTTTATAGTTAGAGATGTACAAATTAGCCACACTAATTGAGGGACATGTATTTCATATAATTGATTTTTTTCATTCACAACTTCATCTTTTTGCTATCTTGCACCTGATTGGCTGAGGATGCTATATTAAGGGGAGATAACTAAATAATAACGTGTATAGTTATGCAAATATTTCACAGCAAACACAAAGCCTACTACTGCTGTGAATGAATGGAATTAATGAATGCAATCAAGAAAGAGGGAAAATCAATTGGAAGCAAACACTGTGGATGATGTTTGCAGGGAGGTGACATTTTTATTTTGTTGGATTACCTCCAGTTATATTTTCAGAGAACTATAAGATACTGTCCTGTAGGTTCTTTGTTTTTTCTCTAAATCTCTATTTTCTGTCTTCTTTTCTATATCTACATTTATCTCCTCTCCTTCCTTTACATTTATCTCTACTCCTTCCTTTACATCTATCCCTCCTCCTTCCTTTACATTTATCTCTCCTCCTTCCTTTACATTTATCTCCTCCCCTTCCTCTACATGTATCTCCTCTCCTTCCTTTACATTTATCTCTCCTCCTTCCTTTACATCTATCTCTCCCCCTTCCTTTACATTTATCTCCTCTCCTTCCTTTACATTTATCTCTCCTCCTTCCTTTACATTTATCTCCTCTCCTTCCTCTACATGTATCTCCTCTCCTTCCTTTACATTTATCTCTCCTCCTTCCTTTATATTTATCTCCTCCCCTTCCTCTACATGTATCTCCTCTCCTTCCTTTACATTTATCTCTCCTCCTTCCTTTACATCTATCTCTCCTCCTTCCTTTACATTTATCTCCTCTCCTTCCTCTACATTTATCTCCTCTCCTTCCTTTATGTTTATCTCTCCTCCTTCCTCTACATTTCCATCACTCTTTCTCTTTCTGTCAATGTGTTATCTATTGCCTGATTTTTCTTTACTTGCTACTTTCTCTCTTTCACCCTCACTTTCTCTCTTTCTTTCATTCCCCTTTACACTTTTACACTTTCTCTCTTTAATCCATTCTTTATCTCTTTCTTCCTCCCCTTTCCTTCTTTCATTGATTCTGTCTCTCTTTATCCTCTCTTTCACTTTTCTCTCATTCTCATTATCCATTTCTCTCTTTCTCACTCTCTTTCTCTTTTATTTCTCTTTCATTCTTTCTTTTTTCTTTCTTTCACTCTTTTCACTCATTCTCTCTTGCACACTCTCTCTCACTTCTTTCACTTCTCTTTCTCTCTTCCTCCTTTTCTCTCTTTCTCCCTCTCTTTCACTTTTTCTCCCTTTATTTCTCTCTACCTTTCTTTCTCTCTTCCTTCCTTCCTTCCTCCTTCTCTTTCACTCTTTCTTTCATTCTCCTACTCTTTCGCCCTTTCCCTCTTTATTCCACATTTTATCTCTTTCTTTGATTCTGTCTCTTCTTTCTTTTCACTGTTTCTCATTATTTATCTATTTCTTTCTTTCTCACTTTTTTCACTCTTTCACTCTCCTTCCCTCTCTTGATCTCTTTCTGTCTATTTCTCTTAGTTCAGCATACTGAAGAACTAAAATTGACTATTGAAAATGTCACCGTTAGTCTCTTCATGTTACAGCAGTAACTTCTAACTAGTTTGTAACTAGGTTTATTACAATTTCCAAGTCTCAAACTGGGGCAATTTTCAGTTGTTATAGGTTTTAGATTCTTCTAAATTCTTCAAGTTTAGGGATCTCTCTCTCTCTCTCTATCTCGCTCTCTCTCTCTCTCTCACACACACACACACACACACACACACACACACACACACAGACACACACACACACACACACAGACAATGATGTTTTATACATCCAGCTGGAGAACCAACACTGGGATGTATGGTAGGACAATTTATTATCAAATAACATTTTTAAAGAATGGATATGTTAGTTGATACTGTATAAATGCCACATTGGTGATTACTTGCATGAAATACAGAAATATTGTCACAGAAATCTGAAATTAGTTTTGTGTGCAGACAATGAAAAATTGCTGGAGTTTCAATATCCTTTCATTTGTACTATTTGCTCCTCTTTTACTAAAGAGCCAGGTTTATTTTTTTTGTTTTGTTTTTTAATTTAACAATAAAGTATATTAGCCTTTGGTTCATCCACTCAGCCCACATTACCGCAGCTGTCCCAGTTGCCTGTCTGGTTGACAGCCTTGTTATTTGGTTGGGCTCATTGTATGATTAGAGAATTGTTTGCAATTACCCTTTTGTAGACCATTTGACAAAGCCACAAGGGTGAGCAAATGAGAATGTAAACACAGGTTTCAATTTGTATATTTAATTAACAAAAACTCTCTGTATCTTTTACTCTAACTTTTAGTTTTTTTACCCTTCTTTTCTTACTTCTCTTTTATTTCTAATACATCTCTCTTTCTCTTTCTCTTTTTCATTTGCATCTGTTATCTCTTTCTCTTTTACTCTGATTTCACTTTCTTTTCCTATTTTAATTCTTTTCACTACTCTCTCTCTCTCTCTCTCTTTCACATTTTTCTGATTTCAGTTTCTCTCCCCCCTTTATTACTCTTAATTCTTTTGTTTTCTTTTTCATTAACATCTTTCATCTCTCTCTCTCTTTTTATTCTAACTTCAGATTCTTTCTCTCTTTTTCCTCACCTTTATTACTCATAATTCTTTTCTCTTTCTCACTTCCATCTTTCATTCTCTCTCTTTTATTCTGACTTCTCTTTCTTTTTCCTCTTTCTCTGTCTTCCTCTTTCTTTTTCTCTCTTTTCCTCTCTTTTTTTAGTTTTAATACTTTTCTCTTCTTTCTCTTTCTTATCCATTTCTTTTTTACCCTGACTTTGCATTCTTTCCCTCTTTTTCTCCCTTTTTATTACTTTTAATCCTTTTCTCTTTTTGATTCCCAGCTTTCATCTCTTTCTCTCTCTAATCACTTTCTTATTCATATCTCTTTCTCATATTTATTTCTTCTTCTTTTTCTTTTTCCATTCCATCTTTCATTCTCTCTCGCTTTTACTCTGACTTCAGTTTTTCTCCCAGACCCAGATAATATGTAATTCTTTCCTCTTCTTTCTTTTATTCATTCCTATCTTTCATCTTTCACTCTATCTCTCTCTCTTTCTCTATTTCATTCTTATTTTAGGTTCTTTCTCTCCCCCGCTCTTTATTATTTATTTTTCTCTTCTCTTCCTTTTCACTTCTGACTTTTATTATTTCTCTCACTTCAAACTCTTTTTCTCCCTTCCCCACCTATGTCATTATCAATAGCCTTGTCAGTCCTAGACTCTCATGTGGATGTCAGAAATAGCATCCAACACACTGAAAAATGTCGAAACCTTCATCTGTATACAACAGTTTTCTCTTATCATTGATTAAAAGTAGCTTCAAGCAAATGAATCCTTTCAGTCAAAAAGAAGACAACCCTTCATCAGACCCTATAGACTTGTGCTACAAAATCAAGAAGAACTTTACAAAATAAAAACTATATCATTTGAACAATTCAAGCAGCTTTAATGAGTAAAATTGGTGGCACATATAAATTGAAAGGAATAATAATAATATAATAAAGATGTTGATATTCTACACAAACTTAAACAAAATGTTTGGCAGGAAACTCCCTTTGATATCAGAAAAAGTGATAACAATTAGTGGAATATTTTCATGAAAAACTGTGTTAGAAAAAGATATTACAAATTTTAAACAAATTGTTTGGTCAATGAATGCCAAATTTTTCTTTCATAGAAATTACTAATTTCACCATTACTATTACCATTACTATTATCTGTTTTTCTTTCTCTCTCTCTCTCAAACTTACTTCAGATTCTTTCTATTTGCCTTGTCACAATTTATTACTTTTAACTCTTGCCTTTCTTTTAAACTCCATCTCTTTTTAATTCTTTTTTTGAATTTCTTTTTCTTTTTCACTCTTTGCCCTTATTTTTCTTTTTCATTTCCATCATTCCCCTCTTTCTTTTTATCATTAATTCAATTTCTTTTTTTTCACCCTCTATTACTCTTAACACTTTTCTCTTAGTTTTCCTTTTCTTTTCCACCATTCCTCTCTCTCTCTCTTTCATTATTTCAATTTCTTTTTTTTTCACCTTTTATTGCTCTTAAGTCTTTTCTATTATTTTTCTTTTTCATTTCCAACTTCCCCATCTCTCTTTCTTTCATTATTTCAATTTCATTTTCTTTTTCACCCTCTATTACTCTTAACACTTTTCTCTTATTTTTCCTTTTCTTTTCCATCATCTCTCTCTCTCTCTCTCTCTCTCTCTCTATCTTTCATTATTTCAATTTCTTTTTTTCACCTTTTATTACTCTTGACTCTTTTCGCTTCCTTCTGTTTGACTGTTTATCTCTCTTTTTGCTGTTATCTCTTTTTTTCTTTTTTTCCTCTTTCATTACTCTTAATTCTTTTCTCTTTCTCATTGTTTTCTTTCATCACTCTCTCTCTCTCTCTCCCTTTTATCTCTTAAATTGCTTTAGGTGATTTTACGGTTGTTGCACATATTTGAAACCATATTTTTAGCTTACATTATTCGAAATATCACAAGCAACTATCTTCCTATGGCTCAGTGGATGTAATTATCCATTCAAATAATGATTTACATCAGTAACCAGGTCTGGACATATCGGTAATTCCTGGACATAGCTATCAGTTGTGTTTCTGATCTTTATGGCTTTGTAAACAACATTTTTCAGGCATTCAACTTCAGAGGTTATTGCTTTGTATAGTCACTTAACCTTATGTAGTTGCATTTCATTTCTCTTTTTCCATTAGTACAAACTATTCTTGGCAAATCATGTAACTTTTCACAGCCAATCAGCAGAGCTTTGTTTTATAAATGCACAATGTTTTCTTTTTTGACAGTGATATTCATCCTGCACAAGGTCCAAGAGCCATTCAAGGTAGAAGAATAAGAGGTACAGCTTATGTGGATGTGTGGAAGATAACAGTTAACCTTAGACTTGAACAGGATAAGATTGTAGTGATCAGGGAAGCATCCTCTTGGGAGTTGGTACCACAGTGCAGTGGTTGATTAGAGGAAGCTGCTCAAGTGGAATTTACATCTCACCAATGGAATGAGGATAGTTCGCAACAATGGATGTGACAGGTCTTAACCATAAGTTTAGGACTGGTGGAACTAAGGATTATAGTTCATCTGAACACTTTTGTTACATTCAATGTTAATAGGAATATATACTTGACAAACACAGTGGATAAAATAAGTAAAGGTTTATTGTAAAACCAGTACAATAAGAAATAAGATAACAGTTATGCGCATGATCATCGCAAGTCAATCCAGTAGTGAGTGCAGCTATTTGAAGGTCGTTAGTTCTTGTGTAAGTCTGAGTTGTACTCAACAGGCCTCAGCAAGTCTCCCGTAGTCCATTGCCTTACGGATACTTATAGGTAATTACTACCTATAGTGTAGTCACTCATGGGGGTGACAGGTTATTCCATTACATCAACTTTCCATAGAAATAGCGATAGAACTGCTAAACAGTGAAAATATTTAACCCTGACTTCTGGGTAGAGACAGTTGTTCACTATGTGACATGCCTGACTTGTGAGTAAGGACAACCTTTTGCAACATCTACTAGTTTAACTTTTCATGGTCATAGAAAAGGTAACACACTTCTATACTTTTTCATATGTTCTCATTCTAGAAAAGAAAAATTTAATTTACATTCTTCTAACTCGTCTTATAACTGGGATGTAAGGGCACCCCGCGGCGGTGTAAGGGTTTGCAAGCTTCTCTCGCTAGAACAATTATGACAGAGTAGTGAGTTTGATTCTCACTGGGCGCCCCATACTTTTGGCCTTGTGCCACATCTAAGCTACGCTTGGAAAATCACTATAACTGGGATGTACAGATGGTGTAAAGGATAGCAATTGGAAGGAGAAATCAGAGAGCTGAGTTCAAATCCTCATCAAGTTTGTCACATTCATTTATGTGTATGTACCACTGGAAAAAGTAGGAATTCATTTAAATTGTCATCTAAATGATGCAAAAATAAAAATAACACTGACATCTCATGTTAACAGATATATTTACCAAAATTACACAAAAAATATCTTGAAATATTAAAGAGTAAATTTTTTCAATAAAATTGCAACTGACTTTGGAATTTCTTGCAACTCTTCTGGGCAGTCTCCTTGTTTAATTTGATGAGTGCTGCCATAATCCTTGTCTTCTGTTCATCTTTGGTGCTACAAAGAGTTTTGTTGGTCTCTTGCCTAGCTGCACCACACACAATAATCAAGGGGGTTGCAGTCAAGGAAGTTAGGTGGCCAGATGTAATAGATGATGTGATTGACAGCCATAACTGGGTTCCCTGCTTGTGTAGCATAGTGCAGAGTTCTGTTGCCATACATAGGGTCTTCCAGCAGCCACCCTCTTGACCAAGGGCAGCACTACCTCCTCAAGTCACTAGATGTAGGCCTCTGTGTTGAGTCTGAGGACCTCACTAACAAATTATCTGTTGTGGAGTTATTTTGCAGTGGAGGCTTGTATTTGTACAAAATCAGTCCTAAAATAGGTTCAACGTACAAAACATTAGGAACTTGATATAATAGGTATTACGCAGAGTAATCTTGTTGTGGTCACTGACTACTTTCGTATTCGACTGTCAACTACTGTCGTCCGACATCGACTGATCCTAGTTTCTCTTACTACTCCTACTTATATTAGGTGGGAGAGTCTATTAACTATAGAATAAGTGTGTTTCACCATAACATTATCTTATCGGAATGATCAGAGTGAGTTTTCCAAGCTGTCATACCTTCATAATCACCATTAGACTCATCCAACTCTTTCCAAATTCTCTGCACTGTCCTCAGATTGACATCCAAACATTCTGAAATGTTTGTATTGGAGCTTCTGGTATGAATGCCAAGCTGTACAGCTTGTCGTTTCTAAATTTCTGGCAGAGTGAATTGCGTCATGGTGCTCTTTTTCTCACATACAGTGACCAACTGATCCTAATATACTGTGCAGTCAACAAAATCAAAAACAAACAATGCCCATGCGGGAAATTAAAAATATAAAATATCAACAATTTACCCATCGCATCCTGTAGTTATAAGTAATTATTGACTGATTTTATCACTGTGATATTTTTGTATTATATCAAGTATTAAGAATGTAGTAACTATGGTTTGCAAATTGGAGGAGAGAGTTATCAATGATAATGTTCTGACTTCGAATGCATGGTTATCTCCCTTTAACTCTCTCTCTGTTTTTTATTTTTTATTTTTAAATGTAATTTTTATAACAGAAAACTTGGTGTGGTGCAAGAAAATTTTCATTTCGAAAATGTGGCCCAGAGAAAAAAATTGTGGAACCACTGGTGTATATAAAACCAGGGATCAATTTCACACCGTATTTATATTGTGAACAGGACCCTCAATACTAAAATGATAAAAATCAATATTTTTTTTATTCTGTTTAATGAACACTAATCTATAAAAATTATTTACCTTCTCTATTTTTCTTTTTATGAGTGGACTAGTAAATTTATGTAGAGCCAAATTTTTTCTTGACATGTATAAGATCATTCAGTTTATTGTGAGTTTTTGAGCAATGAAATGAAAATACTTACTGCATAAAAATAACATGAATTTATAAACAAGAAGTTTATATATTTATATATAAATTAAGTTTATATATTTCTAAAAATGTTATTTCACAAGGAGTTTAAATATTTATATATAAATTAAGTTTCTATAGTTCTAAAAAATGTTATTTCACAAATAAACATATACAAAAACACCTACAGTCTCAGTATACTACTTAAAGAAACATTTTCTTTGCAGTAAAAGTCAATAAAATCAATATTTGGTGAGCTTTATGTTCTCTCCAAGTTAAATTTCTTTTGATGACTACAACTATCCTTGAAAAGGTTAATGTGTATGTATCCATGTGTATGTATCCATGTGTATGTATCCATGTGTAAAAGTTTTCACAAGAGTGCAAAGGAGATAGAGCAATCAATTAATGATGAATGATTATAAGAATTTTACAACTTTTACAAGTCACTGGAGTCAAAGGAATGTGCTGACCAAACAGTAGGATTAATGGAATGGCAAGCTGATCTTCCTGTGATGTTTCCATTTCAAGAGACCTTTTATTTACTGAACTTATTGGATGGTCTTTAGCATTTTTATTTGAACTGATGAATTCTGCTTGGCTTCGAAAATTAGAAACTTCGGTATGTTTCAGTTGATTAAAAAATGTGTGTATTCTGCTTATACATCCTTGTACAGATTAATTGAAACAACCACTTTAGTTTTCTTTCATTCATCATACGGTCAGTTTTAGACCCACTGGATTGACAGGGTGTAATGGATTTCCATTTTTTCCTCAGATTAGGTCATTTGCAGTGGTGTGCAGTAATATGAATCTATTTTTGGGGTGTGTAATGAAATTTGTTGGGCCTTGGAAAATATTGTGTCATCCATGATTGCATCAGATCTTTATCACACCTGAACACTATTGTCCTGACTGTCAATTAGTTGTCCTACAGCCATTGTCTGCAATGGACGTTACTCTAAGGAGACTATGAAAATTATAATGCTGCACAAAGTGATATAGTGATGCTATATTGGGATGATAGATTTTTCTCCCCTATCTATTATATAAGAAACTTGTATATCTACTTCCTGAAAATCCAAATTAGTGGGTTTTTATAAGAAATTTTTCCCAAAAGTAGGCTTGAGAAAATGACTGGTCAGATATTTCATGTGGAGATGTTAATTTCTAACCAACAGGCACTTTGATTTAAATGGTGTGAGTTGTATTTTGGAATTGCTTTTGGCACATTTTTAATATTGTCTATTATTGGGTGGAAAATAAAGTTTGGACAGGTTTTAATAAGGTATGTATGTAGGTATATAATTGTGTTGCAAATAGGGTTTATTTCCTATAATTCCATTAATTAGTGAATCCCAAAACTGATAAACATTTTATATAACTACAAGTTGGTTTTGGTTTGTTTTGGTTTGGTTTGGTTTGGTTTATGGCATATCAACCTCAATGGGTTATTTAATGCTGACAAAATTTATATTTTTGGTAATATTTTTTTCCAAAAATTTAGTTTTGGTAATATTTTTTCCTTCAAAAATCTATTTCTGGTAAGAATTTTCTTTCACAGGTAATATTTTTTTTCAAAAAATGTATTGCTGGTAACATTTATTTTTCAAAAATGTATTGCTGGTAATAATTTTTTTTTAAAGAAAGTATTTCTGGTATTAAAACTTATTTTTACACTTTCATAGTATTTTGACCCAAGTTTGGGGGTTAACTATTTGCCCATAGCTGGGACCCTAAAAGGTGCTACCACTTCAAGTCAGGGTGGATCTGGGAACATCAACAATTAAGAGATGGTTCCATGCTCCTCAAAGCCTCCTGATCAGAGGCCTTGCTGTTGGACATAGTTTATCATTTTATCCAGTACGCTGATGTAGTTTATCGTCATACCCAGGATGGATATAACTACAAGTGCATCCATTATTAGATGGCTTCCTTGCCATTTTTAATGGCAATTTAACATCTGTAATGAGATTTCTATAGCGTTGTATTTGCTCGTCTAGAATTTTTTTTATCAGAATGCACCCGACTAGAGTTAGTTGCCAAGGTGTCTTTATTTAAAAAGCTGACATTATTCTACATATAGTAAATAACAATTAGAACTTATAATAAGTGTCAATCCTACTCTCTCTCCGTATGCTGCAAAATAGAATATATCTATTGACCGAACATAACTGTGCCTTACTTGTTGCAAAATTCTGGTAGAGAAAATCTTTGAAGTATGTAATTCTTAAGCAGTACACATGTTTGTTTTAAATTGGCTGTTGCTCAAAATTCAATATGGCTGCCTTCATTTTACTTATTTCAAAGTTGTCCTCCAAGCTATCATCTTTACTGCACCATGCATTGCTGTAAATTTGCATCTGGGTCCTCACCCAGCTTTCCAGGCAACAACCAATGACTACACCTCATTGCCTCTCTATTCTCATTTGTATTGGTGTTGGAAAGTTAACATGTAGCAAAGGAACCTACAGATGTTGTTGCTCAGTCAGGGATTGTGCGTTGAACAAAAACTAAAAGTGTTGAGAAAATAGACTAACAAAAGAGTGAAACAAAACAAGATTGAAATATTTATTCTATTGGGAAAACATGTAGAGAAAGAATCTCAGTAAATAATGAAGAAATAAACTGAAGTTACTCTGCTGGTGAATTAGTGAGTGAGTGATGTGTATGGTCTAAGCCATGTGCATCTTTTAGACTCTTGTAAATGTGGTTTTGTGCGAGAATCTACTACATTACACACTGCAGTCACATTATAGATTACCCTTTAAGATCCTCAAAAGCATCCCAAGTGTGCCTTAAAAGTGTAAACCAGAATATCTCTTTCAACAAGCTGAAGGTTATTTTTGGGATGCTACATAGCTTGATGTGGTGTAGCATTGCAGCTCAGAGCAAACACCAGGTTCATTCTCAGGGTGCAGTTTCTTCCAGTTGAACTCTTGTGGCTTAATACATGGAAAATAATTATTTGGCCAGAACATCATGCACAATATAAAACCATGAGACAAGATTGTAGCAGTTGGGAAATTTTAATTTCGGCAATTCGGTCATAAGCAAGAAACTGCTGTAGATGAGTAAGGTGAGATGAGGGGGGAATGGTCTAGCAGTTGTGTGTTTTCCTTTTTGTGTGACAATCAAGCAGTCTCTGTTTTTTTATGTTTATAGGCACCACTGTCTTATAGACAATTAGCCTTCTCTGTCCTCTCAAGTTTCTTCAAAAAAATCATTCATCAAGTCTGCTCCACTCAGCTGACCTTTCACAGGTTTGTTTGACATGGTTTTTGTGAAGCCCGCTTTCACTCAGTTGACTTTCTTTGTCAAAGCAATAAGTGTTGAAATAATTTCTGTAACATCTTTCAGATGTTTGCTTTAACAAGATATCGGCTGACAACTGATATTGCTACAGTGGGCACTTTGATGATATTTTCATCCTATGTTGTGCCAAGTGTATCAGAACAGATTCTAATACATTCTGGTCACCATATTAGATATCCCAATTTTGTTAATATTTTTCAATTTTGGTTACATGTTTGAAGCCATCCAGGGTAATTTTTTTTAAATTGGCCCCAAAAGTAGTTATTTTTTACTTTAAATAAGAGAAAATAATTATACATGGTTAAAAAAAAAAGTGTGTGATGATTTTTTATTGGAAATTTTATTATGGCAAAAACAAAAAAGCATTTAATGATTAAATTTTTCTCTCATCAAAAAAACCTCCTTTAGCCTTGATTACTGCAGGACAAATTTTTGTCATTTGTTGCAAAAGTTTCTCATAGGATAGGTTTGATAATTAATTCCATTCTTTTTCAATGACTCTAAAAGTTGTTTTTAATTTTTTTTTTTCATTCTTCTGTCAAGTTCATCCCACGCTAATTCTGGGAATGGCTTCTGAGAGTGGCTTCAAACTTTTGAACTGTAGTGTATCTACACCAGTTTTTTTTATATTATTGCTGCCTGACTTGGACATCCCAAAAGTTTTCCTTTCTTCATTACTTTTGAAGGGATCGTTTCTAACTGTTTATTTCGTTTGTACAATATTTACACATTTTTGTGTTTACTTTCAATTTCATGTACACAAATTTGTTTAGGCTATGTGCTTTTGGCATCTTAGTACTTCTGACCTTAAGTGGTAGATTTTGTAAAACCTGTTTTGGGAGGTATACTTAGAGTGTGAAAAAACTTTATTATCTCCCCTTGACTCAACTATAATTTATCATTTATAATGTATAGTCTAGATTTCATCAGAAATTAAAATCTGCATGTCATGCTTATTTCTGTGGCCCAAAATAGACATGGTGTAGGCAACTACAGAATCAACAATTAAAAAGAACATCCTTTTCCTTTTCTTTTTTTCTCCTTCCAAACATTTGTCACTGAGCTTTTTTTATCAATTCATCACTGTAGAAAAGTCTCTCAAAATGCAGCCTTCACAACCAGGTCATGTTTCTTAGTCCTGAAAAAATCTCAGACAATTACACATTTCAGGGACATTTATATACCAACCATACTTTGTACATTTCTTTCTTATTATTTGTTTGTTAGAAATTGTTTTCTGTATTGCCCACACTGAATGGTTTGATCATATTTACTAGTTGTATCCCATCTCAATTGATTCAACTTTCTTTCTACTTCTCTCCAAATCTGCTTTTTACAACTACTAGGATTAATGGTAGCAGTAGACAATAGTATCACTTGTTACTTTCAGGCAGCATCACCATGTTTCTTTGTTTGAATGTAGTTTAGAGAGTAACCTTTAACACCTTAAGATTGGAAAAGCATAATATCTGCAACAAGTCAAATGATGAAGAAATCAAATTTTTTACTTAAAGCATCTTAAATGTTATATAATAATTCTAAAATAATACACCCTTATGCAAATTAATTGAAACAGCTGCCTTAGTTTCCTTTCTTTCACCATACAGTCAGTTTTAGACCCACTGGACTGACAGGGTGTAATCGATTTTTATTTTTTCCTCAGATTAGGTCATTTACAGTGGTGTGCAGTAATATGAATCAATTTTCAGGGCGTATGATGAAATTTGTTGGGCCTTTTGCATCATCTGTAATTGCATCAAACTTTTACCATGCCCAGACATTATTGTCTTGACTGTCAATTAGTTGTCCTACGGTCATTGCCTGCGATGACCGTTACTCCAAGGAAGTGAACAATAATTATAATGCTGCACAAACACACTGGCAAGCCTTACCAGTGAGCAAATCAAAGTTCTATAGATTGGCCTGGAAATTTTCCTGATTTTAATCCAATCGAGAATCTGTGGTCAATCTGCAAGGAACGACTTTGTAGAATGGACAGTACTAACATGTGCTGTGGGTTGTGTTTCACTGGAAAAATATAAAAAAGTAAATAATAATGGAATTATTTGTTTTGTTTCAATTAATTTGCACAAGGGTGTATGTGATGTCTCCACTTTGTATCCTACACCTTTTATACAGAAAGCTTTGTATGAATCTATTTTTGGTAACATTCATTTTCTTTTATCATGGTATTGGATCATCTATAAATTTAATTAAGATACTATTGACTAATTGAAACTGATAGGTCTCCTTGACATATTTGGGAAGGATATTATATTGAACCTATACTGGCAGAAAACTGCCTGCATATGGATAGAAAATGAATTCAGTAAATATACAAAAATAGAAAGAGGCATAAGACAAGGATGTGGTGCCTCACCAGACTTATTCAGCCTTTACAGTGAGGTGATCCTAAGAGATTTAGAAGTCCTATCAGGATTCATTATTGGTGGCCACCATCTTAATAAAATCAGATATGTAGATGATATAGTGTTGATAGCAGACACAGAAAGGAAACTACAGAAAGTAGTAAAGGAAAGGGAGAAGAAAGGAAAAAAACATGAAATTGCAAGAAGATTATAAAAATTTTAAAATTGCACAAAGACCTCATTTGTCTTTCTTGTCCAAAATATAAAAATTTTAACTCCCCACCAAATCTAAGTTCTTGTGCCAAACAGAAAAATCTAGCTAGTAGAAATAGAACAGGAAAAAAGAACACATGCTTCTCTTCTTGTGGTCAAAATAGGCACAAAATAACAAATAAGACTCAACCTCTGCATAAAATTTTAAAAGAAAAACATTTATTACATAAGTTATAGAAATAAAAGGTTACAAATACAAAATTTACACAAAAATCTTCCAACAGAAAAAATTAGCAATAATGACATTTCCAGATCCAAAAAACCTTTTGAACCAGAGATCTGAAGTCATGTGCTGTTGCATTCATACAAGAAAATTCTTCTTAAGCTAATATGAGGCTGGTTAAAAAAGTATGTACATTTCAATTAACCCTCCCATTTATAATACCTTTGCTTTTCTCCTCCTCTGACTTCTTCTTCTTCTTCTCTTTCCTTCTTTGCATCCTCCACCTTCCTTTCTATCACACCCAATGCCATGTGTTTGTTTATTTATTTTTAAAAAATAATATAGTGTTCATTTAAAAAAAAAAAAATAAAGCATTGAGAGGTCATTTGATAAAAATTGCCTGAGGATGCCATAAGGTTGAAACCAAGGTAGCAAAATCAACTGATCTCCTAATTTTAAAGTATATATATATATATATATATATATATATATATATATATATTTATGACAGTAGGAAAATGGTAATTGCTGAAAAATAACGTCAGTGATTGTGTGTGAGAATATTGTCATTATATCTGTGTTGATGTGTTGTGCATATTTTTCAGTTAAAAAATATGAAAATAGCGTTCTCTACATTCCAGTTGCTAGGTACATTCTGTTTTTTTGTTTTATTAGTTACTTTGTTCATTTAATTTCATTTTGTATTTTGCTTTGATAAAGTCCACATTGCAATTACCAGTTTTCCTATTGTCATTTTTATTATAAATATTGTCTTCTCTGATTAAATCGGAGAAATTTTCATATATATATATATATATATATATATATATATATATATGATGTATATATATATATATATATGTGTGTGTGTGTGTGTGATCTATATATATGTGTGATCTATCTATATATATATATATATATATATATATATATATATATATATATATTATAATATAGATCATTATATAAACTTTAAAAAAAACATGCAGGATTTCTTGTCATCAGGTTCCCCAATGGATTAAACACAATGAAAATATCTTTTTATGCATTATTTACATGCAGTCTGTTGTCCCCATCTTTGTTGTTAACAAGTTTCAGCCCTTGTGCTCTTCAGCCTTCATTAGATGATTGTTGAGTAACCATCAGGGAATTTCAAACTTAACCCTTTATTTAATCAATCAAGTCTGATTGTTTTCCTGCGTCTCTCCATGTCCAGGAATATCTCATCTAGTTTTTATTTAGGACTGCTCAGTTATTGATCCCTCTCTTTCCAATGAGGCCAAGTACACACTGCCCAGCTCAGGGTTTGAACTCACAATTACCATGTCACTGAATTCATCAGCCAATGCTATTGAGGGCCAGAGAGTACATCAGCTGAAATGTTGCGATAAAAACAACAAAGATGGGGACAATAGACTGTTTGTAAATAATGATAACTCCTCATCTGAGAAATTCAAACAAAAGAAAAATAATGAAGAAATTGGAATCAATGAAAGAATTTTTCCATGTTTTTTGAATTCATATCTTTAATATTTTTTTACATTAGTATAGCAAACCATGAACTACCGATAAAGAGATATCTCTTCGTGGAGGCTCTGTACCTTGAGAAACTATTGGGCCTTAAAGTCACCCCTGACCTCAAGTGGAATTCTTAAATAGGGTCTATCACTAAAGTTGGAGGAAAAATGGTCAGTTCTCTGTACCACTTTAGTAAGTACCTGACTCATCATGCTATCATCTAACGTTACAAGAACCAGGTCAGGCTAAAAATGGAGTACTGCTGTCATATTTGGGTGGTAGCTGTTCAGTCCTCATTTTCCAGTCTTAGAGTCCTTATGGGTCCCCCCCCCCGCCTCCAACTTCTCTTTCACATGTGGAATGTGGTAAACCTCTTGCTGCTCTATCGCTATTACCATGGAAATTACTTGAACGAAACTATATTTCCTCTGTCAGTTCCAACCTTCCTAGCTAGGACCCACCATGCCACTTACATTGTAGCAAACCCACCCACATTCTCTCCATATTCCATCAGTGTGAAGTCAGTTCCACTTGAACAGCTTCTTCCCGTGAACCACTGCTCTGTGGAACTGACTCCCAAGAGGATGTTTCCCTGATCATTAACCTGTTCTAGGCTATAGCTAACTGTTATCTCTCCTTCCTATCCATATAAACTGCTTCTTAACATAGTCTTCTACTGCGAGTTGCCCCTAAGACTTGTACAGGGTGAAATTTACTGTAAAAAAAAAATTCTATGACAACAACATTATTAGCATTTTAAAAAAAATTGGGTTAGTTTTACTCAAGACTGTTGCTGTGATTACTGCCACTACTACTACTACTACTGCTATTACTACTACTACTACTGCTGCTACTACTTCTGCTACTATTGCTGCTACTATAAGGTATTAGACAAACAATATCATAGGAATAAAGAAGTAGCATGGATATCACTTTGGAGTTGGGACATGTTTAGCTATTAGCTTCCATGACTGAATTGGTTCAGACATCATCCATGAAGGTTGAACACTTACATTGTGAGATTTAAATTTCAGTTTGATCAGAGGTTATTTCTTTCTTTCTATTTCTTATTTTTTTTAGATTTAATGGTCGAAGGTTTCTTGCTCAAGAACATTGAGGTAAAAAGCAACATTAATGTGAAGAAAACATCAATTATTAATGGAAAACAATAATTTGGAAAATACTTTATCTAAGAATTCAGGTAACTTTAAGAATATTGCTTCTTTGTTTTCCATTTATTGATTTTTAAAAAAAATATATAAGATAAAAACCTTAAAAACAACTGGAATATTTTCCAAGGTTTTGAAGAAATATTTGATGCAAATACGGGATTTTGAAATTCATATTTGCAATTTACTTAGAGTTGCTCAGCCACAGTTGACTCAACAAAATGGTTAATGCCAAAAGCTGCATTTTTAAAATGTATCTCTTTTTCGATTGTTTTGGAGCCATGAAAAAGTTCACATGAAAAGACAAAGTCATTTCTTCAAGAGAAATAATTATTCGATCCAAGGGAAACAACTTCTTTTTCTATTTATTAAAAATATCAAATAAAAATGTGAAGTTAAAATTGACACTCACTCTTTATAGATTCATCAAATATGAGAGTTTCAATGATTTTAATCTAAGAGCCATTAGTTGGTTACTATAAACAAACACATTAAGTGGCAAATCAACAGCTAAGTGGGGAAAATCTTGTATAAAAGTTAATTTTATTATCAAATTCTTTGTACTATTAGTATAAAACAAATTGGTGAAAATTCTGATATATAAACCTAATATACACCTGAGATATTTGTGAAAAGTTATTTACAGGTAAACAAAAAGATAATTGCATTAGAAAATTTTGGAACAAGATATACTTCAATTTTAAAAATCTAGTAAAAATCAACTAATTACTAGATTTAAATAACATTTTCTCATCCACTATCAATGGGTCATTTTTTCTTTACCTTTTCTATTTTAATTTACTTATTTTTGACTCACAATTCACTGAACTTGTGATATAGGACTAACCTTTTGTCATAAGTTAAATTCTTTAAACCTGATCTTCTGCAAGTTGTATTGACATCAATAGAAAGGAAATATGACACAGAAACTCAGAAGTTGCATTAGAAGAGCAAAAGATGCCTTCCAAAATCTAAAGAAAGTATCAAGAAACAAGAAAAAATTTGTTATAAACAAAGAAAAGAGTACTGAACTGCTGTGTAATATCAGTCCTCCTCTATGTCAGTGAATGATGTATAATTTCATCAAAGATGAAGAGGCAACTTGAAGCAACAAAGATGTAGACCTTCAGAAGGATGCTGAGAATAACATGGACTGAACATGTGAGTAACGAGGAGGTTTTAAGTAAAGTGGAAACAGAAAGACACTCGCATTTAGAATCAAAAAGAAACAATTGAAATTACTGGAATATATAATTAGGAAAGAGGGCTTGGTGAATTTAACACTCACAGGGCATATTAAAGACAAGACGGGCAGAGGAAGACAACATGTAAGCTATATAACAAGCTTATGTAAATAGATAGCAGAACAGGGACTGGAAGGAACATTAAGGAGATAGATATTGCTTAGAGCTACAAAGAATAGGAAGTTGTGGAGTGTCATGATCTCCTATGTATTGAATGACAACACATAGTCTTGTTCTTTTATGTATTGTATATACATAAAAGAACAAGACTATGTGTTGTTTTGCTATATTATACCCTAAGCTTAACTGGCTGAGAAAACCAACTCCTCCAGAATCTATCTGGTTGTAAACTTGCCATATTTAGTGATATTCAACAATGAGTTTTATTTTCATTTGATAGAAGACATTTAAATATTTGCAATGTAAAATTTTAAAATTTGAATGTCATTTTTAATATGTATATTACTTTGACTTTGTAGGATATTTCACTGGAATTTTCCCCAGAAAATAGTTTTCAAGTTGGCAGAAATGAAAGATATTATTGTTTGAGAAAGAAAAGTCTTTAGCATTTGCTGCATCTTTTTTAGCCACCAGAAAATTGGATGCTGTCAAAACTTGTTAAAAAGTCATTTTGAGTGATTGAAACTCATTCAAGTCTATGGAAATTGTTTTCTTTGTTGTTTCATCTTAATCTCATTAAATTTACTGTGAGTAAAGTCAAAGTTAAAAAAAAAATATTAATGATTTGTTTATTGTTGTGGTGGTTAACATTAATCACCCACACCACAAAAAAAAAAATCTCAACATGCAAAATAAATAAATAAAATCAGAAAGGCTGTGTATTACTGTTAACAGACCCTTAACAAATTGGTTTTCTCTCTTTCACAGTCCTCGAGGTATGAGCTTGTGGAATCTTCCATATTAACCTTCCACCCCTTTTGGAAAAATGTTTCCTTCTATAAAACAAAGCCTTAACCAATCAACATTTCATTTCAGTAAAATTCAATCTTCCATTGGTTAAAAATGTAGCAAAGTCACAACAGAATCTTTTCCCACCTAAGGTCCCTGGAGCCGAATTTTAAACACCCAACTCTATATAAACAAAGACATGACTCAATTCAAGTCAGTCAATCATCAAATTTCAAGAGATCCATACAAACTCCATGCTGTTCAATTTACTGACTTGCAACCACTTAAAGTTTCTCAACAAACTCAACGCAGCATTCAAATAACCATTGTCCACGTGGATATGCATCACCTACAATTGACTTAAAGAGTGAAAGTAATTGTACATTCATCAATTTAGCCTATCAGTTAAAGGCAAACAACTCTTAGCAACTTTAATTCTGACTCATAAATAACACACGCACACACACACACTAACAGTTGAACAATACATTTTGATATTTTACTAGGCAGAAACAAAAATTATTTTAATTTTAATAACAAGCCAAAAGTATCAGCATTTACTTACCACAATTCTGCATGAACATTCTTCACAACATTATCTCAATTACTAAACCAAAAAAATTCTGTTTATCTTTGCATGTGTATTTATTGTACAGTGTAACCCGGATATAAGAGAGTTGTCGGGACCGGATAAGAAGTCTCTTATATCCGGGTTTGGTCTATTTTGTTTACATTAACACAGGCTCTAATTTGGGACCAGATAAAATCTCTCTTATATCCGGGTTACACTGTATATAAAAATCTCTTTATTGTTGATCTCTAATCACGTTGTTCAGTCAATTTCTTGCTATGCAATTAGCCTTATGATCATTGTGTAATCTATTTGTTGTGGGATAATCCAAATTGGAAACATGCATAACTTTCATCCTATAAAAATTTACCTTCTGATACACCTCACTCAGCATACGACCCGCAACAAACTTAACAAAACCAGAAGAAATACACGAACAAAAGCAAGCAAAAAGCAAACTCATCAACCCAGTTGATCTAAATTTTGATCTTTTCTATTACATTCTCACAGACTCTGACTCTATTGTCGGAGTTAGCTCCTCCTCAACTCCTTAACCCTTCACCAGGGGTCTCTCTCCCCTGGCCATAAATACTGGCTGACCTTTCGTTCGACCTCTTTTTACCTCATCTCACAGATACAGCGTTTCCCAAATTCTGGGAACATACTAAGAACAATACGTGTATGTATGAACACTCGCCACAACTCAACACACGCACACACACACATAATATTCACTACGCGCACACAATGTAACTGTCCATGTACTTGTAATTTGTACTTGTTGTTAATATTAATACATATATTTGGTTACATATATTTATCGGTCTTGTTTATTTTTCCTTTGCCTCCTTTGGACTTAATTAAAGTCCAACTTTCTCATGTAGTTGGACTGTGTTCATCTACATACACATCATCGCAACGGTCTGCTACACTATCATTTTAACCTCTAGGATTCTTGATTATTTTCAGTCTTTCTTTCAAGAAAATTTTGTTTAATTTTATTCTTGTTAAATTACAAAACCTCTTTTCTCGTTTCGTTGATTTTTTTCTGAGACGGCAACTTACGTTCATATTCTCCAACAGAAGTTTTCAGATAAAAATTCACTCACTGACCAAATCAAGGAGTTCATATATTTCATTAAACCCTGACAGCCAAATTTCAGGACAATTAAATATAAATAAAAACTTATTTTTGTTGCTATGTTTATTTATATAAATAAAAACTTATTTTTGTGGCTATGTTTACCTCAAGCCTTAATAAATTTGAGAGATTAACATTTTTTCCTGTTTTAAACTATATCCCGGAAAATTTTTTTTTCTATTTCTTCCTAAAACAAATATAAGGGAAGTAACCCGTGTTGCTAACTTCCAAAGGGAGATAACTTTAGATAAAAGCATTTTGATAAAAGGAAGTTCAATTCAGGTCTAAAATTACTGCATATTTTCCCATAATGACAGTAGTCATATTCGCATCTAATAGCTAAGAAATCTTTTGGTGAATTTTAAGGCACTGACAATGTGAATGATTGGTGCTACACAATCTTCCTATTTCTATTTTGTACCTCTACCATATATCATTTTCCCATAAGTTATCTTAAGAAAGACTTGTGAGTTAGCCCAACATAGCTTCGCCAATTTTGCCAAGAAGTCATTTGAGGCAGCTATAAAAACACTTTCTCTCTCTCTCTCTCTCTATCACACACACACACACACACACACACACACACACGTACCACCCACACAATGCCTATCTTTAAATGTTTTCTTTCTTCAAACTTAGAACGGAAGTGGAACCCGTACATACGATCCATTGCTAAGAATGGAGGTAAAATGGTGGGCTCTCTGTACCGCTCCAGTAAGTACCTGACTCCTCCTGCTATCCTCTACCTTTACAAGAGCCAGATCAGTCCCCAAATGGAGTACGGCTGTCATTTTTGGGTGGGAGCTTCCCAGACCTCTCTCTCCAGCCTTGATAGAGTTCAAAAGCGTCTCCGAGCCATTGTGGGTGACGAATTATTCTCCACATTTCAACCTCTTCCCCACAGGCAGGATGTGGCAACCCTCTCACTGCTCTATCGCTACTTACACGGAAAGTTCTCAGACGAACTACATTCCCTGGTCCCACCGAAGTACATCATCACAGTATGAACACACCATGCCTCTTACATAGTAGCAAACCATCCACATTTCCTCCATATTCCATCGGTGAGAAGTAAGTTCCATTCGAGCAGTTCCTTCCCGCGAACCAATGCGCTGTGGAACCGACTCCCAACAGGATGTTTCCCCGATCAATACAATTGTAGCGGACCGGGTGGGTGGGGGGTAGTGTAGATGTAAAGAAAACACATGTGTATTATATTTCCTGCTAAATGAAGGTCTAGCTACAATAGAATATTGGACTTAGATTAAGTCCAGCTGAAGATAAGGAAGACAAACAAACAAGACCGATATATATATATATATATATATATATATATATATATATACATGAATTATTCACACAAAAACTAATGCAAAGGTTAATGATTTAATCAAAACAATTCAAATAGTATACAAAAACCTCCGTATCCGTTATGAATGAAATGATCCTTGTTTATATAAACTTCTGCCGTATTAGTTCTTACTTTTACTACGTACTTTCGTCTGTTTGAACAGACATCTTCAGGTATAGAATAGATGTTGTTCTTGTTTTTCTCTTAGTAATAAGAGGACAACGAAAATATATGTATTGTTGTATCCGAAATGCTATTGAAAATGAGTTATTGTTTTTTGGATATAAGCAACGCTGAGTTTGATTTTAAATTTTTAAAGGTTTTTAAAGGTTGTGCGTTCTTATAAAATATGGTGAAGAACAAATTTTTTTACTGGTAAATTTTTTTCTGTCAATCAGAGAGCGAGTTTTGAGGAGATTAACCAATGAATGCTTGTCGTATGGTCTGTATGTATGCCTCTGTGTGTGATGGTGATGATGATCACCACACAATCTTAGCCAGTTCATGGCTAGGGTTAACCATTATCTTCCACTCCTATACACACAAATGGTCTCCAAACCTACCTCAACTGGTCCCAGGCTTTGTAAACCGTGAACCTCACTGTAAAAAAAGAAATAAATGAATACGCGTGTATTTTTCCCTTTTTACTCAAGTATAGAAAAATCGAAAATATCACCTTCTTAAATTTGTTTTCCATTTCCTTACTTCCGTCATTTACACGTGCTATATATTATTGCCAATGCTCTTGATCTTGGAGAATCACCCGCAACATATAGTGGGTTCAACATGCGCATACTGCAACATTTGGTAACCGGACTTAGAACACAGTAAAAGCAGCTGGTACATACGATCTATCTCTAATGATGCTGGAAAAATGGTCGTTACCCTGTTCCGCTCCAGTAATTACCTGACTCCTTGTGCTCTCCCCTACCTCTACAAGGGCCGGATCTGACCTAAAATGAAGTACTGTTGCCATATATGGGTAGGAGTTGCTCAATCTTCACTTCCCAGTCTAGATAGAGTCCAAACGCGTTTCTGCGTCCTTGTAGGTGATGAATTATTTTCTATAACCCCTTTCCCACAGACGAAAAGTTGCAAGCTTCTCACTGCTCTATCGCTATTTCCATAGAAAGTGCTCAGACGAGCTACATTCCTTAGTTCCACCAGTTCTAACCTTCACGGCTAAGGTCCGCTATGCTATGCACATTGTAGCGAACCACCTACATTCCATTTGTCTTCCATTGGTGAGATGTAAGTTCCACTCGAGTAGCTTCTTCCCGCAACCGCTGTTCTGTGGAACCGACTCTCATGAAGGTGTTTTCCTGATCACTACAGTCTTAACCTGTTCAGGTCTAGGGTTAAGCCTTATCTTTCCTCACATATTCGCATAAACTGCGCACCTTACTCTCTAATCCTCTACCTCGAATGGCTCCCGGGCCTTGTACAGGTTGACCATTACTGTAAAAATAAAAAATAAAAATCAAGTTGGTGTCAAACAACGCATTTTGAACTCTCTCTCTCTCTCTCACAAACACACTCACACACAAAACAAAAATAAACATACACACAGAAAACAGGCACACACACAGAAACAAAAAACATACACACAACGCACATACAAACACACATACATGCACACATACACACAAAACAAACAAACCAATTATAAACATACACCCAAAAGAAAAGGCAGGAGATCGAATTAGTCACGCTGAAACTTCTTGAACCAATCATAGACCGCGTGAGAACAAGTTAGTTATGTCTTCTCAAAATGCTTGCTTAATACGACGTCGCGATTGGTCAGTTTTTAGTCTGGACTTGTAGTCATACTGCAACAATATGCATTAATATTCACGAGAGAGGGTCGTTTTCTGGGCCATTTCTGGAACTTATAAGAAACAGAGATGATGAAAATAATCAATAATCAATCAAACGATATTGCATTTAGGTATATATAAATACATATATAAATCAACAAACAAATAAACGTATATTGTGCGGGAACTTTGTTTCCAACCCAATAATATAAAGTTACACAGTAAAGCATGTTTTTATCTTACCTTGAAATCATTCAGTGTCTGTCTATATTTCTGAGATGAGTTATCATGTACACTATTTACATTATTCGGTCTATTGTCCTCAACTTTGTCGCCATATTTATTACAACGTTTCGGCGGTTGTACACTCCGGCCTTCATCAGGTATTTGGAATGACGAATTGAACCCTTTAAACATGGCACGTGGAACTAGGACAGTCTACCCCAGTGAGCGAAATAAAGGGTTCAGTTCGACATTCAAACCACCTGAAGAAGGCCGGAGTGTACAACGGCCGAAACTTTGTAATAAATATGGCGACAAAGATGAGGACAATAGTTCGAATAATGTAAATAGTGTACATAGTACCTCATCTCAGAAATATAGACAGATACTAAAGAGCCGAAACGTGATAAATATGGCAACAAAGATCAGGACAATAGTCTGAATAATGTAAATAGTGTACATAATACCTCATCTCAGAAATATAGACAGATACTGAAGGGCCGAATCGTTGTGATAAATATGCCAACAAAGATGAGGACAATAGTCCGAATAATGTAAATAGTGCCCGAAATCATTGTTAAAAATCCGGACATTTGTTTGTATGTTGGCGACTTGGTCTAGTCATGACAATCGCCACTTTTAGACCCAGCAGGGGGAGTGCTAAAACGAGAACAAGACAGACATCGTGAGCACTAATGATAAGCTACGATTTAAATTCTGCAAGCGCCATTATATTCATTCTTGATGAATGTACATTTAAATTATTATACAAGATATGACTGAGTGACATGGTGGGGACCTAGTGGATTAAAGCTTTGGTTCGTTAGTCGTAATTGTGAGTTCAATCCCTGGGTAGGGTGGTACAGACTCAATCCTCTACATGTTTCCCACCAGCATGCTCGGTCGCTATATCATACAGGAACCACTATTTTCGGCTATACCAGCATGACAGCTCCGGTCACAAGAGGCGCCTATTCGTTGCTGCTCGTAATAAATGTAAGCAAGTCCTCGAAAGAGCAAAAGTCCCTGTTTGCCGAGAGAATGGGGCAACGCATAGCCTCCAATAAGTTTGGATCTCGTGATTACTGACGGGTCTGTAATAGGGCATTAAATAAATGTAAGGTCTTTATTCTTCTCCTCTTCTATCAATATGAGGTGTTATCATCCTCTGCTGATAAAGCTGAATGCGAATATGAAAAGACGAAATACGCGAGCGTAACCAATGAAACATTTAATGTGGCAAGCAGCCTTCGTAAATATATACACAAGATTTATACATGTCCCAAAACAAATAAATGTCCATATTGTCCCAAAGGAACGAAGAGGTTAAACAGAATTAGTACAAAGATATCACCTACCAATTTCATGGCCTTTGGTCGTCTCCAGATAAGTGAATGAGTTTGTTGCGTTAGGCCATACCCATGTTGACCAGTTTCCACGTGTGTGGACGCTCTGGTGGTCAGGAAGGAAAAGAGATCGTTCCTCCCAAAACGGAAGTGACGACAAAAAAAAAAGGCAGAAGAGTTCTACTCACTAAAAGGGGCCACAACTCTCATGGGCTAATGCAAAGAGAAAACAACTGTGGTCTCCCTACAATTTGTTTATTATTTACTTAATTTATTCATTTAGTTATATATTTTGTTGATTCTATTCGAGGTGGGTTATCTTTGTTTATTTTAAAATGTTGGCTTTGTCTAATATATGTTATATTATCTGCATTGTATATAGTGCATATATTTGCATTTTTCGTGTTGATATTTTACAAGCATTTTAAGTAATGTATTAAAAATTCGTTTTCGTGTCTGCATTTTGAGATAAGTTCTGGTTATTTAGTCATTTGGTCTGGGAAGGTGATTATAGCTATTTTCGCCTCTACATAAATTTTATAGTTTTTGAATTTATTTTGTAGGTTTATTTCTTTATTTTTTATGATATTTGTTGGTGTAGTTTGGTTTTTTGTTCTGAATTTCCCATATATGTTTAGTAAGGGTTGTACTGTTTGCCTATTTACTATTTGTAAAGGATGTTTTGTGTGCGTAATTTCTGTTTCCGGGGTCCTTCAGCTACTCGATGTTAGATAGACAGATTGTGTGGATATAGAAATGAATTATGTGATGATTTCTATGTTTACACTGTCTATATTTACAAACGCTCTATTTCCGATATTGTGCCGACTCTCTCGTACTATTCAGACAAACAGACAGCCTCTGACTCTGGTTTCTCCGACCATTTTATCTCTGGTTATTCTAGAAAGCGGCCAGAATATATGCCCACGAGTGGAATTCCTGAACTTATTTTCCGGTCAAATAGCACCTAATCTCGAACCTTTTTATGCATCTTTCCTGCTTCTGGACAGGGGGTGATTGCTTTGAAGGTCTCAAATCTCAATTTTACTGCTGGTTGTTATAAAAACAACCGGCCTTTAAGGCCTAACAAATAATTTATAGTTCAATGATATGGGAGTTTTAATAGAATCAAGTGGAGATCCATTGTGTCACAACTGATAGCTAATGAGGACAATACGGAACTGTCACATCTGGCTGCTGAGGAAGCTCCAAACGAGTGGATGAACCCGAATTTCTTCTGCTATACAT
>CAHIKZ030001234.1:0-2500 GCA_903632075.3 Acanthosepion pharaonis
AGGAAGGAAAGGAAGGAAGAAAGGAAGGAAGGAAAGGAAGGAAGGATGGAAGGAAGGAAGGAAGGAAGGAATAAAAAGCAAAATAAAAAAAGAAAGAAAGAAAAGAAAAAGAAAGAAAAGAAAAGAAAAGAAAACGAATAAATGAATGGAAGAGAAAGGGAGGAAGAAAAAAAAGAAAAGAAAGAAAGAAAGAAAAAAGAAAGAAAAAGGAAACAAGTCAGGAAGGAAGAGAAAGCAAGTAAAAGAAAGAAAGAAAGAAAGAAAGAAAAAGAAAGCGAATAAATGAATTGAAGAGAGAGAAGAGAAGAGAAGAAAGAAAGAAAGACTGACAGACAGAAAAAAAAGCAAATAAATGTAATGAAAAGAGTAAGAAGAGAAGAGAAGGAACAAAAGGAAGAAATAGAAAGCAAATTATTAGGTTGGTGCAAAAATAATGACGTAATAAATTCGTTTTCTGACGTATTTTTAACGTCATTAATACGTCATTATTTTTGCACCAACCTAATAAATGAATGGAAGACAGAGAAAAGAAAGACAAAACGGGGAAGGGAGAAAGAAAAGAAAAGATGATAATATGCAAGATAAATAAAAGAAAGAAAAGAAAGAAAGAAAGAAAGAAAGAAAGAAAGAAAGAAAGAAAAGAGAAAGAAGAGACAACGATCATGATATGCAAAATAAATAAAAGAAAGAGCGAAAGAATGAATGAATGGAAAAAGGGTTAAATAAGTAAAAGAAAAAGAAAAACAAGATGATAGTCAGTAATTAAAACAACGCTACAAGCATAGAAATTCTGAAAAAAGGTTTTCGATAAAAAGAACAATGTTATTTGAATGAACGAACGATAGAATAGAAAGAAGGAAAAAAAATCCAATGTAAAGGTTTACGGAATGAAAGAAATAAAGAAAGAAAAACACAAAGAAAGAAAAAGATATAAATATTGCTGTGAGACAGAATAAGTTTTAGAATACAACCGCTAGGAACGAAAGTAAGAAAAAAGAATAAAAAATCAATTGCAGAAAAATATATCGGGTGTCCTCGACTTACGACAGCGGTCTGTTCTGGAATGAAGAAGCGATTTTCCGTGAATAAGCATTTAGGTCACTCACCTATGCTAACGCAATATTAAAGTAATAATCTAGGACAGAACAACACATTTCTATGACGTATGTTAACTTAATTAGAAAAAAAGTTTCTTTTCCCCAGGTTTTCAGATAAGACGATTAGCCATCTTGACACATTTGTCGTAAGAATCACTGAAAAAACCCTTTGAGTTATTCAGCTAAAAAGTGAAAGCTTAAAAACATTTTGGGTCATCCCCTGTCTTCCCAACTGACCAATGGTGAGGAAAAAAAGTTTATTCAGGCCTTCAGTAATGGTACCAACATTCATACTTTGGCGTCCATCTTCCGATTTTCCGTGAATAAGCATTTAGGTCTCTCACCTAACGCAATATTAAAGTAATAATCTAGGACAGAACAACACATTTCTATGACGTATGTTAACTTAATTAGAAAAAAAGTTTCTTTTCCCCAGGTTTTCAGATAAGACGATTAGCCATCTTGACACATTTGTCGTAAGAATCACTGAAAAAACCCTTTGAGTTATTCAGCTAAAAAGTGAAAGCTTAAAAACATTTTGGGCCATCCCCACTGTCTTCCCAACTGACCAATGGTGAGAGGAAAAAGTTTATTCAGGCCTTCAGTAATGGTACCAACATTCATACTTTGGCGTCCATCTTCCGATTTTCCGTGAATAAGCATTTAGGTCTCTCACCTAACGCAATATTAAAGTAATAATCTAGGACAGAACAACACATTTCTATGACGTATGTTAAGCAATTAGAAAAAAAAGTTTCTTTTTCCCAGGTTTTCAGATAAGACGATTAGCCATCTTGACACATTTGTCGTAAGAATCACTGAAAAAACCCTTTGAGTTATTCAGCTAAAAAGTGAAAGCTTAAAAACATTTTGGGCCATCCCACTGTCTTCCCAACTGAGCAATGGTAGAGAGGAAAAAGATTATTCAGGCCTTCAGTAATGGTACCAACATTCATACTTTGGCGTCCATCTTCCGATTTTTCCGTGGATAAGCATTTAGGTCTCTCACCTAACGCAATATTAAAATAATCCAGGACAGAACAACGCATTTCTATGACGTATGTTAACTTAATTAGAAAAAAGTTTCTTTTCCCCAGGTTTTTTCAGATAAGACGATTAGCCATCTTGAGCACATTTGTCGTAAGAATCACTGAAAAAACCCTTTGAGTTATTCAGCTAAAAAAAAAGCTTAAAAACATTTTGGGCCATCACTGTCTTCCCAACTGACCAATGGTGAGAGGAAAAAAGATCATTCAGGCGTTCAGTAATGGTACCAACATTCATACTTTGGCGTCCATCTTCCGATTTTCCGTGAATAAACATTTAGGTCTCTCACCTAACGCAAATTAAAGTAATAATCTAGGACAGAACAACACATTTCTATGACGTATGTTAACTTAATT
>CAHIKZ030001234.1:7500-17500 GCA_903632075.3 Acanthosepion pharaonis
ATGGTAGTTAATATCTCGAATCTAGCGCCACAAGGAATAATTTAGATTTACCTCCACCCCTCAAACACTGGCACTTTATTTTTCAAGAATTTTGTCTTGTTTATTAATAAATCTTTAATTAAACTTATTTCCTCTGATTCTGTTTTATTTACATCTTTATTTTTTTAACTTTTTGATACTTCTTCATTTTCCTCTTCTCCATATTCTCCTTCTTCATATCCCTCTTTCTTCTTCTTCTTCTTCTTCTTCTTCTTCTTCTTCATCATCATCATCATCATCACCCTATTCCGTCTCCTGTACTTTTTCTTCATCTTTCCCTTATTAGGTGAAAGTGTGAACCTTCTTCTTCTTCTTCTTCTTCATCATCTTCTTCTTCTTCTTCTTCTTCTTCTTCATCATCATCCTATTCCGTCTCCTGTACTTTTTCTTCATCTTTCCCTTATTAGATGAAAGTGTGAACCTTCTTCTTCTTCTTTCAATCATCATCATCATCACCCTATTCCGTCTCCTTCTTTTTTCTTCATCTTACCCTTATTAGGTGAAAGTGTGAACATCTTCTTCTTCTTCTTCATCATCATCATCATCCCCTATTCCGTCTCCTGTACTTTTTTTTTCATCTTACCCTTATTAGTGAAAGTGTGAACCTTCTTTCTTCTTCTTCTTCATCATCATCATCATCACCCTATTCCGTCTCCTGTACTTTTTCTTCATCTTTCCCTTATTAGGTGAAAGTGTGAACCTTCTTCTTCTTCTTCTTCTTCTTCTTCTTCTTCTTCTTCTTCATCATCATCATCATCACCCTATTCCGTCTCCTGTACTTTTTCTTCATCTTTCCCTTATTAGATGAAAGTGTGAACCTTCTTCTTCTTCTTCTTCTTCATCATCATCATCACCCTATTCCGTCTCCTGTACTTTTTCTTCATCTTACCCTTATTAGGTGAAAGTGTGAACCTTCTTCTTCTTCTTCTTCTTCTTCTTCATCATCATCATCATCACCCTATTCCGTCTCCTGTACTTTTTCTTCATCTTTCCCTTATTAGGTGAAAGTGTGAACCTTCTTCTTCTTCTTCTTCTTCTTCTTCTTCTTCTTCATCATCATCATCATCACCCTATTCCGTCTCCTGTACTTTTCTTCATCTTTCCCTTTATTAGATGAAAGTGTGAACCTTCTTCTTCTTCTTCTTCATCATCATCATCACCCTATTCCGTCTCCTGTACTTTTTCTTCATCTTACCCTTATTAGGTGAAAGTGTGAACCTTCTTCTTCTTCTTCTTCTTCATCATCATCATCATCACCCTATTCCGTCTCCTGTACTTTTTCTTCATCTTACCCTTATTAGGTGAAAGTGTGAACCTTCTTCTTCTTCTTCTTCTTCATCATCATCATCACCCTATTCCGTCTCCTGTACTTTTCTTCATCTTACCCTTATTAGTGAAAGTGTGAGACCTTCTTCTTCTTCTTCTTCTTCATCATCATCATCCCCTATTCCGTCTCCTGTACTTTTTCTTCATCTTTCCCTTATTAGATGAAAGTGTGAACTTCTTCTTCTTCTTCTTCTTCATCATCATCATCATCACCCTATTCCGTCTCCTGTACTTTTCTTCATCTTACCCTTATTAGGTGAAAGTGAACCTTCTTCTTCTTCTTCTTCTTCATCATCATCACCCTATTCCGTTCCTCTTTTTTCTTCATCTTTCCCTTATTAGATGAAAGTGTGAACCTTCTTCTTCTTTTTTTCTTCTTCATCATCATCATCATCACCTATTCCGTCTCCTGTACTTTTCTTCATCTTACCTTATTAGGTGAAAGTGTGAACCTTCTTCTTCTTCTTCTTCATCATCATCATCATCACCCTATTCCGTCTCCTGAACTTTTTCTTCATCTTTCCCTTATTAGATGAAAGTGTAAACCTTCTTCTTCTTCTTCTTCATCATCATCATCATCACCCTATTCCGTCTCCTGTACTTTTCTTCATCTTTCCCTTTATTCCTCTTCTTCTTCATCATCATCATCATCATCACCCTATTCCGTCTCCTGTGCTTTTTTCTTCATCTTACCTTTTATTAGGTGAAAGTGTGAACCTTCTTCTTCTTCTTCTTCTTCTTCTTCTTCTTCTTCATCATCATCATCATCATCACCCTATTCCGTCTCCTGTACTTTTCTTCATCTTTCCTTATTAGATTGTGAACCTTCTTCTATTTCTTCTTCTTCTTCTTCTTCTTCTTCTTCTTCTTCTTCATCATCATCATCACCCTATTCCGCCTCCTGTACTTTTTTTCATCTTTCCTTTTTAGATGATGAAAGTGTGAACCTTCTTCTTCTTCTTCTTCTTCTTCTTTTTCTTTTTCTTCTTCATCATCATCATCACCCTATTCCGCCTCTTGTACTTTTTCTTCATCTTACCCTTATTAGGTAAAAGTGCGAACCTTCTTCTTCGTCTTCTTCTTCTTCTTTTTCTTCTTCTTCTTCTTCTTCATTTTTCAGTTATGGTCCTCTCCTTTTTCCCCTTTTTCCTTCTTTTTTAACTCTATTTATTTTATTACTTATCAATTTCTCATTTCTTCTTTTGTTTAATTTAAATTTTACGCTTTTCCCGATTTTTATTCATTCATTTTTTTCTTCTACTTCTTCTTTTACATTTTTTCTTTTTCTATTTCTCCTTCTTCTACTTCTTCTTCTTCTGCTGATTTCTTTTACTCTTTTTTCTTTAATTAAATCTCCGCTAATTTTATTCCTTCTTTTCATTTCTTCTGTTGTTTTTTTTCCTTCTTTTTTCCATCTTTTTTTCTTTCTTTATTCAATTACATTTTTTTTTAGCTTTCTCTAAGAATCTTGTTTTTATGTCCCTATTTTGATTTTTCATCTTCTTTCACTTATTCTTTCATTCATATCACTCAATTTTCTTTCAGAATATAGTTGCTTCTTTTCTCATTCATTCACTTCTTACTTTTGCTTTTTCTTCTTCATCCTATTTTATATTCTTCTTCTTGTTTTTACGCCCTTCATCTTTGTTATTTTTTTCACTTTTTTTTTTTTTTTTTGCCTTCTCTTTTACTGTTTTCTATTTTTCTTCTTTTCTTTCATTTCCTTGCTTTTCCTTTTTTCCTCTAATTCAGCAGTTTTTTATTCCTTCGATCTTTCCTTTCCTTTCCAAAGCATTTCCTAATTCTTCGTTCTTACTTCTCTTTCTTCTTCTTCACAGCTTGTCTATATATCTCTTTCAACAGGTCACACACACACACACACACACACACACATATATATATATGTATTTAACGTGATTAATTTTGATTCTATGATAAAAGTTGTTAAATCGGCTTGCATTGAAGATGGAAGAAAATAAGGACAATTTTGACATATTAGAAACAAAGAGAGCGCCAGTATGTTCGACTTTGAGGCGGTTGGATATACAACAAATCAATAACGTTTAACAACCATTAAAACACTTCAAATTTAGGGAAAAAACACAATTTGTGATTAAATTACGATCTCGTCAAAATATCCTCCTTTAGTCTTGATTATTGCAGCATACATTTATGGCATTCTTTGCAAAAGTTTCTCAAAGTATGTTTGATAATTGCTTCCATTTTTAAAACATTTCAACTATTCGTTTTTTTACACAATATATATCCATATCTATCTATCTATCTATCTATCTATCTGTCTATCTATCTATCTGAAGGGTTCCTCAGATGAACTACAACGTCCACTTGTCCGTGTCCAAAGTGAGTCACCTTGTTGGAGAACATCGACTGTGGCCTAACCTGGATCAAAACGGCCAACGTAGGAGGCATGATGAACACACCAACAAAGAAATTTTCGCCTGATCGATTTCAGCCCAGGGTATCATACACGGCCGCAACAGATGGCACAGACTGGTGAACAGCTCTGCTGAGTTAAGCCAAGTTTATATATATATATATATATATATATATATATATATATATATATATATATATATATATATATATTAAAAAAAGTTTTGCCGCAAACGTTTTTGGTTGTAATGTGGATTTATTGAGAAAAAATATTATACTTTGTTTTACATAATTTCACGACACCTGTTTCTGGTCTGGTCTCGCAACCGTCTTCAGGTGAAAGTGGAGATTTTTACATATTATTAAAATAATTAATTTTCTTCATGTTCAATGTGGAATATTCTCGATATGAGACATTCTGTTTGTGTGTTAGCAACTGAATTTTCTTTCTAGAATTTTCAATGAAGAGTTCTGCGTGAAGGGTCAAAAAACCAGACCAGAAACACGTGTCGTGAAATTATGTAAAACAAAGTATAATATTTTTTCAATAAATACATTACAACCAAAAAACGTTTGGCACCCTCTTCTTTTTAATATACATACTTTTCTCTCGTTGGAACCACTACAACATATTTCTTTTATATATATATATATATACATGCGCTCCAAAAAACAATAACTCATTTTCAATAGCATTTCGGATACAACAATATATATATTTTCGTTGTCCTCTTATTACTAAGAGAAAAAACAAGAACAACATCTATTCTATACCTGAAGATGTCTGTAGGAACAGACGAAAGCTTGTAGTAAAAATAAGAACTAATACGGCAGAAATTTATATAAACAAAGATCATTTCATTCATAACGGATACGGAGGTTTTTGTATATTATTTGAATTGTTTGCGATGATGGATGTCTCGCCATTTAAATCATTAACCTTTGCATTAGTTTTTGTGTGAATAATTCATGTATTTGTAAATTGATTGCACGTTTATCGTTTATATATATATATATATATATATATATATATATATATATATGATGGAATAAATTACAGATATTATGTTTGCTAACTTTTACCAAAATCTGTTCATATTCACGAATAACCTTCTGTATATTGATATTAAAGGATGAGAGAAATTTGCTATAGCTGTTTAAATTTCATCTATTTTCATTTCCCAAGTACTTTCGATTTAAATATCCATAGCACATTTCTCTCTTCCTTTTACTTGATGATACACGGAAGGTTATTCGTGAGTATGAACAGATTTTGTTAAAAAATTAGCAGACATTGTGACTGTAATTTATTTAATCAGACATGCCTAAAAGAGAATTTGCTGCGTAAACACAAATACACATATATATATATATATATATATATATATATATATATATATATATATATATATATATATATATATATATATATATATATATATATATATATTCGATATCACAAGAATATGGGAACGGGTGATTTGCAAGATAGAAATTTGGTCAGCTTTAATCAGTTTAAAGTCAGGAAAATGAATGCAAATTTTTAAGGCAGGCATTACTTGATATATATATATATATATATATATATATATATATATATATATATATATATATATAAAGAAAAGAATAGTAAGATATATAATCCGGTGTTCTTCTAGATATTTTTATTTTTACAAAATAGTGCTCAATGTAAATTTACAAAGCATTAATATTATAAATTAATTGATTTAAAATATGTTTTTTTTTCGCTACACAGTTCTAACCATGTTTCAAAAATAGAAGCTAAAAGCTCCGAATTTAATTTTGTAATTAAATTAAAGACATTTGTTCCATTTCATCCTCAACCGACTTTTGGAGTAACTTTTAAAATTACTGGGTTTTAAAGACACAGCAAAAATCATAATTCACGTTTCCAAGGATACAGAGAAATCCAATTCAACCAGACAAGGGGTGTCTGCGTATTCATTATGTCTTTATTTTGATGTATCCGTTATTAGTTACGTTTTGGTAGGGGGTAGGGTTGTATTTTTCAATGAATTCTGACATCCGTTAAATTTAGGACAATGACGGCAAAAATAGCTAATTAATTACACTGATTTAGTAAACTTTTATTTTTATATAAAGCTAATAATATATTGTTTCTCATGTAAGTACAAAGGACATGGGTCATTCAAAAGCTTACATCTTCTAGCATTTCATATTAATTTCATTTTACTGTAGGTGTTTTATTGGATTCTTTTAAGTGCTTGCAGTACTTAGAGGGAGGTCCTTAGGTTAGAATTCGTTTTATTTAACTACAATTTTAAATACACCTTTAAAATATTTAACTACAACTTTAAAATATTTAACTACAATTTTAAATGCAACTTTAAAATATTTTAAATACAACTTTAAAATATTTTCACTGTTAGTTTTAATAGACTATAATTGTTCTTGGAGAGAGAAAAAATTTATAATGCATCAACATATGTGTACATATCTGTGTGTGTGTGGTGGGGTCGCATTACTATTAACGTTTAGTTTAAGCAGTCTAATTGATGCCTGGGTTTTCGGGAGTCTTAAACTGGGTGTGTTCTTCGGCAAGGTTCGAACCTGCATATGGAAAACTGCCCTATAGCCCAGGGTGCTTTTAAATCACACAGCCAAGATGGACATTCGCGGAGTCAAATTATGTCGGATTATCGATAAATTTCAATGAATCCCATAGAATTTACTTTTCCTATATGGATTCTCGCGTCGTAAACCAACGCATGAGTATTCTGTCGATGAGTCCTTTCCGAAGAGTCCAATTCTAGAGCCACAAGCCCTATTGCAAACGCTGCACTGATAAAGAGAGTTCTGTGTTCTACTGTTGGAATTCCTCTTGGCACCTTTCTCAATGGGGAGACTGGTACAGGATGATATGCACCTGAATTTCTTTTTTTTTTAGTCAGAAAGGTTTCTGCATTCCTAGACCTCCTCTCTTGTCGAATGCACGCCTTCTGCTTTCTGGTACAGAGGCTGCCACAAGATAAGCTACATGCAAGGAAGCAGGTTATATTTCGGAGTGACCTTCTCCTAAATAAGATGAATTGCAAGAATCCAGAGACCCTATCTGCCAATCAAGTTTTCAAGTTGGCCGTTGACTTGCTAGGAACTCTTCCGCACTTTGGCAGGTCTTGTTTTTGTCCTGCTGGGTGACATGCCACCCGCCTCACCAGTATCCACTGGTGGCGGAGCCAGTTTAGACGCCGACCACCCGTGCATGTGGCAGATTGTACGAGAGAAAAGTATGTATATTAAAAAGAATAGAAGAGAGCAACACACAAACAGAGAATGTCTCATATCGAGAATATTTAACATTGAACATAAGGAAAAAATTAATTATTTTTAATAATATGTGGAAATCTCCGCTTTTACCTGAAGACGGTCACGAGACCAGAAACACGTGTCGTAAAATTATGTAAAACAATAAAATTATATAAAAAAAAGCATAATATTTTTTTCTAAATAAATCCATATTACAACCAAAACGTTTGCGGCACCTCTCTCTCTTCTCCTTTAATATATATATATATATATATATATATATATATATATATATATATATATATATATATATATATATATTATTTAACGGTATTTTTAGTGGATACCTATTGTTGAGTAGACACCCTGTTTATTTATTAAACAGTATTCGGGAAATCTCATTAAGAAAAAAACTCTATTCAAATTTCTTGGCTGAGACGGCCTAAGGCAACTCTGATCGAATGATGATTTCTCATACTAAGGAGAACGCAGTTTCGAATCCAGCCGGAGGCTGCATATTTTTCTTTAATAAGATTTCCCTACCATTCAAAACGGTAATCGAAAATAAATAAATATTTCTGAATAAATAAACGGAACCTTTACTCAAATATGTGTATCCACTAAAAATAACGTTTAAGTAATAACATCTGTTGGATTAATCAATACAAATCCATACTCAGAACTACCTCCCTTGCGTCTTAGTGGCTTTATTTCCTTGCTTGGCGTGAAATGATTAAAAATAGACCACTCGAGTACGAGGCGCTTCATAACGAACCAAAGTAAAGTCTACCTTACATTTAAAGTCCTACATCTGCCAGTTATATATATATATATATATATATATATATATATATATATATATGTGTGTAGGTTTCATTAAAGACGACTGACAACTTTTAGCCATTATCAAAGATGAATATTATTTTTACTTTTAACTGAATGTATCGATTGTTTTTTTATATATATCTAGAGTTATAGAAATGTTTTATTTTCCAAACACGGTCAGCACATTGTGGCAGTGTTCATAGTTGATATCATTGAGCGTTGGTTTTTTTCTTTTTTGTTAATAATGTTTCCATTATTTTTAGCCGTTTTTTTTTTTTTTTTTTTTTTTTTTTTCACGTGAATGAGGCTATTATATCAACGAGTAGGTTGCGTAGAAGTTCTGTACATTCATAAAATATTCCATACATTCAGCTAAAAGTAAAAATAAAATTCATACTTGATAATGGCTAAAAGTATAAACGAAAGGCTCGGACGTACAAAACATTTGGACATTTTTTATGTAATGATTTAGGTCCAGAAAAAAATATAAGAATATATGAAAAATTAAATAAAAAATCTTAACCACATTACCTTATCAATAGTTTTAACGAATGTTTTTATAAAAGAAGGCTAAAAGCAAATACAGAATCTCTATCTATCTATCTATCTATCTATCTATCTATATATATATATATATATATATATATATATATATATATATATATATATATATATAATATATATACCCACGTTCGATGTAAAACTTAACTTTCGTTGTTCTACCAACTCATCGTAGGTATATATATATATATATATATATATATATATATATATATTAATATAGATTTCTTTAGCTCTATTCAAGGAATTGAGCACTGTTTTGTTTACACCTTAAATTAAATTGAGTCAGTATTTATTTGCTTACCTGTGTATGCACGTATATATGTTTGCTAATATCTAGTTATTTTATTTATTCAATACCTCTCTCTCTCTCTCTCTCTCTCTCTCTCATTATATATATATATATATATATATATATATATAATGAAATGGATTAAGTCCAACAATTATTTATTATATTTTTTTTTTTATACGTTATTTTTATAAAAAAAGTTTATGAGAAATTTCGTAAAAAAATATGCGTTCTCTGACAGAAAAGCTGTATTCCTATACGGAAACCGTCATTTGATCTGACGTGCTATACTATTTAGCCACAGCGAAGCGTCTGGTTAGTAATGTCCGAATTACTGTTTTTAAACGCACAGTCCTCGAAGATTTTTCTCGATCGATCACTTCTGCTTACGAAACGTATCTTAACGTAAACAATGACAACATATCAATGACAACGGTATATATATATATATATATATATATATATATATATATATATATATATAAATACACACACACATTCATACATACATACATACATACATGTATATATATTTAACTTAAGAGACCGGAAAGTCTTGAAAGATATTCTTTGAAACAAGAAAAGGAGATTCTTTAAGATCCTAGTAAAATTAAGAATTATGCAAAATGCACCCCAAAACACGGACAATGATGTACACTAAGAATTACGAACAGGACTGTTAATTACTGCCCACTGGAGAGACGCCTAACTTATCTTTACACCCAGTGGGAATCGAACTCGTGCCCTTAGGGTAGCTAGCTAAAAACTAATACAAATCGAGGTCCAGAATTTATTGCTACATCCTTGTAGAATGATTGATTGTTAATTTCGAAAATCAAACCCGATTATAAAATCATTTACTTTAAAATGTTTTCTTTCAATGTTGTCCCGTACCTTGCTGACCCATTCAATCAATTCTTCCTTCAGCAAATAATAAATAATTGAAAAAGGTCGCCATTCTCCTCGGCTCTCTCCCAGAAACGAAAATATGTACATAGAGAAATGTATTATGCCGAGTCCATCTTGATTTAGCAAATATTGGCATGATTAATCGCCTTACGTATAAGCATTGCAGAAAATCGAACTGGGGTTAAGATGTATTGAGCTCTTCAAAGATTGTTCTCTTATCCGATCCCTATCGTCTGCATTATATATTTTTTTCAACGGGAGGTTGCTTAGGATTCATGGCCGTATATTTTAACAAATACACGGGTCTACCGAACTACTGAGTCTATGAAATGTGACTTATATTTTTGTTTAAACTATCACTTATGA